>CM048744.1:4971598-5344098 GCA_026315105.1 Locusta migratoria | reverse complement strand
TTCCTTACCTGTTATTCCTGTTACTTGTTCAATTCCACTCTGGTAGTCTGAAACTCAGGATCTGGCTATAATTATAATAATGCAGGTCATACGCACACCCGAGGAATGATGTAAACGAATAACAGTCGGCATTCACCTGTTCGGGTTTATTTGGCACAGTCCACTTAGTCCCTTACCCTTTTGTCTGAGGTAAAGTTTTCTATCACTAGACGCGACAGGGAATTCCCCCGCAGAGATGTCACGCACACCAGGCTGTCGCAGCTACCGAGCTCTGTGCGGGGTGCTCTGTGCACTATTGCCACTCGCCGGGCCCGGCAGTGCACAGTGTGCAGTGGCGCGGCACTTCGTGCTCAGCCGGAGAGAGCCTTTCGATCTGCCAGATGCTGGTGCGCCTTACACGACTGCCCACGCCACGGAAGGAAAACTAACTCATATTTTATTTCTGTTCCTCTCATTGAGGAAAAAAGAAAAAGAAGGTACTCTAATATTTTATCCAGAATCCCTCATTATTTTTTATTTTATCATGCATCTCAGCATAGACAATCGGATGTAACAGCCTGAAGAAGCAGCTTCCTACCAAGCTTCCAGAACAGAGTTCCAAAGAGCATCCAGTGTAGTCAGCTGGTTTTGTGGCCATTTATTTGTTAACATCCTTGCGACCTCAACCCACGTATTTTCCGTGGAGTTCGTGTCAGCTGCCCTCGGTGCCAGTTCGTAACTTCCTGCTCCTTGTGCAGATATCCGGCCCCAGTGAGAAATGGATTTGTGCCCACTTCTTCTCATCGTTGTCACCTATTCTCATCGATTGCGAGTCCCTGGTCAGTGAAAAAAACGTTTCCCCTCAATGCCCTGAGATGGAGCTCTGTAAATGGCAAGCCACATGAAAATAGCTAAGCAGTCCGGAGTGCCACATTACGGATTGCACTGCCTCCCGTGTTGGAGGTACGAATCCTTCCTCGGGCAAGGATTGTGTGGTATCCTTATGTTAGCTTAACTTAGTTTAAGTAGTTTGTAAGACTGGGGACTGATGACGAATGTAGTTTGGTCCCACAGAATTACAAACATTTGAATATTTTTTTGCAAATGGCAGGCAGTATGTAATATTTTCTTCACCAAGTTCTCATTTCACAGCGGACTGTCGTCCGTGTAGTGCAGCATCCCTCAGCCTTCGGTGAATTGAGTCACTGGAGCCAGTGAAGTTGGTTACTCACTGCAACTGCTTTGCATTCGAGAACAAATTTCATCTGCTCATAGACATTAGCTCACGATCCTCCTGCTGCGAGCTTACTCTCTTCCTGCCTGAGCTGGAAGGTGGTGCCCCTGTCAACACAGTTCCTCCAACATCTCGCTACAGTGGTATACGACACGCCAAACCTTCTGCCAACCTCTCTGATGGGGCAATCCTCCATCTGCAATAAGAGCGACGACTCCGTCTCGAGTTGACCTCTCCCAGTGAGCCATTGTCACAGACTGCCCAACGCCTACCTCTGCTTGTTGCTCTGATATATCAGGACTGCATAGTTGGATGCAAGGAGGGAGGGGGGGGGGAGGGCAAAGGGTCGTTCGCCCCACCCCCTCAGCAGCAACTGAGAGACTTTTGTTTGATGGGGTGTGGGGTAAAAAGGGGTGGTCGTTAAAGAGTCTTTCCACTGAGCCAGAGTTTAGCTGACAATGAGAATTCTTTCACCGCCCCCCCCCTTGCCCACCCCTCAGCAGGCCATCCTGGATCCACCTCTGAGTACAGGAGGGGAAGTAAACAAGTTTATGTCAACATGAGCGTCACAGGCAGAGCCTCACGCGCCTCGCCTCGCATCGGAGACGAGATGTTTCTTGCTGGCCAGCCCGTCATCCATCTGGCTTGGCTGCCCCATAGTTCACAAGCCACAGCAAATACAGCTCCAGGCTGCAAAGCCACGTTCATCCCCTGAAGAATCAAAAATCACATCTAACCTACCCAAATCTGTAGTTTCAACTAACACAACTAGAGCTATTTCTCTATAACCTGAGCAGTCACATAATCCTTTGACATTTCATTCAAATATTTAACGAACTTAAAGAATATAATGATGATAAGTGTAGCTACCACATAATATTTCACCTAGATAGCAATGATACAATGCAGGAAACTATTCCCTTCTGTAAGCACTCTGCAATCTAGAGTTAAGAAATTGTGTACTGAAACTAGATAACTAAGTGAGTTGTAAGACTAAACAGTTTTCGTGGCAGCATCACAAACCAGTAGCAGTAAGCCCACTTCTCTGGCTGTCTGAAAAATTTCTCAAAATACTCTGCAAACTTTTTAGTGTCTTCCATTGAGCATAAAATTTCCCTAAGATTATGCTTCATGGGTTGAATAGTGTCACTGTCTCTCTCATAGAGCAATGTTGTAA
Source organism: Locusta migratoria (assembly GCA_026315105.1). Taxonomy (NCBI): domain Eukaryota; kingdom Metazoa; phylum Arthropoda; class Insecta; order Orthoptera; family Acrididae; genus Locusta; species Locusta migratoria. The sequence continues at coordinate 5,341,708 of CM048744.1, read as the reverse complement.
TTTTATTGTATGTTGCATACTGATACACTTCACCATGTACTTTAGTTGTATTGTTCCTCCACACTTTCTTCACATGCCAGGAACAGTACAACTGCCTAGGTCTGAGGTTACACAATGCAACCTGTGCACTGAAAACGCAGTCACTCATGTCAGATACGAACCACTTTGATTTTATTTTCCCATCCCTTAAAGGATTTAGTATCACACTAAAATAAATTTGCATTGCTATACCATAAAACCACAAAGGAAACCTCGCAACTCGTCTAAACCCAATATAGTATACAATTGGAAATTGTATCCGATGGTCTCACGGGTACCATTGACACAAATGACATTGTTTCCATATTGTTGAAGTAGTTGTATTTGACAGTCATTAGATAAAATCAAACAAAAATCTTGTTTATCTAGTTGGGGCCACTCAGGCAATGTGCTGCCATGGGGCTTGTACAACCTTACAAAAACAGAATTAGCATTCATTTGGGCCACCCAAGAATCCACACTGAGACTATCTTCACTGCTCAGAACACCGTCATAATTCAAATTGTAAAGCTGGATTATCTTTCACAGATCTTTTATTGTCACTAATTCTCCCCTAGACCATGTACCCTCAAAATTAGTCACTATCTTGTCCCGAATTGTATTAATCGGAATCTCCATAGCAATTTTACAAGCAAATTCTGCCTTTTCTTCATTCCTGCCAGCTTCTTTCTCATGCCCTACATGAGTTTTCTGGAAAGTTACAATAACCTCCCCACTGGATAACAACTGTGTCACCACTGAAGCTGGACAATATCCACCCATTTTACTTTTAATGGACAGACACCTCGTCCCCTCGATTTAAAAGAACCACTCTGCTGACAGCAGTATTCCCGCACACCATTTACCTGATGCTTTTGCATAAGAGACCTGGAATTCATTTCCTGTTCAATCGTAGTCTTCTACTGTTTGAAGGTTGCAATATATGTAAACTTTAAAGTTTCTGTCTCTTTACTAAATCCGTGACACTGAAAATGTTCTAAAGCAATTTTCTTATTAATTTTTCAGTCACAAATTGGACACGATTTTGATCTTGTATGAGAGTCGTCCGCTGCATGCATGACACTCACGTGCCTTTTTAAATCGTATGAAGCACGACAAGTTTTCATACAAATGTCACAGCAATAAGAAGGTATCTCATGGATTCATCTCACATGGGATGTAAGTGCTGGAATGTTAGTAAAAACCTTTTCATATTTTTTGTACTTCAAACACACTATTTCCTCCATCACTATTGCTACGAACAACACCGAATGGCCCCACGCCACATTCCAAAAAGCGCACCAGATACCGTCACAGGGGCTCACATTAGCGTGACTGTAGAGACATCTATCGGACAATGTGAAAAATGTCCCAGATATTGGGCTGTAGATTGCGGGATGTAGACCCAAACTTTCTAGTGTGATGAAATAAAGCGAGCAACATCAGAACTGCACAAATTGTGCATGCAGGGCCCGAAAAGGATAGAGGGAGAACATCAAAAAAGTTGAAAGAATATATCAGATTGTGTAGTATAGTGAATTAGGGGAAAGAAGGTCTCGGATAGTTTCCTCCTTCTTTCTTTTTCTATTTCCTTCAAGTTGGGAGGGGGGGGGGCGAGGGAGCTGCCTGCTTTTTCAATGAGATTTCAGTCACCAACCTACTTCTTCGAATGCAAAGAGCTTTTTCCCCACTACTACACTAAGTATTGTATTACAATTGTAAGGATAACATAAGAGTAGTTAGAATTCGCACATGTGGTTTTTGGCAGTTGTTCTTTTCGAGCTTCATATAAATGTGGCACATTCAATAAATTGAAGTGACTCTATAAACCCTTAATGAAACACTTAACAGGACAATCATGTAAATGAAGGGCATAAGCATAAGGTAATTTCCGTGATGCAACACTTATCGTTTCAGAGACACTTTATAAGTGCACAGTGACACACTACATATATACAGTTTGTGATGCTGCCAAGAAAACTGTTTAGTCTTACAACTCACTTAGTTATCTAGTTTCAGTACACAATTTCTTAACTCTTAGATTGCAGAGTGCTTACAGAAGGGAATAGTTTCCTGCATTGTATCATTGCTATCTAGGTGAAATATTATGTGGTAGCTACATTTATCATCATTATATTCTTTAAGTTCGTTAAATATTTGAATGAAATGTCAAAGGATTATGTGACTGCTCAGGTTATAGAGAAATAGCTCTAGTTGTGTTAGTTGAAACTACAGATTTGGGTAGGTTAGATGTGATTTTTGATTCTTCAGGGGATGAACGTGGCTTTGCAGCCTGGAGCTGTATTTGCTGTGGCTTGTGAACTATGGGGCAGCCAAGCCAGATGGATGACGGGCTGGCCAGCAAGAAACATCTCGTCTCCGATGCGAGGCGAGGCGCGTGGGGCTCTGCCTGTGACACTCATGTTGACATAAACTTGTTTACTTCCCCTCCTGTACTCAGAGGTGGATCCAGGATGGCCTGCTGAGGGGTGGGCAAGGGGGGGGGGGGCGGTGAAAGAATTCTCATTGTCAGCTAAACTCTGGCTCAGTGGAAAGACTCTTTAACGACCACCCCTTTTTACCCCACACCCCATCAAACAAAAGTCTCTCAGTTGCTGCTGAGGGGGTGGGGCGAACGACCCTTTGCCCTCCCCCCCCCTCCCTCCTTGCATCCAACTATGCAGTCCTGATATATCAGAGCAACAAGCAGAGGTAGGCGTTGGGCAGTCTGTGACAATGGCTCACTGGGAGAGGTCAACTCGAGACGGAGTCGTCGCTCTTATTGCAGATGGAGGATGCCCCATCAGAGAGGTTGGCAGAAGGTTTGGCGTGTCGTATACCACTGTAGCGAGATGTTGGAGGAACTGTGTTGACAGGGGCACCACCTTCCAGCTCAGGCAGGAAGAGAGTAAGCTCGCAGCAGGAGGATCGTGAGCTAATGTCTATGAGCAGATGAAATTTGTTCTCGAATGCAAAGCAGTTGCAGTGAGTAACCAACTTCACTGGCTCCAGTGACTCAATTCACCGAAGGCTGAGGGATGCTGCACTACACGGACGACAGTCCGCTGTGAAATGAGAACTTGGTGAAGAAAATATTACATACTGCCTGCCATTTGCAAAAAAATATTCAAATGTTTGTAATTCTGTGGGACCAAACTACATTCGTCATCAGTCCCCAGTCTTACAAACTACTTAAACTAAGTTAAGCTAACATAAGGATACCACACAATCCTTGCCCGAGGAAGGATTCGTACCTCCAACACGGGAGGCAGTGCAATCCGTAATGCTTAGCTATTTTCATGTGGCTTGCCATTTACAGAGCTCCATCTCAGGGCATTGAGGGGAAACGTTTTTTTCACTGACCAGGGACTCGCAATCAATGAGAATAGGTGACAACGATGAGAAGAAGTGGGCACAAATCCATTTCTCGCTGGGGCCGGATATCTGCACAAGGAGCAGGAAGTTACGGACTGGCCACCGAGGGCAGCTGACACGAACCCCACGGAAGATACGTGGGTTGAGGTTGCAAGGATGTTAACAAATAAATGGCCACAAAACCAGCTGACTACACTGGATGCTCTTTGGAACTCTGTTCTGGAAGCATGGTAGGAAGCTGCTTCTTCAGGCTGTTACATCCGATTGTCTATGCTGAGATGCATGATAAAATAAAAAATAATGAGGGATTCTGGATAAAATATTAGAGTACCTTCTTTTTCTTTTTTCCTCAATGAGAGGAACAGAAATAAAATATGAGTTAGTTTTCCTTCCGTGGCGTGGGCAGTCGTGTAAGGCGCACCAGCATCTGGCAGATCGAAAGGCTCTCTCCGGCTGAGCACGAAGTGCCGCGCCACTGCACACTGTGCACTGCCGGGCCCGGCGAGCGGCAATAGTGCACAGAGCACCCCGCACAGAGCTCGGTAGCTGCGACAGCCTGGTGTGCGTGACATCTCTGCTGGGGAATTCCCTGTCGCGTCTAGTGATAGAAAACTTTACCTCAGACAAAAGGGTAAGGGACTAAGTGGACTGTGCCAAATAAACCCGAACAGGTGAATGCCGACTGTTATTCGTTTACATCATTCCTCGGGTGTGCGTATGACCTGCATTATTATAATTATAGCCAGATCCTGAGTTTCAGACTACCAGAGTGGAATTGAACAAGTAACAGGAATAACAGGTAAGGAAGATTCAATATTATCTTCTTGGTGTACCCAAGAAAATGACATTTAGACCATTTTTGCCAGAACACTACACCACCGAGGGACAGTTGTACACTCCCTGGTTAGTAACAATGTAAGTTCTATTCTCGGAGTAGTGCAGAAAATGCATTGCAGGAACACTTAATAATGCCTAACTGGAGAAAAACACAGATAACTGAAGCTGTGATTCTCTCAGGATTAGCATAGGTAACCAGAGAAGTTCTGACAACGGCAGGAATAGTTATATACTTAGTGATCATAAGTAGAAGAAACAGGGACATCACATTAATTATATTGAAGAACATGACGATTCCACATTTATATAAAAATTTCGTGCTACTACTTTTGAATCCCATTCTTGAGAAACTGGAGCATATAAATGAAATATGAACCTGTTTCCTAACATAAAACATTTTGCTCGCAGTAAGTGTAAGACGCATTTGATACCAGTGCCGGATCTACGAAATTTCTGAACCGGGGCTGAAACCCAGTAGTGATGTCACTGAACTGGGAGAAAAGGCGGGGATCGCCTCAATAGCCGATGCGCTACAATACTAATAGAAACTTCCGCCTGCCCCCAACATCCTCCGTTCGAGATCGGGACCCACTCTACCAGTTGGGGGGAGGGGGGGGGTCTCCATTTCTGCAACCTCACCAACCGCAGCCCAGCTACTGAGTTCCGAGGCGAGGAGAGGGGAGCAGGGATGGGGGTGTCTCGTATCCTGACCACAGCAGAGGTGTGCCGTTGTGTCTTCGCCAAAGCCTCCAGTTTCCCCACTAATCCCATATGTCGTTTGCGTGCAGTTCCTCTTCCTCCCCAATTCCTCTACCATTATAACACACAAATAGCAGGATCCGAAACTATTCCGTACCTGCACTCTTCTGTAACATTATAATTTCTCTTTTTGTCACTGATCCCTGCTAGCAGTTAAGTTTCTTAAACTGCAATAATAAGTAGAATGTAGTTAGCAAGGACAGACAAGAGTGCTCTGTTATTTGTTGCATTGAAATTACCGATGCTGTGGCCAGCTTCTACAGCTGGTTGTGCCTTCAATATGGAGTTGTGTGTTTGAAGATGTGAGATGTCAGTTTTGTAGTGTTTTAATTGTGAACTTAATATGTGAGATAATACAGTGCAGAGACAAAGGGAAACTAATTTCTCTTCCCTTTCACTCGAAGAGAAGTTTCGTACCGAGGATCTAGAGAGATCGGCACCAGATATCGCGTTAGTAATAAAATCTAACAATAAAAGTAAAGAAATTTCAAGAACTTTCACACCAGACATATACAGGAAAGTAGATTGAATATGTGGTTGTGAAATTACAAATAAGTTGTAATGTTTTCCATGTCTGTTGTTCTCCCAAACAAAATACAAGCTATGGAACAACTTGGACACTAAAAGGCAATGACAATCTCAGACATTTAACACAGAAGATAAAGAAATGTGAACGTTCTGCATCGTATACGACTGCGAAACTAGAGCACGACCTTTTAGGGAAACACAATATTAGACAACAACTGCAACTGAACGGAGCCTGTCCAGAGTCCACGGCCCCACCATACAACAGGTGAGGAAGGAGGTGTACGGTGTAACAACCTTGTCAGAAAACCGAGGTTCACCTAGCCTTGGTGATAATACCTTCTAAGGGCTCCTCATTAGGACTGCAGTGAACACCTCAACAGTAGTGAAGGCAGAGAGAATAGGTTTTGGTACAGCAGAACTAGTGGAAGAGGCAACCAAAGAAAAAAAAATCCACTTGGCATCTGCCTTGAAACAAGCGGCTAAGTGGTCAGCGTCTGTCCTCCAATGTTGCCGCTGAAAAACATTTCTCGGAGCTAACAACCTTGAGTAGGTTGAGTATTAAAGTGTCCCTGCAATATTGTTGTGTTTCTGGATGAAATGTGGTCTAAGGTGACTGACAGTTCCTGCCAAAAAAATTCTCTTTGTTCTTTTTGTGTTCTGTTTTTATCATTTCTTGGTGCATTGTTAGGAACTTGTTTCCCTAATCCAACAAAAAATCAACTATGGATATGATCCTTGTCAGAGATTTTACCCCAGGTAGCTAAAAGTAGGCATTAGGTTTCTGGGGGTCTACAGCAATGTGCAAAGGATGATTTGGAGCATCATGAAACCTGCCTTAAGCAAGTAAGAAATAATAATAATAATTTATTGTCTGTAGATCATATTTTACAATGATATTAGACATTTATCATATCATAATACATGTCAGTGTATTCAGTTATACATATAGCAAGTGAATTCTTAGAAGTTTAACATTTATATATGATTTCCTACAATTTCAGTAATAATTTTACAAATTTTCACTAGATCACACACAATTTATGTTGCTTTTTCCTCTCGTTATCATAATTTGTAAGTGTTGTGCTCTGTTACTTGTTTTGAATTCAACTTTCTGTTAAGAACTCATTTACATTATACCAACATCCAGTGATAAGGTGTTCCTTCAGTTTTCTTTATGTTCCTTATACTAATAGGAAATCTGTTATACAACAGGCATCAGGCATTGACAGGGTCTCTATCTCTCAGTTTTAGCCTTTTGCTAGTGATATGATAATTTTCCCTTTTCTTGTATTATGGTCATGGATGTCTTTGTTCCTTTTGCAGTTTTTTATTTGAAAATTTAACAAAATTTCACTAGATCACACACAATTTATGTTGCTTTTTCCCTCGTTTTCATAATTTGTAAGTGTTGTGCTCTGTTACTTGTCTTGAATTCAACTTTCTGTTAAGAACTCATTTACATTATACCAACATCCAGTGATAAGGTGTTCTTTCGGTTTTCTTTATGTTCCTTATACTAATAGGAAGTCTGTTATATAACAGGCATCAGGCATTGACAGGGTCTCTATCTGTCAGTTTTAGCCTTTTACTAGTGATATGATAAGTTTCCCTGTTTCTTGTATTATGATCATGGATGTCTTTGTTCCTTTTGCAGTTTTTTTATTTGAAAAAGTAGGCATATCGATTCACATATGTACACTTGGTACTGTTAGTATTTTTAATTCTTTGAATTTATTTTTACATGAATCACTTGGTGTTAATTTTGCAATGCATCTGATTGCTTTCTTTTGTAGTTTTAAAATTCTCTGAATCTGTACATCAGCGGCTCCTCCCCATACTGGTATACCATATAGTATGTGTGGGTAAATAAACCCATAGTTCATTATTAATAAAGTCTCTGTGTCCACCATGCAAGACACTTTTTTCATTAAAAATATATTAGTGCTAATTTTTGAGCAGATTTTATGAATATGGTTTTTCCAAGTCAGATATTTGTCCACATCTATTCCCAGAAACTTATTTGAGTTCACTTCATCCAAACCTGTACCCCCATCATTTAGAATAAAATTTTCAGAGCTGCTTTTTCTGATTGTTTCAAAATTTGCACAATTTTTTTTCTTATATTTATGAGTAGATTATTTTCTCTAAAATATCTTTCTGCTGTTTGCATGACAACACTGGCTTTCTTTTCTAAATCCTTCACCAAATCACAAAATACTAGTAAGTTTCTGTCATCAGTATACATAATCACTTTTTCATTTACTGAAATGGGCATGTCATTTACGTACAATATGAAGAGGAGAAGTCCTAATACCAAACCTTGAGCTACACCATATTTTACCTGCAGAAATTTAGAGTATACTTTTTTATTAGCAGATTTGTGTTTGTTTCCAGACATTGTTTCATGTTTTCCACAAATGTTTTTATAATATCAGCAGTTTCCCTCTTATGCCATAGCAGTCTAGTTTGTGTAGAAGAATTTTGTGACAAACACAATCAAAAGCATAGAAAAGGCTTAAGTACACACCAGAAACTTTCCTTTGGTGATCCAGGGCTTTGGTTATGTAACTTATGAAATTTACCACCACAGTCTTTGTGGATCTCCCCTTTCTTAATCCATTTTGTGCATCATTTAGGATGTTTTGTTTCTCTATGAAATTTATTATTCTTTCTTTAATCACTGTTTCTACTATTTTAGACAGTACAGGTGTGATTGTTATGGGTCTATAGTTTTCAGGATCTTCATTATCTCCTCCTTTAAAAACTGGTAGTACTTTGCACATTTTAACAGGCTTGGAATACTCCTTTCTTTCATCTCTGAGTTTATCAGGAATGTCAGAGGTGTTCCCATTTGTTTGGCACAGAGTTTTGCTATTTTTGCTGATATGCCATCTAGGTCTCCTGTTTTTATTTTTTTTTTATTTTTATTTTTTTTTTTTTCAGTGTACCAATTATTTTTGATACTTCCATTTCACTTGTAAGGAGTAGGTATAGACTCTCAGCAATTATTTTGGAACTTTTCAGTCTCTCTGCTACCGTTTTGTTTTGTTTTAGAAGATTCTCCACTAAACCTATATAGTGCTGGTTTTTGTGGGTCTGTCTCCTTCACCCCTTCCCTTTTCAATATTATATTTGTATCTTTTAAGACATGTAACTCTTTTCTGTTTTCATTTATATAGTTCCAGACTGTTTTAGACATGTTTGCAGAAGTTTGTATTGCAGATTTTTGGTGACTAGCCTTTGCTTCCCGTATCATCCTACTGTATTCTTTCTTCTTGTACTTGTAGGCCTCATGATTGTGCTGTTGTTTATCTTTCTGGTGAAATTTGTAGAGATTTATCAGTTCCTCTCTTGCTTTTTTAATTTCCATAATGATCCATAGTTTTGCATACATTGGGACAAGCCACATCTATGTGGTGTCTTAATGTATCAGAGAAAATTTTCCAGCTTTTTTCTACATTTTCTTCTGTATATACATCACCCCACTCTTCTGTTTTTAGTAAAGTTTCTAGCCTATTTAGATTTGCAGTTTTTGTTTGTCTGTTTTCTGTCTCTAAGTTGGCTTCACATTTTCTATCATCAGTCAATTCAATTATTTGTTTCGAATGATCTGCAATAATTTTTAAACTGAACTTTTTGTCTGCCTGCAGATATATATGTCAGAATATGGTCTGTTAATGTGCTTGGTGTGTCTCTATATCTTGTTGGCTCTTTTACCTGCAATTACAGGTTATATGTCCTCATTATGTCATGAAAACCTCTTGTGTAGACATTTTCTCTCAGCATATCTATATTTAAATCCCCTGTTATTATTACGTAAGTATATTTTTTCACTACTTTGTGCAGTAGTACATCTACTTCCAGTGAAAAGTTTTGAAAACTAGAGCTTTGTGATTGATACATTCCTAATAAGATGGATTTTTCTTCCATGAACATTATTTGTACTGCTGCTACTTCAAATTAAAATTCGGAGCAGTTTGAAATCTGGATTGCAGTGCAGTCACCTACTTTGCTGTCAGCATATGTTGCCACTCCCCCACTTTTATGTTCAGACCTGCAATAATATGTTACATTTTTGTATCACTTTAGATTGAATACTTTTAATTCATTCTCCTATAAGCCATGCACAGTCATTACAAGAATGATGGGCGATTCTGCAGCTAATATCAACTCTAATTCTTCTAATTTGTTAGATGCATATTGTATGTTTTGATGTAGTATTTTTAAGTTTCATTTGAATCTATTGTTCTATTTTTCATACTGCTTTCTTTCCTACCTCTGGTCTTTTTGTGTGGGCTTCCTGTTTCTGGTGCTTCTTTCCATGGGTTCAGATGGTGGTGTCGCTACTGCAGTTGATATTGGTATTTGTGCAACTGCTCAATCTGATGTTTTGTGTCTCCTGCTTCTGTCTAATGAACAAATGGTAGCACTATCTATCTTCTTAGCAACTGATGTTGTTGTATTTGCAGCTTTGGCTTTCCATCTGCTTGATGTTTCATGTGATGTCTGTCTCCTTTTGCGGCTTCTTCTGTGGTTGACATTTTGTCTAGAATATTGTTTGATTCTTTGTTGTGTGAAGTTTTTGTTTGCTGTTGGTTGTAAGTAGGTGAGCTTGCTTCTAGAATGTTCAGAACATTTACTTCATTTAGGTCTACTTCAGCCCTTTTTGGTTTGAATCATTTTGTAATATTTGTCTGATTTGTGACTTGATTGATCCTTTCTGCCTTGCTTGGTTTAAACCACTCGGTAATTTGTGATTGTCTGAAGACTCTGTTTGAAATGCACGTAAAAAACTTCGCTTTTTCTGTTTGTGTGACACTTGCTCTACTTTCATCCCTTCCTCTCAAAACACAGGTAAATATTTTGTCAGAAAGTAACTTCTTTCCTGATGCATTCCAATGAAGTCCATGTACTGTATGAAATGTTTGGTGTATGCTGTTTATGTCTATAACATTGACATTTGTGAAATGGCTAGTTATTTCAGTGACCCCTTGTTTGAAATGTTTATTTTGCAATTGACACATGACCAAAGTGGTAGATCATGAGATGCGGAATGTTTACAACGATTACATTTGTGTGTGTTAGATTATAGAAGATACAAAGTGCGGCAGCCGGAGGTGATGGTTGTATGACTGTGTTGCGTGCCTGTGTGATTGCGTGAGTGTTCTATTTTCTGAAGGAGGCCATGGCCGATTGCTGAAAGTGTTGTATGTGTGTGTCTTTTGTGTGTGCCTGTCGCAGCTCATCACCACATATTTGCAGTGAGTTGTAAACCGTCCCTACTATGGTATTAGATTATAGAGACTTTTTTTAATTCTTTGCAAGTCTTGTACATCTCTTTTCTATAGACATCATTTGAGCCTCCCATTAGTACAACAAAATCGTCAATTTTCAAGCTAGCTACATCACTTAGTTCTGTTAGTTTCATTATTTCACTTAATAGAGCTCCTGGTTACATGAAACCAGTTGCATTGATATTATATTTTTTCCTTAGGAATGTAGACACTTTGCGACTGTGACTGTCACCTATCACACAGTCTTTCGTATTTTGGGGTTTTCGAACTTGGAGGTTCATCAGGCAATATTTTGTTTACCTGCACTTTTCGATACTTATTTACCGGCTTCTCGAGATCTACTGTAATGTTCTGTGAGTCCTTTGCAGTGAGCACTTGTAGGAAGTTTATTTGCTTTGATGAGGCACAATTTGCTTGAGATTTTTCTTCCTGTGAAAAGTTTTTTTCGGTCTCTGATTTCCATTTTTCTGGTGAAGCAGTGTCTTCTTTTTTCATCAGATTTTCAGACATTTTTGATTGAAATTTTGTTTGTACTGAGCTGTAGATCAATATTGAATTGTAAACTGTTTATAGGTACATTAACTTTGATAACTCATCACTAAAAATTTACACACACTTTCTTTTTCACACCGAAAGTTACTTTTTTCATGGATACACATGATTTCATTTTATACTGGCTGCCATACATAAAAATATAAACTATTTGGCAACTTTCAATGTAAACTCACTACTAAGAACAGGACAACTTTGTACATTCATAAATTTTATAAAACAGATAAATATAATGATAGCAGCACTCCAAGACTAATGAACATTCATTTGATTCTGAGGGATTCAGAATCTTCAAAGAGAAGCCGGGAAAGAATTATGAAGAATGTACCCCAATTTGGAACAGGTCCATTGTAAATCAAAGTATATTAAACTCAATGGTAGAATTTAAATCTATCAGTGAAAGACTTTCAGCATTATCCCTCAAATCAGTAAACAAACTGTGTACCATTATAAATACACTTGCACCAACAAATGAGAAAAATGAGAAAAACAGAAAACAAAAAGAACAAACATAATTTTTTTTGGGGGGGGGGGGGCAGGAACTATCAGATACCTTAGACCAGATTTCATCCAAAAACACAATAATAGTACTGGGAGGCTTTAATACTCAAATCAGCAAAGAACCTCAGCACTGATCCATAGTAGAGAACTCCCTGCACATAAAAGTCTACATTAAAAAAAAAAAGAAAGAAAAAAAACCTCCCAAGGAAACAAACTACATGGGTATCCCCAAATACAGTCTGTGAGGAGAAACAACTTGATCATGTTGCTATAAGCAGACAGTCTACACTGTATATACTCATGGTAAAAGTTGCTAAAAGTGCAGGTTTATATTTAGACCACCATCTATCTATCATTAAATTCAAAATTAGTCCAATATATAAAAGAAAGAGCCAATATCAACATAAGTGTTTGATATTCAGAAATTAACTAAGGAAGACCATTTCAGGACACTGCAGGAAAGCCCAGTGTTTCACTCCCTGAGCAGGTCTGGTCATCTGCTGGTCTCTCTCATATCTATTTTATTTCCAAGGTTCGAGACCAGACTATTTTGCGATTGTTGGGTCTTTCCATAGAATTGCCATGCAATCCTTCTCCTATCAAAATATCCACGGGTGTACTGCCGGTCTATAGTGTCCAACGGACACAATATTTCGGCGATCGTACATGTCGCCATCATCAGGTGAACTGACGGACTGAGCTCCTGGAAACGCGCCGGCACAGAGATCCGCATGCTACGGCTGCTCGAAGGGAACTGGGTTCTAGCCCGGTAGCGGGCCATTTAAATACCCGCAGCCCACGGAGCGACCCCTCCGCGGTCTGCGCCCCGCGCCGCGGCCGCGCAGTGGAACCGATTGCGACGGCGTCTGAGATGACGTCGGTGTGAGAGCTCTGTCCGCCATGGTCGTCACTTCGTTACGTTTGCTAGATTTACTCTTAATTAACCCAATCACTGGTTCCCAAGCTTTGCTAAGATTATAGCCACAGTCACGGTTTATGAGGTCGTCACTTGTGCGAATTTCAATGGCCTCTCTAACGATGCAGTCCCAGTATCTCGACGTCTGTACCAGAATCCTAGTGCCTTCATAGTCCATCGTATGATTCTCCGACAAACAATGTTCAGCAACCGCCGACTTGCTCGGATACATCAATCGTGTGTGCCTCTGGTGTTCAACGCAACGATCCTCGATGGTACGCATTGTCTGTCCAATATATGACTTTCCACACTGACACGGAATCTGGTACACGCCGGCCTTCCTCAAACCGAGATCATCTTTGGCGCTCCCCACCAGTGCACGAATTTTATTCGGCGGACAAAAAACAGTTCCAACCTGGTGTTTTTTCAAAATGCGGGCGATCTTCCCCAAGAGTGCGCCGGTATATGAAATGAACGCAGTGCCCACATCCTCCCTCATGTTTCCATCCGTTTCCACAGGTTGTGATGTAGTGGTTGGGCAGAGAGCCCGCTGAATCTGCCACTCTAAGTACCCATTTTTTCGAAATACAGCTCTCAGGTTTTACAATTCCTGAGGTAGACTCTCTGCGTTGGAGATAGTGCACGCCCTATGTACTAGAGTTTTAAGTGCCCCATTCCTCTGTGAAGGCTGGTGACAGCTGTCTGCGTGTAAATACAGATCAGTGTGCGTTGTCTTCCGATATACACTATGACCCAGGGTGCCATCAGCTCTTCTCTTGACCAAGACATCAAGGAACGGCAATTTACCCTCCGTTTCAGTCTCCATAGTGAATTTGATGTTGGGGTGTATGGAGTTCAGATGTGTAAGGAAGTCAAGGAGTTTATCCATACCATGTGTCCAGATGACGAAACTGTCATCCACGTAACAGCAAGCAAGTAGGTTTCCATTCAGATGATGCCAGGGCTTCCTACTCGAAATTCTCCATGTACAAATTTGCGACCACAGGGGAGAGTGAGCTACCCATGGCGACTCCCTCCGTTTGTTTGTAGTATTCGCCATTGAAAACAAAATACGTCGAGGTCAAGACATGCCTAAAAAATTCGGTGGTCTTCTCGTCAAACTTCTGGCCAATCAAATCTAGTGACTCTCGAAGGGGCACCCTCGTAAACAGGGAAACGACGTCAAAACTCACCATGACATCTGTCTCATCCAGCCTGAAGCTGTTAAGACGTTTAACAAAATCCACGGAATTACGGATGTGATGAGGGCATTTACCCACATAAGGACTTAATATTCCCGTCAAGTATTTGGCCAACAAATATGTAGGTGCTCTGATGTTACTGACAATGGGACGTAACGGCACCCCATCTTTGTGAACCTTAGGGAGTCCATAAAGTCTTGGTGGTACTGGACCTTGAGGTAGCAGTTTCTTGGCGACACCCTCCGGTAAATCCGCATCCTTGTGAAGCGCCCTCGTCTTGTTCTCCACCTTCTTTGTGGGGTCAACGCTGATCTTCCGGTAGGAATCGTCATTTAGCAGGCCCTGCATCTTTTCAGTGTAGTCCTTATGGGAGACAACAACCGTAGCATTGCCTTTGTGTCATCTGCATATAGGGCTAGGGATACTCTCTCTATTTGGGCACTTCTGCCATGTAGAGGGAGTAGAGTATGGGGTCTAATGCCGACCCCTGTGGCAACCCGGCGAGTATGAGACGTCTAAGAGCACAGCATCTGCATACTTGCAACTCTGCGAGGCACTCATCGCATCCTCCACTAAGCATAGCAGCTGTTGTGGTGTGCTACGGCTGCTCCAAAATCCGAACTGTACCAGTGGTATTGGGGCCTCTGAGCTTACATGTTCCATCAGTCTCCTCAGATACAGCCTCTCAAATATCTTGGAGATAGCTGGGAGGAGGCTGATGGTCTGTAGTTCTGTGGCACCTTCAGATCCTTACCTAGTTTGGGAATGGCTACTACTTCAGCATGTTTCCATGCAGCTGGGAACTCAGTCTTCAGGATTTCATTGAGAAATGGCTGTGAAGGGCGGATAGTATTTGGTAGTAGTTGCTTCAGAACAGTGTTTTCTAATTGGTCACACACTGTTGCCTTTCTGGCAATCAGGTGCTTTAGTTGTTGCTCTTTTCGCTCTACCTCTTCCGCCACTTCCTTCAGTTCTGGTGTACTCGTTCTCCCCATTAAAGAATGGTGGCAGCCTCTGTTGTCTGAGTCTTATATATGCTTCATCTACGGGATTCTCGACCAGCTCGAAGTTCTCCGCAAAAGCATCACACGGGGCACTGGCCTCGGTGTCTGGCTCACTGAACACACCGCCGTCGACTTTTAGGGGTGGTATGTGATGTTCTTTCTGCAGGAACTATTTGGTCATTTGCCATGCTGCCCCATCTTCAGTGCTAAGGGTAACTATTTTCCCTGCCCACACCCTGTTTCTGTGGTCTTCCAATGCCACTTTTAGTTCCTTTCTAAGTCTGTTCAAATGGTGTTTAGTGGCAGGGTTCACAGTGATCTGCCATTTGCGGAAGATGAGACTTTTTGCTGCTACGGTGTCTATTGGGTCTGGGGTAATTGTCTGTCGAAATCCCTAGGTTTTTGAGGGCCTCTGGGAGATGCACTGTTCAGTGATTGCAGGGTGACCTGGGTAAGTACCCTTATGGCCTCATAAGTCCCTGCAATTGCTGGGTCTGGAAGATTTTGAGGTTGTCTTTTTACTTTCCTGAATTGTTCCCAATTCACTCTTCCCAGTGATCTTCAGTGGCTGCTAACCAGTTCTCTGTTCACTTCCAGGTCAAAATTTACTGCGGTGTCATTTCCTAACCCCCCCTTATCGGCATGATATCTAAAACTTCAGGAGGGCCGCCATTTCTTTGGTTGAAAGTGGGCTCATATGGTCCCAATGCTATTGCATTGTGCCTCTGCACTACTCTGAGAAGGTGTTTACCACTGACATTGTTGACCCTCGAAATCAATTCAGCACAGTTGGCATTGAGGTCACCCACAACAAAAATTTTGTCATGTATTGACATCAATGCTGCAAAATCTGGTAATTGAACAACATTGTGTTTGAGTCAGTTTTTAATATGTACTGCTGTTCAGTCCCCTTTGGGCTACCTATATGTATCGTGGCATGTGTAGTTTGCCGAATATATGTGGTTTCTGAAACGAGGCATATATCTACTGCCTCGTCCTGGAGGAACTGTGTGAACTCCCCGTCCCGTTTACACATCCCATTTGCATTCCAGGTGCACATGGTTCTACCCTGGACCGTGTGTTTCATTTGTCGTTGTGATTGCTTGTCAGGTTTTGGGCCGTGTTGGCCATCTTTAGTACTGTCTGGAGAATCTGGGGAGTGGTTTTATCAGTTTGTGGAGGTTACTAGAGGCAGTGGAGCCCAATGACCACACACTTTACAGTACAGAAGCTTTATTCGATGTTATTACTGAACTGAACATGGCAGATGATACAAGAGAAGCAAAAACCAAAGATTATCATGTAGATACACCACTCGGTTCGTGACCACGGTTGACAACCACAGATACAAACACTCTCACGGGTGGCTCGCACCGTCACAAGTTCTTTTACTGATTGAATCAGCAGGCGTATCTGCCTCGAGGTTTGTGTCTTTGTTGCTAAAGCTCACTCCAGCTGAGACCTTACGAACTTGCAAGTTGTTAGCCTGCTGTTTCCTGCATGCCTTCTCCAAGGCTGAGCAGCGCCCACCCTCCGCCCCTTGCAGTACTGAGTACTCGTGAGAGCCACGGGGGAGGGAGGGGTCGGAAGCGCCACGAGCACAAGTAGACACACACAGAGGGCATTGCGCACTCGGCAAGTTCTATTGTCCCGTCTGGTAGTACAGAAAGGGGAGGTAGCCAACACGTGAGAGGGCTTCGAAGAATGAAATTCTGTAATCTAACGGGCAGCACAACTCGTCACGAGAGTCACCGGCTCGAGGGGGAGCCACAGACTGGAACTACAACTAGCACAAGGCTCAATGGGAGCAGGAAAGCCCGAGCCTCCGAAGGAATGGAATCGAGGGCCAGCTGGAAACATTTAAAAGCTCACATTTAATGGACCACATGCACATTACGATCCTCCGAAGGGGGAGGTCGGAAAGGAGGAAGAGGAGTCGACACGCACGACCCGAAGGTGAAGCAGAAGGAGAAGGGTGGGGGGAGTGCAGGAGGGAGAGATAGGGGGAGCCTCAAGGAACAGAAGGAATAGGAGGGAGCTTCGACCTCAGGAGGGGAAGTGGGAGGGAGGTGCGCAAGTTTCAGGCAATTCATGGAGACGGCAGAAGGTTTGGCATCGAGGATGGTGCAGGTGTTCGCTGTGCGAAGGAGGACAGCATAAGGACCAGAGTACGAAGTCTGTAAGGGCAGGCAGACTGTCATCACGCGAGAACAGAAACTTGGAAGTCTGCAGGTCTGGAGGTAACCTCACAGGCAGAGGAGAGTGGCTGCCAGGAGCCGCTGGCGGCGCGTGTGTAGCCGGCCGACTCAAAATAGTTGCCGTGAACGCCGCGACACTGGCAGAGTGGGGACAGACGAAACGAAACAGTAGATGACGAGGTGGCCCCTAGGGGTGTGCGAGTCGGCGCACGTGGCACCGACACGGCGGTGGCGGCCGGAGTTCATGGAGCAGCCACAGAACGGTCGAGCCGCGACTGCGAGCGCTCGACACGTGTGTCGAGCTACGTGTGGCACGGGAGCGGGTGTACTTGGCGCAGAGGAGATGGCGGCGGCATCGGGTGGTGGTGTGAGAGACACGGGAGCCGGATCGCCGGAGCGGGGAGGCGATGGGCGCACGGCCGAGCAGGTGGCTCGCGAGGTGACGCGAGCTGGCGGAGAGACGGCATTGCCGACATCGCGGCGAGGGCCAGCGAGCCGGTTAGTGACATTAACCTCTGTAGGGCAGCGAGTGCAGAAACGTTCGACGGAGGATTTGTGAGAAGCGGAAGCGGCAGTACTGACAGGTACATACTGAAGCACTTCACTAGAATTGGCTGGGACAGGGATAGTGAACAGTGTGGGCCAGTTTAGGAAAGTCACTTGTGGAGCACTCGAACGAATACAGAACTGTCTGTTTTGTGCAGAGTTCGAGGGCGCAACAGTTTGTGGAGCACGCGAATGAGGTGGGAGCTCGCTGTCGTCTTTGCAAACCTCCAGTTACGGGCAGGGAGGAGCAGGAGAAATACTTGGAGAAGGCAAAAGTTCCAAAGTAGGAGGGGGTTCACTGGAAACACGAGGCAATGCAGCACTGTAACTAACCTGTGACTTATGCGACGTGGGGCCAGACAGCTGCTCGACGACTCGTCTCACAGAGTCGAGCACAGATCGATTTTCGGTCGACCACCGAGACAGGTTGAGCCGTTCGCGTCGTAACTGTATCACTCGCACGTGTTCCAAATTAAACTTATTGATGGCAATTTGCCCACAGTGACTGAGCACTCACAAATTATACTGAGGTGTTCACGGCATAATTGCTCGACTTGGACTTGTTCAGCATGTAACTTGTCAATGGTACTACCACGTTCGGTGACAGTGGCTAAACACTAAGATTAGCACAACTCCACGGAGCACACTCGATGAAAGTACATGAGAGAGAGTGAAACACTGCACGCCGAATGACATCGGGAGACAGTCCACGAAGTTAGAGAAAGTGAATTCCGAGAATGGATTGGAAACACTGGCCGCTAAAAAATCCCACTCTAACATGCATGAAGGTGAGAGCCTGACTTTGAGAGTTGTGAAGCCCGAGCAGCAAAGTCGAGAGGCGTCGACAGCCTGAAGAAACGTGTCGGTCCGTCGCACAGGGTTCAGAGACAGTTCGGGAGGCAGAAGTGAGATGTCGGCAGCAATGGTGATGAGGAAGCTTATTTCATAGTTCAGATCAGTAACACAGGGACGAGTGCCTGCAGTGCCGACGGTGCGCACAGTGTGGAGAGTACGTAGGAGCCTGCACTCTTCAGGGCAGTTGGTGACACCTAGACCGGCCCACCATGACGTTTGGGTAGCTACAAGGGGACCTACAATTTCTTGCAGAACTGTCGGAATGGGCGCGAAACAAGCAATACAGGTAGTGTGGTTGCTGTTCCTGTGGGAAGTGCAGAAGGGAAGGGGGCACGTCCTCTCCACCAGAGCTGACGCCCTCCAGTGGTGGCATCGGTGCAGCACTGTACTGACGGTGCAGCAGGAAATGCCAGGTGGCTCCATGATCTCCGTGAAGTGGGATCGGCCCTGCACAAAGGTAGGTGGGCGCAGTGTGAGGCTCAGCGCGGCTGACTGCACGAGACGAGATTATCGAAGGTGATCTCCGGGTAGTCGGCCTGCAATGTGTATCGCTCTCTGCGAAACACGAGCACGCTTTACATTAATGCTGTTTGCACAGCCAGAGGGAGTTTAATTATCCAGATTGCCACGACTGAGGGGTCAGGCACAACCTACTCATTAACAGAGAGCCAAAGGTGTCGCAATAGTTCAGACAGACATCGGTCACTGAGGTTCTCCTCTTCAATTATGTGTCGAACAGTCTCCTCCATAGACTGGGTGACACACTCTAGAATCGTTTTTTTTTTTTTTTTTTTTTTCTTTTTTTTTTTTTTTTTTTTTTTTTTTTTTTTTTTTTTCTTTTGGCACTGTTGTAGCAATCCCGACTGGAGGGGGAGGTAACCGAGTCACAAATCAGATCCACACGGTCGTGCAGCAAATTAATTAAACAGAGGTAACGAACAGACTCGTACATAATGTAATGCTCAAATATACAATTGACGAGAGTTAACCGGGTGGTCGGAGAGTCAAAAGAAAATTGAAAGGAGGCGAGCCGGGAATTGGCGGAGGCGTCGATCGGCAAAGGTGCGGAAATGTCGCAGGGTGCAGTTGAGGTGCCGGGCGGCACCGGAGCAACAGTCAAAAGTCCGGCAACATTCGGGTGCAGAAGGGGACCACTTCATGTCGCGGAAGGCGTGGTGCACGATAGCACGTGCTGTGCGACACTTACGTTTGTGGAGTTCGCACGGTGGACGAAACTGTGGTCGTCGTAAGGAGGATCGTTCTGTGGAATGTCCAGAGGATGCACTGAGTGAGGCAGCTGAACTGGTACAGAGGTAGAGGGGCGAGCTACCAGAGGCAAGGAGGTGCACTCGCAAAGTCAGCAGTGTTCGGCACACCGAGCGAGGTGGCGCAGTGGTAATGCACTGGACTCGCATTCGGGAGGATGGTGGTTCAAATCCACCTCCGGCCATCCAGATTTAGGTTTTCCGTGATTTTCCTAAATCACTCCAGGCATATGCCGGGATGGTTCCTTTCAAAGGGCACGGCCGATTTCCTTCCTCATCCTAACCCAAAAACTCCGAGCGTTAGTTCCGTCTCTAATGGCCAAGCTGTCGACGGGACGTTAAACCCTAAGCATCCATCCATCCATCCATCCATCCATCGGCACAAACGTGGCCACAGTAACTACGCTGGCCAAGTTCGAAAGGCAAAAGTCTGTAGCCCACCTGGCAGTCAAAGGTCGGGTGCGTGATCGGCAGAGTGATACACAGTCGTACCCGGCATGGCGGCAGGTGTTCGCGTGTTTGAATTTTGTACAAATGTTGTAGCTGGCATCGTCTGAAGCACAGAAGAGCTGAGAGTGCTCAAACGGTGGAGTGGCATCAAAAGGAGCACGAAAGTGTCTGTGGAGTGACAAAGCCAGAATCACATTGCTGGGGCACGGCACTGCAAAACTGCGGCAATATGAAGACATCCTGTGGCGAATGTCCGGACGAGTGTGGCAGCTTGGCATCGTGCAAACTGCTGTACACTTGTGAGAATGCTGGAAGCCACAGGTTGCCGAGGAAGTGCGAGTCTGGGCGACGGTTGCACGGGTGTTGACACTGTGCACTCGGGCGCGGGATTGTTGGCGTACCGAGAATGAGCGAATTACGGTCGAAGAAATGAGCCGAAAACTGGGGTACGACAATGCACCAGATGCGTAATGCTGTTTTAGTATGGGATCACCACTGTGGAGGTTACAAGGGGCAGTGGAGGCCAATGAACACACACTTTACAGTACAGAAGCTTTATTCTATATTATCAACACAGTGAACAATCGCAGACTGAACTGAACGTGGCGGACGATACGAGAGAAGCGAAAACCAAAGGTTGTCGTGTAGATATAAAACTTGGTTCGCAACCACAGTTGACAACCAGAGATACAAGCACTCGCACTGGTGGCTAGCGCCGCCACGAGTTCTTTTACCGATTTACTCGGCAGGCGTATCTACCGTAAAGGTTTTTGTCTTTGCTGCTAAAACTCACTCCAGCCGAGACTTTACAAACTGGCAAGTTGTTAGCCCGCTGTACGCCTTCTCCGAGGCCGAGCAGCTCCCGTAGCTCCCCACGTGCTCGAACTCGCAGTTGCAGCAATTCGGTGTTCGCACCTTTTGTGTAGGGCAGTATCTGCTCTAACGTGGTCCTGCACATTTTACTCATCGTGATGGCACAGTGCAACATCTCGCCACACAGTTCAGGCCCTGACACCAGTAGCATTGCGGTCTGCACCCCTCGCCGTGGAACTTTTTGACTGTAACGTCTTTTACGTTTGCTACGCTATTTAGCTGGAATATCGTCTGGTTTTCTACGTTATCTATTAAGATGACCATCAGCAATGGTGTCTTGTTATTTGTTTTGGGATCCTCCGTGTGAGATACTGCCCTTATTCCATACCCGAGGCCTTCCAGTTCCCCTTTTAGGTATTGTGGGTCCATTTGAAACAGAGATTTCTGCTGCTGCTCACTCCTTTGCTTTCCTGGGGAGTTTGTTGGCTTTTACTCCTCTGTCTACTTTGTCTTTTACTGTTTATTAAATGTGTGTGTACTATGTTGAAGGTTCTGTAAGTGTGTCTAGTACTTGCTCTGGATGGGTGTGGTGTTGATTTTGTTGGGTAGGGATGGATTTAGGGATAGGTGGTAGGATTTTCCTCTTTGATCTAAACATCAAAGATGGTCAGAGCACACTCTGGGTACAGTAAGCGGCATGTTGGATTACTAGACATCTATATCTGCATAGATACTCTGAAAATCACATTTAAGAGCCTGGCAGAGGGCTCATTAACCACTTTCATAACCTACCGTTTCATTCTCTAATAGCATGTGAGTAGAAAGAACACGTAAATAATTCCATTTTCGACCTGATTTCTCTTATTTTATTGGGATGGTCATGTCTCCCTATGTAGGTGGGTGCTAGCAAAATATTTTCACATTCAGAAGTAAAAGTCATTGATTGAAATTTTCAAATAGATCTCACCGCAATGAATAACGTCATTCTTTTAATGATTTCCACCTCAAATCGTGAAACATTTCCGTGACGCTTTCCCCCTGTAACCTGATAAAACAAAACGAGCTGCCCTTCTCTGAAACTTCTAAATGTCTCCATCAGTCCCAGTTTGCAGTTGCTTTTGAATCTTTGTTGACTTCACTAACTGATAAATGACAGCATCATCTGCGAACAGTCTAAGAGAGCTATTCAGCTTGTCTCCTAAATAAACACAAGGAAGAGTAGAGCACCTATAACACTTTCTTGGGGAATGGCAGATATTACTTCTGTTTTACTCAATGACTGACCATCAATTACTTTATTCTTTACTCTTTATTCACCATTGACCATAATTAATACGGAATAGGCTACATCATATAACATATGTTTAGACATACAGTTATGCTTAATTACAAACATTTAATTCTATATTCACAATCTTATTTTATAGCTATCTTAAACTATATTCAATCGTGATTGTTAGATTCAAATTGATGAAACGAAAATTATAGTAGGAAACTTTCCTGGTGGGATAAACAAATATGAAAAATAGAAAACGGATGACTTACCCAAAGGACCGGCTCGTCGATAGACACAAATGAAATCACACATAAACACACATACAAGCTTTCGCAACTGTTGGTCGCTTCTTCAGGATAAGAGGAAAAAAGGGGAGGAGAAATGGAAGGATATGGGTTTTAAGGAAGTGGAAAAGGAGTCATTCCAATCCCAGGAGTGGAAGGACTTACCTTAGGAAAAAAAAGGAAGGTAAGCAAATACACACACTTATCCAAACACAAGCACACCTAGACAGACATTTGTAAAAAGCTTTTTATTTGTTTAAACTATATTCACATTTTGAACATCAAAAAATTCTGATATTTTGTAAAATGGATTGTCAGCCAACCAGCGGTATAGTTTTCTTTGAAATAGTTTGAAAGGCATTGCAACTGCAGATGGTGGTAATTTGTTGAATATTTTTATAGAGCTGACTACAGGTAAGTGGGCTTTTTTTACCAGTCTGTGTCTGGGAACATTAATTTTAATTTTTCCCCTAGTGTTGTAATTGTGTATATCTCCTCTTATTTGAAATTAATTTATATTTTGTTTAATGAACAATGCTGAGAGGTATATGTAGAAGTTGACAATTGTGAGTATGTTAAGTTTTATAAAAAGAGGTCGACAATGCTCTCTCGGTCCAGCTCTGCACATTTCCCTTATGATTTTTTTTGTATTTTTAAAATGTCATCTGTATGTGCTGAGTGTCCCCATATCGGTAGTCCATTAGAAATGTGTGACTGGAACAGACCAAAATATATCAGTCTTAAATACTCAGATGTCACTAAATCTCTTAGTTTCCACATTAGGTATGACACTCTGGATAATTTTTTGCAGATAGAATTGATATGTTCTGCCCAGGTCAGTTTTGAGTCAATATTAAATCTCAAAAGTTTAACTGCTCTATTTTCAATATCATTAGATAGGCCTAGCAGAAGTTGCTGGGTATTCTGTGGATTGCACAAGAGTTTATTGGATGAGAACCATTGCACTGCCTCCTCTAATGATTCTTGTGACATTTTTTGTAATTCTTACTTGTCTTGATGGCATATAATTATTGTGGTATAATCTGCATAGCTAATTACAGGCTGGGAACATGTTGAGGTAAGTTATTTACTGCTACTATGAAACAGAAAGGTCCCAGGACAGATCCATGTGGTACCCCTATGTCTACAATTTTCATCCGTGAACGTCTGTTTCTGACTGATACATACTGTTTCCTATTGTTTAAGTATGAATCTATTACTTTAATTCATGTATTTGATATCCCATAAAATCTAGGCTTCTCCAACAATATTCCAAAGGGTATACAATCAAAGGCTTCACTTAAGTCACAAAGAATAAGTGAGGCCTTGTCATTATTTTCAAAGGCAGTGGATATCTGACTTACATATCAAGTATTGCTGAAGTTGTGTTTGTACCTCATCGGTACCAAAACTGATTGATCACAAGGAGGTTATTTTCTTCAAAATAACTACTGAGTTGGTTGTACATAACTCTCAAATATTTTAGACATTATTGGCACTATGGATACTGTCCTATAATTTTGGGGGAGATCTTTATCTCCTTTTTTGAATATTGGTATGACCTTTGATATTTTTAATGAATCTTGGAAAATTCTAGGCATTTGCTAAGGATGAATGCTAAAGGCTCACATATCAGGTGAATGGTTTTCTTGATAATGTAGTTGGATACCCAGTAATTATGCATGGTTTTAGAGTTGGAGAATTTCTTTACTGCCATTCGGACTTCAGTGGGTGTGATGGTCTCCCACTGAAAAGACTGTTTCACTGGTGACAGTTTGCAAAGTAATTCACTAGCTGAGGTGTTCACTGAGTTGATTGTGTTTCCAATTTCTTTCACTGAAGACACAAAGAACTCATTCAGCAGGTCTGGTTCGAGTGAAACCTCTTGTGTGTGGGTAGGGGAATGTTCTTGTGTGATAATTTGCCAGGCTGCCTTGCACTTATTTGGAGCAGTTTCTATATAATTTTCAAATGCTAGCCTTTTTGCCTGCAGGAGCTTAGTTTTATAAGTTTTTTTTACATTTCAGATAAGACCTGTAATCTACCTCAGATTTTACAAGGTCACTCTCACGTTTATTTTTATGTCTATTTCTCAGTAATAACATCTGTTCCCTTGTTTTTTTTTTTTAACTTTCTTTTGGGATTTCTTTGCAAATTTTGCTTTCTTAATGGTGAACAAGTGTACCATAACTCAATATATTGCCTAAAAAACCTATCAAACATATTTTCAGCATTACATGATTCCATCTCTGTTTCATACAAAAAATCCCACTTTACCTGACTCAGTTTTTCAATAAACAGGTTCAAATACTCTTTTTGACCTCTCGCCCAAGTAACTGCCTCTTCTCCATGAGTAGGTCTAGTGTTATTGATTTGACTTGTCACTTTTTTATTGAGTGTTAACAACAATGGATCATGGTCAGAAAAACATTCATCTTCTAGGCTGACAGTAAAATTTTCATTGGAAAAGTTAACAATAATATTGTCTAAACAGGCTTGTTTACGAGTAACCCTTCTGTTTGTACAGAATAAATTTAGTGCCCTTAAAATATTAAAAAAATATCTTGACACTTGTTTCTCAGAATTTGATATTTCTATGTTGACATCACCACAAATAGCAATATTTTCTTTAACATTTTTTTCACAATGAGTTCAAAATTTTTGAGAAATATTTCTCCCTCTCCATTTGGGGATCTGTAAAGGCTTATAACTACCATATTTAGATCTGTCAGTTTTATGCAGGTGAACTCACTGTTCACTTCAGAACAGTATTCACTTACATCAACTACTGTGAATTTTATTTCATCCTTAACAAAAATTGGAACCCCACCATGTTTCTTCTGCTTCCTACACATCACACTTGCAGCAACATAGCCTTGAGGAATAAAAATGTCTCTTTCCTCTTCAGTTAGCCAGTATTCTGACATGCAAATAACATCAATTTTCTTAACTCTACAGTAATGTTCTAATTCTAATACCTTATTTCTAATGCAGCATATCTTGATTTGTAGCAGACTCTGATTGTACTTGTTTCTAATGGATTTGTTGTTATCTCTTTCACTACATTGAACTGCCTATTCTTGGAGGATTGGTGGCACTGATTATTACTATTATTATTATGCTGTTTAGTAACACGAATTTCTTGTCTGCTGCCTCCTGTCTGCTTGCTGTGAGACGCATCAGATGACTTAACAAGCATCACCTGTGAATTACTCACCATAAAAAATGCTGAGGTTCCCTTCTTTTTCATGTCAGACGTGGTGTTTCTTCTGTTGAAGCTAACTGCAATCTTGTTGTTGTCACAGCTGCAAGCGTGCCTCTGTAGAATGATTTCTCGTTCTGTTGCACTGTTTTGAATATTGTCCATCATGATTTTAACAAGCAGTTTCCTTCCAAGTCTATTAAGTTGTCACCCGTGTTGAGTGTGGAATCTGCGTCCAATGTTACACATGTCCAAGAGTTTTACATTTTTGATGTGTTTACATAACATCGATATTTCTTCATTTGTCACTGTTAAGTTTTGGTTTATCCCTGACCATGATGGCAAATCGTACCAGTGTGGAATATTCAGCATAAACACATTCGTATGTGTCAGCTGCCCTAGGCATTACAAACTCTGTCCATTCTGATGGAAAATCGTGAATCCAATCACACAATTTGGGCGATATTCCATATATACACAATGTCATTAGAAGCCACTTGTTTGGTACAGGGTCAAAAGCCTTCCAGAAATCCAGAAATATGGAATAGATTTGAGATCCCTTGTCAATGGCACTTATCACTTCATGTGAATTAAGGTAGTTCATAATGTTCGAACAAAGTATATGTTCCAAAATCCTAACGCAAATCAATGTCAATGAGATGGGCCAGGGCAACTCCAATATTCAAGAAAGGCAATAGGAGTGATCCCCAAAATTACAGGTCCATCTCATTCATGTCAATTTGTAGTAGGATTTTGGAACATATAATTTGTTCGAACATTATGAACAACCTCAAAGAGAATGACCTATTAACCAATAGTCAACTCAGATTCAGAAATACAGCTTGCCCTTTATACACATGAAGTTATAAGTGCCATCGACAAGGGATCACAAATTGATTTCATATTTCTGGAACTGCTAGCTACTAGTCTAGTGGAGCAGGTTAGGATTGCCAGTCTTACTACCTCGTCTCGATAACAGCATCTGGCTGCCTCGGAGCTCCTGTACTCTATCTGTTTTTCTTCCCACCTCTCTTCATCTTCTTCATAGCTGTTGCAAGCTGGGCAATGTGTAAGTCCCACTCAGCAGCTCACTTCTGGCCTTCTAGGTGGGCGATACAGACGTCCCACTCTGCAGAGGACTCCGTCTTGCCTATAACAGTGAGCATCTGTTCTTTCTACTCATTGTAGTGACTCAAGGATCATACATTCCCCCACGTCATCAGTCTCCTCATCTCATCCCCACACCAGGGTGGCACACGTCGAGTCTTCGCCGACCGCGGTCTCGTGCGGATGCCGGCACCGTCCTCGGCATCGCTACACGCGTCGCCTCTTCTTCTCCGGTCTCTTCTGCAGCCCCAGCATTTCTGCAATGGCCACGAAAGCAGTCACAGCAGCATCTTCCGGTTTCTCCGTGGCTTCCTCCACTCCCACAGGTTACACGACGACGTCTGTATGTGTAGCTGTGTCACACGGGACGGGTGTAGCTGGCGCCGCCTAGGTCTCGACCGCACTCAGCTCCTCCTTTAGGAATCAGATCTGATTGTGCAGCACAGCCATCTCCCACTTCACAGCCCCCCTTTTGGCTGCCAGGGCAGCGCGCAAAGCGGCCACCGCGTCGGCAGCGGCAGTCGGCGTGTTGGTGTGCGAAGCTGCGTCGCATCCGTGTGACCCGCGTCCGTTTCTCGGGGAAGGGGGTGGGGCAGCGGACACCTCTCCTTTTCCGCACCCGACTTCTCCTCCTCCTCGGCGACACCCATCCCCTCGTCGCCGCACCTCCGGCTAACTAGACAGCTGTATTTGTGGCTGACAGAGGCACGGGCACTGCCACAGTCGACGCACGCCGAGGACGCGATGATCGCCTCATAGCGCGTGTCGTGGCATCGTGTGCAACTGTGCGAGCCACGACACTACACGGCGACGTGCCCCATCTACTGGCAGGAAAAACATTGCGTAGGCTGCCACTTCTTCTTTCTTAGTTTCTTCTTCTTCCCACCGTCATCGGCTATATCTATCACCTCACTAACAAGGTGCGGCACAATAGCTGCTAGAAGAGCACTCGTCGACATTCTCTCGCATGCCTTTCCACATCCGGAGACGACGGAGTGCAACGAGATCGTCAGCAGCGAACGTCCGACCGACGGCGAGTCGAGCGCCGAAAGATTCCGAGCACCGAAAGATTCCGAGCGCTGACCGGTCGGGCACCACGGGAACGTGCCGGCACACGTAGCACTGCCGGCAGGTGGCGGTAGGGGTGGTGCGGGGCAGGGCGGAAGCAGAGCACGAGCGTGTGAACCACCGGTGGCACTATTAGTAGAACACATTTAAGAAATAGTATGTTGATTTAAACATAACTTTGGGTGTCCTTTTACGTAATTTTCAATTTTTGATACCTTCGTAAATATATGCTGATCCTATAAAGATAATAATTTGTATAAAAACAGCAATATTACATGTTATAACTATTGCACAACATGATTACATATATACCTTGTGTTTAAATAAATTAGGGCAGACCATGTTTTATGTATCACTGGATTCTAAATTAAATACCGATCATTTTTCATGCACTAAAATTAATAATCCATTTGGTACTAAGAAACTAGCTTCGAAATAGACAAAACTACTACGACTTTATACAACTCCGTATTTATAAAAAATTTGACCACAAATTGAAATACATTAAAATTCCATGTCTCAATAATAGTACGTCT
The DNA here is from genome assembly GCA_026315105.1 of Locusta migratoria. NCBI lineage: Eukaryota > Metazoa > Arthropoda > Insecta > Orthoptera > Acrididae > Locusta > Locusta migratoria. Next base: position 5,313,122 of record CM048744.1, on the reverse strand, counting down.
ACACAATATTGTCAAAACAAATATGCGTGCATTTCAAAAACACAAATAATGTAAATAACTTGAACAAGTTTAAAATGAATCAAAACATGACTTTTAATTAGTGTATACTATTAAATACAATTTTCATAAAACACATACGTACATTGGGATAAATAGTTGAAGCCTAAATGTAATATTTTAATTTATGTATTTTGGCATGTTGTCACGAGACCCTACGTTAACCAGGTGCCAGCATGGCACAAGGGATAGCATTGCCGACTGCGGTGCTGAATGTTGCCGGTTCAATACCGCCAACCAGCAAAAATTTATTTCCTTGAAATTGACATTTCCAGAATGTTCTAGATGTTTCTTATGTTCACTTGTAATTTCTACTTATTTCTGATGTTAACTATTCTCCTAACTTCAGGTACATTCTATCTGTGTATAAATAGCAGAGCACTCTGCTCAAAAGGCAGTTAGTGCTGCGTGTATGTTACGTAAGCAATAAATCTGCTTTCAGTATAAGTGTTGCATTCAGTTGACAAGCCTGCTTTCATTTCAACGTGACATTGATTGGTGGAGGCGCCGGGTATCTGTGCAACAGCTGCATCACCTTGGCTCCGATTAGGCAACATAAAATCCGTTGCTTACATGGACTAGAACACAAGGGAATACAAGGGATATACTGAGTACATCCTTCCAAAAGTCCATATTATCAGAAGAACAATAGACACGAAACCAGCGGTAAGCCAGCTGCACATCAGACACTCGTCAATGTTCTCTCGCCAAGTACAACAGGTGGGATCATACAATGTGTTGGCCAACATTTATTTCTATCTGGATGGAACAGCCCAGCAATGGTTCGAAAACAGTGATGAGAAGCTGAATGAATGGGAAATGTTCCAGATGGAACTCAAGAAGACGTTTGGTGACCACCAGGGACAAATCCACTTGGCGGAAGAACAACTGAAGAACCAGGCCCAACGACATGGTGAACCGACACAGTCAAGCATACAGAATGTTTCGGCCCTGTGTAACATAGTCAATTCGAATATGACTGAGGCTGACAAAATCATGCACCTGATGAAGGATATTGCAGAAGACATGTACCAAGCCCTGCTGATAAAGGACATTGCTATGACAGAAGATTTCATCAAGTGGTGCCACCATATTGAAGAGATGCAAGAAAGGAGGATTGGACAAAACAAGTATGACAGACTCCCCAAAGTAGTTCCTATGGCCATTGTTGAAGACCAGCATGACCTTGCTTCCCTCATACGACAAATTGTGAGAGAAGAATTACAACAGTTTATGGCAGCCGGGACTATTAGACCGAGCGAATATCAGATTATGGCCATGGATGTAAGCCCTGTAAGTCACAAGGGAGCCGACACCACTGAGGAAGAGGTATTTCAGACATTATCTTCCCCACCAATCACACCTGACGTGAAGAATGGCATCACCCTGCTATGACTTACACTGCAGCCGCCAAACGCCAGCCTATGAACTGGCCAACAGGGCCACAACCAACTCCCCCAGCAACTATGATGCCCCACAAAAGAACAGACATCTGGAGGACAGAAGACAACACACACTGTGTTTTCACTGTGGGCACCCTGGGCATGTCATACACTACTGCAGAGGGCGAAAGTGATTTTTTGACGATTATTTTGCTGCAAGACGTCAGCCATCAGATCAGTTCCATCCCAGGCAATCATCTGCTGATGAGTTCAGTCGACCTATGGGAAGAAGCCCATCGCCGTACCCTAGACGAGTTCGTTCCCCGACGCGCCGCCGCCATTCACTGTCGCCGTACAGAGGTACCAGCCGCTCCCCTAGCCGCCGTGCCCAGGAAAACTAAGTCAGGCGACTATCTATGGAGGTGAGGCTGCACAGACTGAAATCCTCCATGGACGACAGTCACTAAGATGTCGGGAAATCTCATCGACATCATAATCGATGGCCAACCTGTCTGGGCACTTGTTGATTCAGGAGCATCTTTCTCTGTATTATCGGATAATTACCGCCGCACACTAAAGAAGACAATGTTCTGTGATACGGGGGCAACTGTGCTGAAGGTCACAAATGGAAAGTATATCCAGCCTGCAGGAAATTGTGTCGCAAGAATAACCATCAAAAACAGAACCCAGCCATTTGAATTGGTCGTTTTAACAGAATGTTGTCATAATGTCATCTTCAAATGGGACTTCCTTCAAGCATCCCAAGCTATCATTGACTGGAAGATCTGCGCTGCAAATTGAGGAAGTCATTCCGACTGATACACATAGTACAGAATTTTCTGGGAAGTTATTTGCCGTTGAAAATGTGATGATCCCGCCGTTGACAATGAGAATAGTTGCATTCACAAACACAGATGACAGGTTAAACAGTCAAGTGCTTGTTGATAGTAAAAAGTTTATCAGGCTCACCAAAGAAATTTACATACCAGCGGCTATCATAAGCGTTACTAGTGGTCGAGGAGAGATTTGGATCACTAATTGTTATGAGCAGTCACAACTTATACCCAAAGGAATGTGTATTGGGACAGCTGAATCATTCCAGGACGGTGAGCTCAATGTCATCAATGAAGGCCCTTGCTCTGCTGTTAGTACAGACAACACACTGGAGGAAACAACTGTGGAACTGCCAATAGGGCTTGGAACAATGCCAGCGGGTGTTAGCTATACTATGCCAATTTTTGGATGCATTGTCACCACAGCAGGGAAAAAGTCAGACGAAACTACACACGATAAGGCACTGTATCAACACTGGGGATCATCCACCAATTAGCCAGCGTTCATATAGAGTGTCACCAGCTGAAAGATGGATAATTCCAGAGGAAGTGGAGAAGATGTTGCGAGATGACATTATTCAACCTTCGGAGAGTCCTTGGTCGTCTCTGGTGGTCCTCGTAAAGAAGAAGGATGGTACATGGCAATTCTGTGTCGACTATCGATGGCTGAAAAAAATCACAAAGAAAGAGACATTTCTTTCCATTCCATGGTGGTTGTAGTGGTGACTGGTGCAGCAACAGTGTTAAATAATTAAATAATTCTCAGTCTCTTTTACAAAGAAAGATATCTACCCATTGCCACACATTGACGACACCTTACATTGCTTGAAAGGAGCTATATACTCCTCAACTATGGACATGCAGACAGGTTATTGGCAAATCGAGGTTGAGGAAGCTGACAGGGAGAAGACGGCTTTTATTACACCTGGCAGCCTCTATGGATTCAAAGTAATGCCATTTGCATTATGTAATGCTCTGGCTACATTCGAACGCATGATGGATAACTTGCTTCAACACCTTATGTGGATGATGTGCCTTTGCTATTTAGATGACATTGTTGTGTTCTCAAAAACATTTGAAGAACATCTGAGTTGCCTGTCAACTGTGTTGAAGTGTGTTCAGACTGCAGGTCTCTGCCTCAATCCAAAGAAGTGCCTCTTCATCGCCAGAGAGATAAAAATCCTGGGGCACCTTGTCAATGGAGATGGTGTCCGTCTTGATCCAGATAAAGTAAGGGCAGTCACAGAATTTCCAACTCCTCAGCACATTCGTGATGTGAGAAGTTTTCTCGGGCTGTGCTCATACTACCGACGTTTCATAAAAGGATTTTGTAAGAAGACACGTCCATTACAAGAACTTCTCCAGAGAAACGCAAAGTTTTACTGGGATGAGACAAAACAAAGAGCTTTCCAAGAACTTAAGGAGGCTCTAACTTCTGCACCAGTGCTAGTCTTGTACGACGAGAATGTGGAAACTGAACTTCACACAGATGCCAGTGGTTATGCGATTGGTGCAGTGCTTGTACAAGATCAGGAAGGTGCTGAAAAGGTGATAGCCTAAACATCAAGAGTACTCTCAAAGTCCGTGATAAACTACTCTACAACTGAGAAACAATGTCTCGCAGTTATCTGGGCTATCAACAAGTTCCAGCTGTATTTATTTGGCAAACCATTCACCATCATTACAGACCACCATTCTTTGTGTTTGCTGACTAGCTTGAAGGATCCATGAGGTCAACTAGCAAGATGGGCACTAAGACTCCAAGCGTACGATGTCACAGTGGTATTCAAGAATGAGTGCCAACACAGGGATGCCAACTGCTTTTCGAGGAATCCATTAGTGGAACACAACAACATGAATGAAATTTCAGCCCTCACTGAATTAGGTGACAGCTGAACAGAGGGAAGATCCATCACTATTAAAAACCATAGAGGCCTTCGAGAAAAGAGAAGCAACCAATGGAGAGTTCCAACTCATAAACAGGACATTGTATAAAAGCAATTACAATCTACTGGGCCCCAAATGGCTACTGGTCATTCCAGCTCATCTCCAGCCAGCTATTCTGAAGTATTTCCATGATGCTCCAATATCCGATCATCTGGGATTCGTGGAAACTCTAGACAGTATCAGACCGAAGTATTACTGGAAAAGTCTCTACCAATCTGTCAAGCACTATGTGAATCACTTTAATGCGTGGCAGCAACGGAAGCATGTGCCGCAATTACCCCCAGGGCATCTCATACCGATTCCACCTGCAGCAACTCCATTCCAATGAGTTGGGATCGATCTTATAGGGAGGTTTCCAAAGTCGACAACAGGTAACCGATGGATAATAGTCTGCACTGACTACCTCACATGCTACGCTGTCACCAAACCTGTGCCGACTACAGAAGCTCCAGGGATCGCAAAATACCTTGTAGAAGACATTATTTTTAAACATGGAGCACCATGTGTGATGATATCTGATCATGGAAAAGTATTCCAGTCAAAACTAGTATCAGAGGTAAAGTCACATTGCGACATTGTCCACAGAATGACAACTGCATACCATCGTTGGACAAATGGTCTTACCGAACATTTTAACAAGACGTTAGCAGATATGCTTATCAATGTACGTCGATGTTGAGCAGAACGATTGGAATACAATACTGCCAGTGACATTTGCTGATATTACCGCAAGACAAGACACCACAGTCTTCATGCCGTTTTTCCTCCTCCCTGGCCATGAAGCTGAGACAACAATGGATACACTTTTTCCGTTACATCCGGACGACACTCTGGATGACTATTTGAAACAGCTCATCACCAGGGTCGAAGAAGCAAGACAGCTGGCTCGCATATGGACACTGGACACCCAGGAAAAGGACCATCATTGGTATAACGACAAGCACTGACCTGTTGTGTACTTCCCAGGAGATATGGTGTTGGTTTTTACCCCTGTACCCAAATTTGGACTGTCAGAAAACTTATTGAATCAATACTTTGGTCCGTGTCATGTCATACGCCACCTGTCAGACATCACATACGAAATTGAGGATTATGAGCCGTTGTCAAAACGCCAAAAACGAAGAGACATTCTTCATGTCCTCCTCATGAAGCCTTACTACGATCCTGAAGAGCAGATAAGCAAAAATGGCTTCTCGTTCAAGGACTCTAAGGGCGGTAATGATATTGATGAAGCCATGGCAGGAATGTCTGTCAGACTGTCAGAACTGCCACACCCAGGACCCATAACAAGCTCAAGATCCAGGACATTGCAGCTGGCTCCAAAGGGAAGCTAACAGCAGGTCACTGTTTCTTCAGGAGCGGGAGTAATGCCGCAAGACCCTACATTAACCAAGTGCCGGCGTGGCGCAAGGGATAGTGTCACTGACTGTGGTGCTGAAGATCGCCGGTTCAATCCCATCCACCGCCAAAAATTTATTTCTTTGAAATTAACATTTCCAGAATGTTCTACATGTTTCTTATGTTCACTTGTAATTTCTACTTATTTCTTATGTTAACTGTTCTTCTAATTTCTGGTACATTCTGTCTGTGTATTCCGCAATAAACCTGCTTTCAGTATAAGTGTTGCGTTCAGTTGACAAGCCTGCTTCCATTTCAACGTGACAATATTTGAAGTGGAAAAATATTGTTTAATTGTGAATTACAAAACATTGTCATTAGCCTTATTATGCAGTTGTGCAGAAAGATGTTTGATAGAAGCCATGTTTTGTCACTCTGTTCATAGCTGCAAACCTGTAAACATCTACATTACCTGCTACTAGAATTTCAAATATTGTGCAACAATTCTGTAAAGTTTAAATAAGTTAGATCGTCTTTTTTATCATTTAACATCGACCAACATTTCATTTATGTGAATTTAGCTACAAAGTAAAGCTGGATCGATGGATTTCAATCACAACGCATATCGGACAATCTCATCGAACATCAGAATCCAAGCTAAGTTTTTCTTTTGTTTTATAACGTGTATCCCACCATCCCCCAGCATCCTGTTTATAGAACTTTGTCCTACAATACAGACCCAGTTTGTCTGAACGCCTATTCAAAAGGGATCACCAACTAGCAGGATTCGTCACACTTGGTGCCGTGACCAGGATGGCTTAGCACATTCACTAATGACTTTTATGTTACAGGGAAAGTAATATATGATGAACCAGCAATGGCGTGAAAAAAAGTAATTCCATTATAAAAACAAAGAAGTGAAATACACAAAATTGAAATGGTGCTTATAAAATGGAATGGCAGATAATGGGTATAATGTGAAGAACCAAATACCAACGTCACCACATCCCTGCGGAAAGTTAAGTACCTTTCCAATAACTTTTGTAGACTGTGTTGGTGTATGTGGATTGCTTCTTAGTGTAATAATAGTGCTGAAGTACTTTATCAAAATGAATGAAGAAAGTGAACAGACAGAATTAGGCCTATATGACAAAACTTTAGGGCTGAATGTTCACAGTGGGATAGGGGCATCGAACATTGTAGACTTGCACATTATAGTTGGTGGTCAGGAGCGCTAACTTTAGTTTTTTGGTTTGTCTGCTCCCAGTGACAGCTGAGTGGCGTGGTCTGCACATGCAGGTGAAGGGAGAAGTTCCCCCACCTAGCTGCTTCATGTGCTTGCTGCGTGAGCTGCTAACGATATTACACAAACCAAAAGAAACAGTTTGTGGATAATTTCTCGCATTTAAGTTTAGAGTTATCTCTATATCTTGGCATTATGGAATTTATTAGTCAGATATTGTAGAGTGCAGAATACTTCAAAACAGAAATTTTGTAGCACTGAACTATGTAATCTAGCAGACAGATGCTCACCTCGAAATTGCTCTCATCAGCAGTGGGCAAACTCTTGATTTTTAATTCTGCTGCGTGCCCTCTCGCTATTGCCCTTTGGTCTTTGGAAAAGAATCCAACGAACAAAGAAGCAAGATACGTTTGGCATAATAGTTCGTGACCAGTATCACATGTTTTAGTTCGCGACCGGTATCACATGTTTTACATCGCGACCGGTATCGCATGTTTTAGATCGCGACCGATTGCACATATTGTAGTTCGTGACCGAACATGCATATCTTAGTTCGCAACCGATCACGCATATCTTAGTTCGCAACCGATCGTGCATATCTTAGTTCGCAACCAGTAGCTCTCCTTTTAGTTCGCAGCTCGGCCGCGAAGTAGGTCGCTCATTTTAGTTTGTCCACTCTTTTTGGCTTTTGCTACCACTACTAAAAGAGCTCTTTCTTTTGCTATGACAGCTATTTTATATGTAATGATCAGTGTTGCCTAAGCATGTGCTATTACCCATATTTTTGGGCAATTAGGCATCAAATACTTAAGAAATAAACCAGTTATTTACACGAATGGGTGATACAATGATATTAAACTACTGTGCATACAGAGTACTCGTAGTATTTTATTTTTAAAATGGATTTCTTTATTTATTTAATAGGTCATTGAAGGAACATTACCTACAAATCACACAATGCTGCGTGCTCTCGCATCCTCTCGCTGTTCCCTGTCAGTCTTCAGAAAAGGAGCGTACAAACTAAGAGGCAAGGGATCTACAAACTAGTTTACGTAGTTTGCCTATGGGAGTGCTCTTCTGAACTAGTTCATTCACAAACTACACAAGACTAGAACATTATGAGTTCTACTCCATTACCTAGTGCTCAAGTAGAAACAACAATTAAGGATTTCGCGCATGCTGATTTTTCCCAAAGTGAAATGGCAAGTAGTGGTGAAAATGTTGAAACCAAAACTGAAGTACCAGTAGGTTTTGATTTTCTTGCTCAAATAATTAGTAAATTATGTGCTGTAAATAAACAACAGTTTTCAGAAAATAAAGAACAATATTTCATTGTTGAGCGCAGAAAATAAACAACAGTTTTCAGTGATCAATGATCAGCTTATGAAATTGAGTTATAAGCAGGAAGAGCCAGAGAACAGCTTAAAGAAAGTGATAGGACAGTTAAGTTCTGGCATTGGTCAAACAAATGAGAGACTATCCTAGTAAATTCAAAACTAGATCTAAAAGTTGAACAGTTAAGTTATGAAATCAGAAAAACAAATACCCAGTTGGAAGAGATGTTTAAAACTCATCTTAATGAAGTGAAAAGTGAAGTGTCTGTAACATTTACTAATATATCAAAAAACAGTGAGGAAGTAAAAGCAGTTGGTGACAAAGTTTATGTTGTCATAGATCAGATTCAGAACCATAGGGATGAATGCGAGGAAAAGTTTATTAAGATAGAGGAGAGTTGCAGTAACAATCTTAATAAGCTTTGTAAAGAAACCAATACTCACATCAATAATCTTAAAACAAAATTGAAATAATATCTGTTTTTACAAAAGATCAATGTACCCATTTAGATTCAAATGTAAACAATTTGCAACTTAATGTCACAAAAGTGCAGGATGATATAAAACAGCTTAAAGAAGGTATACAGGCACTACCAGTAATAAGTGCAGGGTATGCTAATACCTAATGTACCACTTAGAAGTTTCCCAGGTGAGAAACATTTCCATCCTGTTGACTTCATCCATCATTGCAAGGATAACTTTTTGGTAGCCATGAGTGATAGTCATAAGATCAAATTTGTTAAGAAATATTTAGAAGGTGATGCACTGTCTTGGGCAAACCAGTTAAAATGTGCAGATTGAAATTATGATGAATTTGAGAAAGCGTTTCTTAAAAAAGTTCTGGTTTGAAGATGAGCAGGCCAGGATTAAAATAGAATTTTTGAATGGTCCTTCTTATAAAAACTATATGGGTGCTATGAAAGAGTTCTGTAGGGAACAATTAAAAACTCTTGTACATTTAAATCAACTACTTGATGTCATAACAAAAATTAATGCACTCCAGAGGAGATTACCTGGGTGGATTTGAAAGGGGTTGTCTATGGGCCTGATAACAGTATTGAGAGATTTCTAAAACATGTGAGAAAGATCAATGCTAGTCATGAAAAAACTGATGGTAGAAATCAGGGTTCAGGAAGACCTAACTGGAGTAATAATAGCCAAAACAGACATTTCAATCAGAACCAAGCATTTATATCTAGTTTTGTGCCTAATTTTAATGCACCTCCACCTATGGTAGCAGGTTGTGTTCCAGGGGGAAACCCGGTGTTTGCACAAAATTTTGTTCCTAGTAAGCACCCAAATCAGAATACTGATTTTTCTACTGGCTTTACCAAGATTACAAACAACACCAAAACTTTAATAATAAAGGGAATGGTAATAAGCAAAAGTTTTATAAAGGGTCAGGAAATGGAAACCAATATTTCCAACAAAATGGTAATAGACAGTGGGATGATGGATTTGCATCAGCTTAACAAAATTTTCCCACCTGGAAAGTCTCCTTCTATACAAATATTATAGAGGAAAAATTCCTAACAGGAAAAATATATGAAGTCCACTTACCAGGCGAAGGAGCACAGGCAGTGATAGCAACAAATAAACACACAGACACACACACACACACACACACAAACGAAAGTTTTCACAGCCTAGCTGCTTCGTCAGGCAGAAGGGAAGGAGAGGGAAAAGGAAATGATGAGGGTTTTAAGGGAGTGGGTAAGGAGTCATTCCAATCCCGGGACAGGAAAGACTTACCTTGGGGGGAAAAAGGAGGGTAAACAAATACACACACACCCACACATTTACACAGACGCAAGTACACGTAGGTAGACATACTGTAGAAAGCAAAGAAGTTAAATATTGTTGAAACGAGATAGAATGGCTGCCCAGTACTTACCATTGTGCTGTACCGCCGATAGTGACACAAATGAAGAAACAGAAAAAAGAGGACAAAAAGGACAAGCTTTCGGAACAGAGTTCCTTTGTCAGGTGGGAGAGAAGGGAAGAAGAAAGACTGGGAACAGAAGGTAAAGGTGGTTCACGACCTAGGTCATGAAGGTGGTGTTTTGAGAGTGTGGATGACAGAGATACTCTCTGAGTACAAGGTTACAAGAGTAGGAGCCAGAAGGTAGGGAAGGTCATTTGGGGATTTCATAGGGATGGACTAGGAGGTTACGGAGGTTAGGTGGGTGGTGGTAAGACACTCTCGGAGAAGTGGGGAGGATGTCATGAAGGATGGATCTCATTTCGGGGCAGGATTTAAGGAAGTCATATCCTTGCTGGAGAGCCACATTCAGAGTCCGCTCCAGTCCCGAAAAGTATCCGTGACAAGAGGGGCACTTCTGGGGTTCTGTTGAAGGTTCTGAATTTGGGGGGATGAGGAAGTGGCTCTGGCAATTTGCTTCTGTACCAGATCAGGAGGATAGCTGCGGGATGTGAAGGCTGTTATCAGGTTATTGGTGTATTGGTTCAGGGATTCAGGACTGGAGCAGACTCGTTTGCCATGAAGACCTAGGCTGTAGGGAAGGGAACGTTTGATGTGGAATGGATGGCAGTTGACATAATGCAGGTACTGTTGTTGATTGGTAGGTTTGATGTGTACGGATAGATGGAGGTCGACATCAAGGAAAGTGGCATGGGATTTGCAATAGGACCAGGTGAATTTTATGGGACCAAAGGAGTTGAGGTTGGAGTCCAGACCATGAAGATGTCATCAATGAATCTATACCAAACTTTAGGTTGACAGGCTTGGGTGTCCAGGAACGCTTCCTCTAAGCATCCCATGAATAAGTTTGCGTACGAGGGGGCCATCCTGGTTCCCATGGATGTTCCCTTTAGTTGTTGGTATGTCCGGCCCTCAAAGGTGAAGAAGTTGTGGGTTAGGATGAAGCTGGCTAGGGTATTAAGGAAAGAGGTTTTAGGTAGGGAAGTGGGTGGTCGGCGTGAAAGGAAATACTCCATCGCAGCAAGGCCCTGGGCATGTTGGATATTTGTGTATAAGGAAGTGGCATCAATGGTTACAAGGATGGTTTCTTTACAGGCTGGGTAAGGATTTCAGTTGATCAAGGAAGTGGTTGGTGTCTTTGATGAAGGATGGGAGACTGCACATGATGGGTTGAAGGTGTTGGTCTATGTAGGCAGATATTCGTTCTGTTGGGGCTTGGTAACCGGCCACAATGGGGCGGCCGGGATGATTGTGTTTGTGGATCTTGGGAAGTAGGTAGAAGGTGGGGGTGCGGGGTGTCGGTAGAGTCATGAGGTTAATGGAGTCAGGTGAAAGGTTTTGTAGGGGTTGACTCCATTAACCTCATGACTCCACCGACACCCCGTACCCCCACCTTCTACCTACTTCCCAAGATCCACAAACCCAATCATCCCGGCCACCTCATTGTGGCCGGTTACCAAGCCCCAACAGAACGAATTTCTGCCTACATAGACCAACACCTTCAACCCATCATGTGCAGTCTCCCATCCTTCATCAAAGATACCAACCACTTCCTTAATTGCCTGAAATCCTTACCCAGCCTGTTACCTCCTGAAACCATCCTTGTAACCATCGATGCCACTTCCTTATACACGAATATCCCACATGCCCAGAGCCTCGCTGCGATGCAATATTTCCTTTCACGCCGACCACCCACTTCCCTACCTAAAACTTCTTTCCTTAATACCCTAGCCAGCTTCATCCTAACCCACAACTTCTTCACTTTTGAGGGCCAGACATACCAACAACTAAAGGGAACAGCCATGGGGACCAGGATGGCCCCCTCGTACGCAAATTTATTTTTGGGACGCTTAGAGGAAGCGTTCCTGGACACCCAAGCCTGTCAACCCAAAGTTTGGTATAGATTCATTGATGACGTCTTCATGATCTGGACTCACAGTGAAGAAGAACTCCAGAATTTCCTCTCCAACCTCAAGTCCTTTGGTCGCATCAAATTCACCTGGTCCTATTCCAAATCCCATGCCACTTTCCTCGATGTCGACCTCCATCTATCCAACGGCCAACTACACACATCCGTCCACATCAAACCTACCAATAAACAATAGTACCTGCATTAAGACAGCTGCCATCCATTCCACGTCAAACGTTCCCTTCCCTACAGCTTAGGTCTTCATGGCAAACGAGTCTGCTCAAGTCCTGAATTCCTGAACCAATACACTAATAACCTGATAACAGCCTTCACATCCCGCAGCTATCCTCCTGATCTGGTACAGAAGCAAATTGCTAGAGCCACTTTCTCATCCCCCCAAATTCAGAACCTTCACCAGAACCCCAGAAGTGCCCCTCTTGTGACTGGATACTTTCTGGGACTGGAGCGGACTCTGAATGTGGCTCTCCAGCAAGGATACAACTTCATTAAATCCTGCCCCGAAATGAGATCCATCCTTCATGACATCCTTCCCACTCCTCCGAGAGTGTCTTTCCCCCGCCCACCTAACCTCCGTAACCTCCTAGTGCATACCTATGAAATCCCCAAACGACCTTCCCTACCTTCTGGCTCCTACCCTTGTAACCGCCCCTGTTGTAAAACCTGCTCTATGCACCCTTCCACCACCACTTACTCCAGTCCCGTAACCCGGAGGTTGTACACAATCAAGGGCAGAGCCACTTGCGACAGCACCCACGTGATTTACCAACTGACATGCCTGCTCTGTGAAGCGTTCTATGTGGGAATGACCAGCAACAAACTGTCCATTCGCATGAATGGTGACAGGCAGACAGTGTTTGTTGGTAATGAGGATCACCCTGTGGTTAAACACGCCTTGGGGCACGACCAGCACATCTTGGCACAGTGTTACACCGTCCAGGTTATCTGGATAGTTCCCACCGACACCAATCCTTCAGAACTCCGGAGATGGGAACTAGCCCTTCAGCATATTCTCTCTTCCTGTTGCCCACCTGGTCTCAACCTCCGCTAAATTCGAATTCCCACCCACCATCTTAACATCTTTGCCTCGGTTCTCTGGACAGATCCTCTACCTCATGTGGCATCTCTGTCTAACGTCTTAACTTTTTTGCTTTCTACAGTATGTCTACCTAAGTGTACTTGTGTCTGTGTAAATGTGTGGGTGTGTGTGTATTTGTTTACCCTCCTTTTTTCCCCCCAAGATAAGTCTTTGCTGTCCCAGGATTGGAATGACTCCTTACCCACTCCCTTAAAACCCTCATCATTTCCTTTTCCCTCTCCTTCCCTTCTGCCTGACGAAGCAGCTAGGCTGCGAAAGCTAGCGTTTGTGTGTGTGTGTGTGTGTGTGTGTGTGTGTGTGTGTGTGTGTGTCTGTGTCTGTGTGTTTATTTGTTACTATCACTGCCTGTGCTCCTTCGCCTGGTAAGTAGACTTCATCTATTTTTTACATATATTTTTCCTGTTAGGAATTTTTCCTCTATAATATATATATATACCCTCAAGCTGATAACACTCTTTGTTAACCAAGAGATTGACAACCTCTAGGTATGCCAGTCATTTGTTCTTTTACTTCCTGTTTAGTTTTCCTAAGAACAGATATATTTTCTTATACTATCTTGTTTATCTGTTTAATACTTCTTTGACTATATCTTCATTATTGTTATATACATATTGAAATAAAATGATTATAAGGAGTAACTGTAAAGTTTATGAAAGTAAAGATGTCCAGTTTTGCGAAAATGTAATGTTGCCAACTGAGTAAAAGACTTCTCACAGGCATTGCTTTTGTGCAGTTTTGACTAGGGAAGTTGTAATGCATCAAATGTTAATATCTATTGTGTGATAATTTAAACTTAGACTAGTCTATAGTTATTTTCCAGTATTGACTTATAATGAAGTGAATAGGAGATTTTAAACACAGAAATGTCTAACAAAATGATAGGCTAAGACTTACCTTGACTGGAGCCTATGAGTGGAAGTAATGGTTATTATATCATTGAGTTTTAATATCAAAAATGGGTAGCATATAGTATTTTGTACAATTTATAATAAGGTTTTGTACATTTTATGAAAGAATATAAACCAAAAGGGGTGGGTTTGTATTTGACATGGGGAGGTAATTAGGTACACTTTTACACACACACAGTTACACACACTCACACTGAACAAGCAAGCGCTCATCACAGGAATGCCATAGTGGGGATTGGAGTATTTCTTTGGGAGGTCCTGTAAGCGAAGCTATGGCATCCGTTTTGTAGTGGGGCGGCTCACATCTAACCTGCCATCTTTTGCCCTCCCGTGCGATAGTGATGAACTAAAGGGACCAGGGGTTTCCTGCGGTGGGGTTGGGGGGGGGGGGGGTGTTTCATGTCTTTCTGGGCTATCTTCTAACCTTATTCGGATCCAATCCCAATTCTTCTTTTTCCTTTCTTACTACTCTTTGTGAACACCAGTCTTTAGTCCCCTTTCCACTTTACATATTTGTTTATTGCTAAGGCCTTACTTTTCTGTGTCAGGATTTTTTTTTTATTTTATTATTTTTTGTTTTTTACTGACTTCAACTCCCAGTGTTGACCCTGCGAGAGATCACCAGAGAATTAGCATGCTCACACATACACATACACATACACACATATATCTACATTTTACACTATACATTATACAGACTTTTATATACAACAGTACATTCAAGAACACACACTCATACAGATAGGTGTTAGTGGGGAATTAGGAATTTGATAGGATTTTTATAGTTAGTTGATATATAGTTAAGAGTGTCTCAGGCTAGGTGAAAATATTTATTCTTAGCTAGCATAAAGTAAATAGTTATTAGGATAACACAGTATCCTAGTAATAAGAGTGGACAGTCAAGTAGAAGCTTGCCATCTTTTTTTTTTTTTTTTTTTTTTTTTTACTAGAGGACTCCAACTAAGGAAATTTTGCTTTTCCTCTGAACTTTGTAAGGCTGCTGTTGGTTTCCCATTTCCCAGTTGAATGGTTATCAGTAAGCAAAAGCAAGTGAGAAGTGATCCTCAGTTTTTCCTTTTTTTCTTTAAACTTACAGTGAGGTGTGCTAAGCCTTCTGGTATCAGAATTTACACATATTAAGATTACTATATAAATGCTGAAAAGAAGTTAAAGATCATTATAACTAAGAATTTGTGTTTATAGCTGAGACAAATCTCGTAATGAAAGAGGATAGGCATTCCATTCCTAACCAACATGAGATTCAAATTGAGTAATATAATAAAATTTAAATAAAATCATGTAAGATAAAAAAGGATAACTATGCCTTAATAAGAAAAATATTTACCCATATCAAAATGATGTTTATAGATCCAAAAAGAAGAAGTAAATAATTTTACTTTTAATGAAACATGACCTGTTTTTGGCAAAAGAAGTGTTACTTAGAAAAGAAAAAACGTTTAGTTGTACCTTTAATGAGAACTCAATTGTAATAATCAACAATAAAGAGAGTGAGAAAAGAAAATGTAATACAAACATTTTACATTATTTATGTGCAAGTATTACTTATGCAGCAATATGATACCATTTAATGAAGAGACATTTGTGTAAAAAAGAACAGACTTTAGAAATAATAAGTTTATAATAATATGATGCATCATTTTATCATTATGTTAATGTAATGTTTGTAGATGTGATATTTTTGTGTATGTAATTAAATTCTAGTTAGGTGGTATTTGCCATCTTATGTCCAAGGGGAGGGGTATGTAGTGTAACAAGTGATACCAACATAAGAATGTCAAATAGTTTATTTAAATACCATTTATGGACAAATATTTTCTTCTTTTTTTTCTGTCTCTATTTTTCAGAGTAGTTATCAATTATTTTTAATTTAAAGTAAATTTGAATGTAAATGAACTTAAAGGTCAAGGAATAAGTATGTTATTTGCATGCTCTATGAACCTTGTCTCTTTTGTTTGATGAGTTGAAGGGATTTTTGTTAGATTATTGTTGGAGACTGATGTGAGATGAGAGTGGTGGTCTCAAGTTCGAAACAATAATGTATTCTCCACATTTTGTCATCGTAATTGTGGGGAAGATTCAAGCCAGAAGACTAAATTTTTATTTAAATTACAACAAAATAAAGATTTTTTTGTAGTGATGGTGCTGTGCCAATTTACCATACCCGGTCCTGAAGAAATTTAAAGTTCTGCAGAGGTGGTAGTAAAGGTGGCAACACTTGACAATGACAAGAGGGAGAATAAGTTAATTCACAGAAAAATGGTTAAAAAAACGAATACATTCAAAATTTTAACGATAATAAAGTTGGTCTGGTTAGTTGCCATAGCAACCATTCAACACGACAACCACAAGGGGAAGACCAATTAAGCCAGTACCACAAGTATTTTCTGGTGTTACTGTATAACAAGGTTACATCGAGAGAACAGCCGAGCTGTATGAGCATCACACGTGCTCTGGCCAGCTGATTCCAGCAGTGTACCTGATTTGAAATTCCAGTCCCAGTGCTGCTGAGTTCGTCACGTCACTATGCCAGCTTCCCGTTGCAGCTCATTGTGCAGTACTGTGGTGAGAGTACCTGAACTTTTGTGTTCAATAGTAGCCTTTAGTCGGCATTATTGGGCAGGGACCTCCCAGTTAGCAGCATCTTGAAGTTCCCCATGTGTTGCACGCACTATACGAATCATTTTTGCAAATATTTCTACAACCACAAACATCTTTTGCCCATCACGTGTCACAAATTGAGAATAATGTTGAATAGAAATTAGTGATTTTACAAAAAAAAGTAAATAGAGAAAATAAAAATTAATAATTTAAAATATATATGCCATAATATAACATTGTCTGTTACTAAACTGACAAGTTTCACTTCATTACGAATTCTCGTATTCGTGATCTATGGAACAAGTATTAATCTAATCTGAGTCAATTTGATCTGAACATTTCTTCAAAAGATTGCATATAAATGGCTACTGTTGAAATAGGTTACTATACTTTTCATTGTTTTGATTTAGTTCTGTTTCATAGTTATATGAATCAATTGCACTATAACTAAATTAAGAACTTGAGCCATAAAGTGTATGATTTGGGCTCTGGGGGATTGCTCTGCAGTTGTTCCCACGATTCATAACTAGTCGCTCATCACTGCAGCCCTATGAAAGCCTTTCCCAATCAGTTTATTGGTATCCAAATTATAAAATAAGAGGTGATTTGTAATTGATGTTGCCATTGTTTGAGATAAAACATGTTCTCTTTTGAAAAGTACAGGAAAAATGTCCCTGTTAATAGGTTTTTCAGCTGAGAATTCTAGACATTCTGAAGACTAGTTGCCCTCTCCATGCTAATGTCTGGTTTCATTAGATAATACCGTATTAAGTACTTGTGTTTGAATAGCATTACCAGACAATTTAATAATATTCCTGAAGAAATCTAGGCCTACATGGCTCTACAGCGTATGTTACTTGCAGTTAAGTTAAAGTGGAGTTATTAAATAAATACAGTTTACAGAAATTACTACACCAAAGATGACAAAATAAAGATTCTAGGATTTGAAAAAAGTAAAGCTGTTGGCATGAGTTAAATAGAAGTAAATATCCTAGATGTTGAGAAACGACTCATTTAATAAAGGGTAAGTATTCTAGTCCAGAGACGAGTGCGAGTGGCTGAGAGCTCTAATGAGACTTGCTGCAGAGTGCGCTGCTGTTCCCCATTGGAGGTTCAATTCTTCCCTCGGGCATGGGCATATGTTTGGACTTAGCATAATTTAGTTTAAGTAGTTTGTAAGTTTTTCTAATGACCACTGCAGTTTGGTCCCATAGTTTTACAAACATCTGAACATTTCTGATCCAGATTGCAAGCAAGTTAAGTTCCTTTCAGGAATGGCACTTTAATACTCCATAATACCACTATCATTTCATTAAACACCAGTGTCTAAAGACTGGCAAAGTTTACACCAAAACTCAGGAAAGGAAATACTGAGATGGTCGTGTAATTCAATAGATTGCTCCTGACATCGATTTGCAGTAGGTTGTTGCAGCATATACTGGCTTGCACATTACGATCACCTTTACGGAAACAATCTGTTCAAACATAACCAGTATGCTTGAATGGTTCACGGGAGTACCGTCGGATACTATTGTAATAATTGCACAATATTTCTGCGAGACAGCTGCTCGCAATCTTCAGGTGAACTGCCGCTGTTGCTTCTCTGCTCGCAATATATATGGTGGCTCGTTACCACGGTGCAGGCGCCGCTGCTGTGACGTCATGGCAGACCAGAGCGTTGACAGCGTAAACATGGAGAGCCTCCTGCCCTACCGGAGGGCCGTTGAGCGGGCCGCTGGTGGTCTGCACAGGCGCGGCGCGGGCAAGAGCGGCCGCTGGCGGCGGACCCCTTGCGCGCTCGCCAACTGGATGAAAAAGTGCGTGTTTTATGCGTCTCGACTTTGATGACCCATCTGCGTCGATTGGTGACCATCATCTGTCTGCGGCTGATGCTGCCTCAGTACTGCCAAGGCCGGTTCCCATGCTTTACTAAGTTGGAATCCCGTGTCTCTATTAATTAAATCTTTTGCAATGCGTATTTCGACGGCCTCTTTAATTATTGAGTCCCAGTAGGTGGAAGCGGAAGAAATGATCTTGGTCTCTTCGTAATTCATGCAGTGTCCCAAATCAAGACTGTGTTCAGCCACAGCCAATTTTTCTGGTTGACACAATCTTGTGTGGCGTTTATGTTCATCGCATCTGTCTTTCACAGTGCGACACGTCTGTCCAATATAAGACATTCCACACTGGCACAGGATTTTGTATATTCCCGGTCTCCTTAGGCTGAGGTTGTCTTTAACGGAGCCTAGCATTGTTCGCACTCTCGCTGGAGGGCGGAAGACACACTTTATATTATGTTTTTTAAACAGTCTGCCAATCTTGAAGGACACACCACCGACATAGGGAAGAAAAACCATCTTAGTGGAGCTCTCCATTTCTTCTAGTTCCTCTTCAGGTCTCGAGTGAGCTGGTCGAAATGCAGCACAAATCTGTTTCTCAGTGTAGCCGTTCTGGGCAAACACAGAGCAAAGATGGTTGAATTCTGCTTGTATACAATCTGCCACCCCCATGAACCACAGACATTGCCGAGGTGGGGTGGCTTGCGTGCCTCAACGATGCAGATAGCCATACCGTAGGTGCAACCACAACGGAGGGGTATCTGTGGAGAGGCCAGACAAACGTGTGGTTCCTGAAGAGGGGCAGCAGCCTTTTCAGTAGTTACAGGGGCAACAGTCTGGATGATTGACTGAGCTGGCCTCGTAACATCAGCTAATGTGGCTTTGCCACACGGTTACTGCGAACGGCTGAAAGCAAGGGGAAACTACAGCCGTTACTTTTCCCGAGGACATGCAGCTCTACTGTATGAAAATATGATGATGGCATCCTCTCGGGTAAATTATTCCGGAGGTAAAATAGTCCCCCATTCGGATCTCCGGGCGAGGACTACTCAGGAGGATGTGATCATCAGGAAAGACAATACTGGTATTCTACGGGTCGGAGCGTGGAATGTTAGATCCCTTAATCGAGTAGGAAAATTAGAAAATTTAAAAAGAGAAATGGATAGGTTGAAGTTGGATATAGTGGGGATTAGTGAAGTTCGGTGGCAGGATGAACAGGATTTCTGGTCAGGTGAGTACAGGATTATAAATACAAAATCAGTTGGGGGTATCACAGGCGTAGGACTGATAATGAATATGAAAATAGGAATGCGGGTAAACTACTATGAGCAGCACAGTGATCGCATTATCATTGTCAAGATAGATACGAAGCCAACACCGACAACAGTAGTACCGGTTTATATGCCAACTAGCTCTGCCGATGATGAGGATATAGAAGAAATATATGAGGAGCTAAAGGAAATTATTCAGACCGTTAAGGGAGAGGAAAACTTAATTGTGATGGGAGACTGGAATTTGGTAGTAGGAAAAGGAAGAGAAGGAAAAATAGTAGGTGAATATGGACTGGGCAGAAGGAATGAAAGAGGAAGTCGCCTGGTAGAATTTTGCATGGAACATAATTTAATCATAACAAACACGTGGTTTAAGAATCACAAAAGAAGGTTGTATACTTGGAAGAGACCAGGAGACACTGGAAGGTATCAGATAGATTTTATAATGGTAAAATATAGATTCCGGAATCAGGTTATAAACTGCAAGACATACCCAGGGGCAGATATAGACTCTGACCATAACTTGTTAGTCATGAACTGTAGGCTGAAACTGAAAAAACTGCAGAAAGGTAGGAAAATAAGGATATGGGACCTAGATAAGTTGAAGGAACGTGAAGTTCTGGTGAATTTCAGAGGGAGATTTAGGCAACAATTGACAGAAACAGGGGGAAATAAAACAGTAGAAGAGGAATGGGTAGCATTGAGAGATGAAATAGTGAAGGCAGCAGAGGACAAAATAGGTAGAAAGGCAAGACCTGCAAAAAATCCTTGGATAACACAGGAGATACTAAATTTAATTGATGAAAGGAGAAAATATGAAAATGCAGTAAATGAAACAGGCAAAATGGAGTACAGACGACTAAGAAATGAGATTGATAGGAAGTGCAAAATGGCTAAGCAGGAGTGGCTAGAAGCCAAATGCAAATCTGTAGAAGAATGTATAAGAAGGGGAAAAGTAGATACCGCCTACAGGAAAATCAAAGAGACATTTCGGGACAAGAAAAGCAATTCTACGAATATCAAGAACTCAGATGGGAAACCAGTTCTCAGCAAAGAAGGGAAAGCTGAAAGGTGGAAAGAGTACATAGAGCAGCTCTACAAAGGAAATGAACTTAGAGACGATGTTGTAGGAAGGGAAGAGGAAGTAGATCAAGATGAAATAGGAGATACTATACTCAGAGATGAATTTGACAGAGCCTTGAAAGACCTAGGCCGGAACAAGGCCCCAGGAGTAGATGATATACCCTCAGAGCTACTAAAGTCTCTGGGAGAGCCAGCCATGACAAGACTATTTGAACTGGTGTGTAGGATATATGAGACAGGCGAAATGCCCTCAGACTTTAAGAAAAATGTAATAATCCCCATTCCAAAGAAATCAGGTGCAGACAGGTGTGAAAATTACAGAACCATCAGTTTGATAAGTCATGGTTGCAAAATTTTAACACGAATTATCTACAGGAGAATGGAAAAGCTGGTAGAAGCTGACCTAGGGGAAGATCAGTTTGGATTCAGGAGGAACGTAGGAACCCGGGAGGCAATACTCACTTTACGTCTTATCTTAGAAGATAGATTAAGGAAAGGCAAATCTACATTTTTAGCCTTTGTAGATTTGGAGAAAGCGTTTGACAATGTTGACTGGACTACACTCTTTCAAATTCTGAAGTCAGCAGGGGTACAATACAGGGAAAGGAGAGTTATCTACAACCTCTACAAAAGCCAGACCGCAGTTATTAGACTCAAAGGGCATGAAAGGGAAGCATCAGTTGGGAAGGGAGTAAGACAGGGTTGTAGCCTTTCTCCGATGTTATTCAATTTGTACATTGAGCAGACGATGAAGGAAAGCAAGGAAAATTTTGGAATAGGGATTAAAGTTCAGGGGAAAGAAATAAAAACATTGCGTTTTGCTGATGACATTGTAATTCTGTCAGAGACAGCGAACGACCTGGAAGAGCAGTTGAATGGAATGGACAGTGTGTTGAAGAGAGCGTACAAAATGAACATTAACAAGAGCAAAACAAAAATAATGGAATGCGGTCTTAGAAAATCAGGCGATGCTGAAGGAATTAGATTAGGTAATGAAACAATGAAGGTGGTAGATGAGTTTTGTTATTTAGGTAGTAAAATAACATGCGATGGTCGCAGTACAGAGGATATAAAATGCAGAATGGCAATGGGAAGAAAAGCATTTTTGAAAAAGAGAAATTTGCTAACATCGAATATTAATTTAAGTGTAAGGAAGTCTTTTCTGAAGGCATTTGTGTGGAGTGTTGCCTTGTATGGGAGTGAGACATGGACGATAAACAGTGCGGACAGGAAGAGAATAGAGGCTTTTGAAATGCGGTGCTACAGAAGAATGCTGAAGATTAGGTGGGTAGATCGCATAACTAATGAAGAGGTACTGAACAGAATTGGTGAGAAAAGGAATTTTTGGCATACCCTAACTAAAAGAAGGGATCGCTTGGTAGGACACATTCTTGGACATCGAGGAATCGTAAATTTAGCATTGGAGGGAAGTGTGTGGGGTAAAAATTGCAGAGGGAGGCCAAGAGACGCGTATAGTAAGCAGATTCAAGTGGATATGGGTTGCCGTTCTTATGAGGAGATGAAAAGGCTTGCTCACGATAGAGTAGGGTGGAGAGCTGCATCAAACCAGTCTCCGGACTGAAGACCATAACAACAACAACAATCTGCATCTGAGATCGCTCTTGCTCTGTGTACGAGTGTTCGTAGTACACCTCTGCATTGAGATGGATGATGACAGCTCGTAGCTTTCAGATACAGGTCGGTGTGTGTAGGTTTACGAAACACACCATGGCCCAAGGAACCGTCTTCATTTCGGCGAACCATGATGTCTAAAAATGGAAGCTTACCATTTTCTTCCAATTCCATGGTAAAACAGATATTCGGGTGGAGTGAGTTGAGATGGTCTAAGAACAAAGGCAGTGTGGCAGACCCATGTGGCCATACAACGAAGGCATCGTCCACACACCTCCAAAAGCATTTAGGTTTCAATGGCACCGTCCAAAGGGCCCTGTCCTCGAAATCTTCCATAAAAAGATTAGCTACTATGGGAGACAGAGGGCTGCCCATAGCAGACTGTTTAAAAAACATAATATGAAGTGTGTCTTCCGCCCTCCAGCGAGAGTGCGGACAATGCTAGGCTCCGTTAAAGACAGCCTCGGCCTAAGGAGACCGGGAATATACAAAATCCTGTGCCAGTGTGGAATGTCTTATATTGGACAGACGTGTCGCACTGTGAAAGACAGATGCGACGAACATAAACGCCACACAAGATTGTGTCAACCAGAAAAATCGGCTGTGGCTGAACACAGTCTTGATTTGGGACACTGCATGAATTACGAAGAGACCAAGATCATTTCTTCCGCTTCCACCTACTGGGACTCAATAATTAAAGAGGCCGTCGAAATACGCATTGCAAAAGATTTAATTAATAGAGACACGGGATTCCAACTTAGTAAAGCATGGGAACCGGCCTTGGCAGTACTGAGGCAGCATCAGCCGCAGACAGATGATGGTCAACAATCGACGCAGATGGGTCATCAAAGTCGAGACGCGTAAAACACGCACTTTTTCATCCAGTTGGCGAGCGCGCAAGGGGTCCGCCGCCAGCAGCCGCTCTTGCCCGCGCCACGCCTGCGCAGACCACCAGCGGCCCGCTCAACGGCCCTCCGGTAGGAGGCTCTCCATGTTTACGCCGTCAACGCTCTGGTCTGCCATGATGTCACAGCAGTGGCGCCTGCGCCGTGGTAACAAGCCACCATATATATTGTGAGCAGAGTAGCAACAGCGGCAGTTCACCTGAAGATGGCGAGCAGCTATCTCGCAGAAATATTGTGCGATTATTACAATAGTATCCGACGGTACACTGGTGAACCATTCAAGAATATGTTACGTTTGGAAAGCCTGAAACAGCATAACCAGTATGGGCTGAGAAAATATTGTTCTTCTGCAATAAAACTAGCTCTTTATATTCATGAAGTAATGAGATATGTAATCTCTAATTCCACATTTCAAAATTTCTAGAAGGCTATTTACACTGTTCCTAACAAGGAATTTTTAATGAAATTTCCTGCCCATGCATTATCATCTCATTTTTGTGAATGGATTCATTATTTCATATAAAGATCACAATTCACAGCAATAGATGGAAAATTATAGTGTAATATCTTGATATCTAGTGTTCCACAAGGAAGTGTTATAAGTCCTCTGCTTCACCTAATGTATAGGAATTATCAAGGAAATAATCTGAGCAATGTCAGGTTGTTTGCACATGATGATGATGATTTTTATAGCCCAGTAAAATAATCAGAACATCAGTACCATTTTCAAAATGTAGGGTGTGAAAAGCATCAACTGGGGATGCATTAACCCAAAATATCTAACTTATTCATTTCATAGTTATTTCAAATGTGTGAATTCAACAGTTGATCTGGAACACATTTTGCTACAGGGCACAGCTATTGTTTCTTCAATCATACCTTCATATAGATTATTGCTATGCAAACCAAGTTTGTGGTGAAGGATTCAAGAAATCGGGTATTTGCAAATATTCTAATTTTGTTTTAATTTACATTTTTTTAAAGTGAGCTAAGTTCTTATATAAGTCCGTGATTCATGCAGTTAATTAGATGTCTCTTGGAAACTCTTTCTTATTAAAGAAGTTGAGACATCTATAACAAAAATGCCTATCATAAAAAAAAAGAAAGAAAGATAGAAAGTAAAACGTACCTTGTCAGCGGTACTGTGCAGGCATTAGCGTCACCATCGGTAAATGCACTGTACCAGCAAATCCCCTGCCACACACAGGGTACTAGAATGGTGGCTCAGTATCCAGCTGCTGCGGGTGCTCCACTGTGTATGTAGTGGTAATAGATCGTGTCCATTCAGAATGTGGAATCGCTGTTATTACTGAACATTATTAATTCAATTCATAATGCTTACCTTCATTTTGTCACAGGTGAAAGAAAATCCAGAAATAAGCACCAAAATGGAAGTAGAAGTTTACGTGGAACTAATAATGATTAAAATATATTTTTGCAATGCGTAGATAATTTTTTATTCAATTTTTTTCATTAATTATATGACAACTTTCGTATCACATGTTGCACAATTCCCGTAAGTGGAGAACAGTTTACAAGTCAATCGTGTAATACCAATATGTAGGCCACTGTAAAATTTGGTATAATATTAGCTGTCTCAAATTTAATCTGGATGTGTACAGGAACCATTTTCATGTGTTCATTCTGGTGAGCACAGTTTATCACAGTGATGGGAGCTAGATCAATAAACAATTCTGGGCTTAACATACAGTCCATTTCATCATCGTTGTTGTCGTAATAAGCTGAATGCAAACAGACATATATATCATATAGAAGATTTGTATTGTTACTCTTCCAGTTGAATGTCATTGTATGGATAATATTCAGATTTAAGAATACATTAACATTGATTAGGTTGCAATGATAAAATACGTTGGAATATTCTGCATATTTCGTCTTCAATTTCTCTGCAGAGTTTAATATTTTAATAGATTTTAAGTAATTGCAGTTTATTCCACTGATACTCAGCTTTTTAATATTGCGTTGTATGGGGGTTTTGCTCGCTGCAACATTATTCTCCTGGGGTGTCGTGGTAGAAATAAATACTCAATATGTACAATTTTTCACTTCTTCTTTAATTAGTATAAAACTTCGTTTGCACCAAACATTTTAACAACAACACATTTACAAAGCATCAGAACGGTAGTACTTCCATTTCAAAACAAAGCCTGACATAGCTTCCAGAGCACTTGACAAACGACTCCTACTCCCCAAAACTCGAACTCCCCCACGCAAGGCGGTGAGGCAAATATATAACATCGGCAATAATGACGTTACATTATGTATTGTTCATAACAATAGAATATACTGATTTACAATTAACAAAGATAACAGAAAAACATTTCATGTACACAAGAATAATCACAATATAAAATGAAAACTATGCATATAATATTTTTAAATGACGTAAATATTTTTAAGTCGTAATTTCCGATCTTTCTCTTGACAACAAAGTGCGATTTTAAATGTCAATTAATTAGTTAATGAGTACCTCATACATGTTCCTAACATATACTGAACTATCAAATATTCTGGCCATTCACAAAATATACTCAAAATCTCTTTTCAGTCAATATATACAAAGAATAACAATATTGATAGTTAATGTAATAGTCTAAATAACACAATTAGCTGGTCTACAGAACTTGTTTATGAGCCTAACATACATACAATGCTACTTATTTTCATTTCTTTTAGTTTTTCACAAAAGTTTTTACAATTCGTCTGTGTAAGTCTTTAAATAACATACAATGACGCAACTATTGTTTATAGAACTGTATGGAAAGAAAATATGTGAATCTCTTAATTAATGAAATCTATCACTTGTTTTAATCACAGTATCACCAAGACACTGTCCTGCACTGATTCCTAGGCTGGCTATTACGTTTTTAACTTGACACGCAACATATATCACAACTGAACCACACGATTCCGGATCGGAAGCAGACTGTATCGTAGGATGACATTGAGATGAGAGGACCAGGCAGACGGTATCGTACGATAACATTGAGATGAGGGGGTCAGCAGTATCATTACAAGAGACATCTCTATCTGTACGGATGTTTTAATTGACCAGCCGTGATGTGACGATGGTGGGAGGAGAATAAACTCATGCAGCTCCCATGAGCGGAAGCTTAATGGTAAGATTATAGAAGTGTTTAACACTCATAATAATTTCAGCCATTCTTCATCGGATACACTTATATGGGGAACTTTCCACATTACTTTATGCAGCACAAACTTAGGCTGTTCTTCGGCTATTCTTATGAATGAACTACTATCGCCCGCACATCATATTAGAATTAATTCCTGTTTTGTAGTCATTATTATTCTTTTATTATCTACAAAAAACCCACAAGCAACTTTAGTGAAATGCTTGCTAAATGTTTTATTTATTGAATCATCTAAGAACCACCCAGCATTTTCAAAATTATTAAGCTCTGTGGACGGTACTGAAGCGTACATTTTAAGCATTGAGCTGATGCCGACATTCCTTGTTTTATTGATTTCCCCACCACTGAGTTCAAATCAGATTTCTTGGAACATAATGGCAAATCATTTCTTGTAAGGTGTGATGATATGACTGGTTTTACCATCTTTTTTCACAAATTCTCCAGTCAAGTGTAGAAAATTTGTGCGTGGGAATGTCATTGTTTCCTGTTTTTGAACAAGGATTCTTATTTTGTCACTGTTTTAAATGTGTTGACGCATATGGTTTGCAAGAG
This sequence comes from Locusta migratoria, assembly GCA_026315105.1. Taxonomy (NCBI): domain Eukaryota; kingdom Metazoa; phylum Arthropoda; class Insecta; order Orthoptera; family Acrididae; genus Locusta; species Locusta migratoria. The sequence goes on along the minus strand of CM048744.1, from coordinate 5,286,039 downwards.
AAATATTCTTCATGAATAATGTGGTCCTTGATCTTAACTGAAGTTGTTTTTCCTAGATGTGATGACATCTTATGGTTTTAAGCCGATGGAGAGAAGAAAATCGTAATTCTCTCATTGTAACTGAATGACTTTCTTCTGTGATCTGGTATAATCACACTTTTGTTTTAATAGTTTATGCTTAATTACCATGTCTTACTCTTTGAACATGCACCATCCATCTGCCTTCTCACTGTCAAATTATGCACTCTATGCTCTGACTCAATATTTTATTTTATTTATATTTTTCTTCAAATGCAGTCTTATGACAGTTTCATCACTGCGAAAATCGACCTGTACATCATTCTGATCTACAACTGTGCATTCAGTATGGTCCAATGTCTGGACAATTCAGTGGTGTATATAAGCGAGGGCTCCTGAAATAATGAATATAAAAAAATATATAAGTCCAGTATATGAATTATTTTAATGAATGATCCATGAAGGCATTGCTGTGGTAGACACTCATATTTCCCTGTATTGGTGACGGAATTGGGGTGTTAGTGGAGTGAAGTTTGCACCAGTTTTTCAAAAAAAATAGCTATGTTTTTTTGTGATTTAATGTCAACAATATAATAACTTGATCTCAGTAAAGTAAAACAGACTTTAGCACAAATATGAGCAGCAAAAATGAAACAAAAATACCATGATGTGTGTACTTAAAATTATTTACCTTTACATTAATCTTGGCCCCTTCGAAAAATGTACGCCATATTTGCCACCGGGACAGTTACGGTTAGAAATATTGGATCACTAGATGGCTCAATTATTTTATGACTCTCAAGAACAATTGTGAAAAATTCATAAATAGTATGCATGTTGTCTGTTGTTGAGATATGAATTTGTTAGCACATTACACTCTACATGTATGGTGCTAACAGGTTGAATATTCACAACATTGAAACTTCCTGAGATATTAAAATTGTGCGCTGAAACCAGGACTTGAACCTGACACCATTGCCTTTTTTATACAGGGTGTCCCAGCTATCTTGCTCACCCAAAATATCTCTGGAACAACAACAGCTATTGTAAAATGACTTTCACCGAGATCAATGTATGGCTGGGGCTCATGAATGTACATATTTGAAACATTATAAAACGAAAGCATATATGTTTTTTAACACAAACTTATGTTTTTTTTAATTGACACCTTATATTATTTCTTCAGCTATCTATAGCACAACAAATCACATAAACAATGGTGTTGCTTGCATCGCAATATGCCAATTACATCCCGAGATATTGAGAAGCAAAGTTGAGACTTATAATACACAAAACACACAGTAGCACTCATCCTGATCAGCATGGGGTTCTCGTCTGACTCTCAGGACGTGCACTAGCAGCACATTTCGTGTATTTCAAGAGTCAACTTCACGTTGAAATATCTCGGAATGTAATTGGCGTATTGAGATGCAGTCAATGCCATTGTTTGTGTGATTTTTCATGCTATAGTTTCCTGAATAAATAATATGGGGTGTCCATTTAAAAAAACATAAATTTGTGTTAAAAAACACATATACTTTCATTTTAAAATGTTTCAAAATATGTACATTCATGAGTCCCTGCCTTGCATTGATACCAGTGAAAGTCATTTTACAATAGCTGTTGTTCCAGAAATATTTTGGGTGAGCAAGACAGCTGGGACACCCAGTATTCCCAACATTATCAGACTCATGAAACTGTTCCGAGATGTCTGAAGAGGAGGCAGCAAATCTGGCAACAATGATTCTGTGACAAGAACTGCATTAACCTAAAACTTCCAATATTATCCTCCATGATCATTCATAAACAAAAGAATATGAAAGTATGCAGGTTAAAATGTATGCTACAGAAGGCCAGATAAAGCACACATGGAATGTCTGTAGGGCAGTAACGCAGTGCTATGTCTCCCATTTCCTGCTGGTCATGGCAAGGGAGGGGAGCTTTGTGACAACTCAATTCTTCCTTTTATGTTTTGAGAAAGGCCACTGTTGTCCTTATATAGCCCGCTGAGTATGAAAGCTACTTTTGTAAACTCTTGTCTTTATTATTATTTTATTATTATTATTATTCACATTGGGCTCAATAGCACACCACAAAATACAATCAGTCAATGTCACTTTTGATGGTTGCCTTTATTTTTGCAAGAACTGCTGGGAATTGGAACTGTATTCCGAAAAAATTGGTACTCAGAGTGACAGATTCAGTGGGCTCTGTGTTTATTCCATATACCGGCACATTTTGAAGAAACACAAGGTTCGAACTGTCTTTTGTCCGCCGAATAAAACTCATGCACTGGTGGGGAGTGCCAAAGATGATCTCAGTTTGAGGAAGGCCGGCCTGTACCAGATACCATGTCAGTGTGGCAAGTCATATATTGGACACATGATGCATACTGTTGTGGATCGTTGCCTTGAACACCAGAGGCACACACGATTGATGTATCTGACATTGTTTGTTGGAGAATCATGCGATGGAGTATGAACGCACTAGGATTCTGGTACAGATTTCAAGATGCTGGGACTGCATCGTTAGAGAGGCCATTGATATTCGCACTAGTGATGACCTAATAAACTGTGACTGTGGCTATAATCTTAGTAAAGCTTGGGAACCAGTGATTGGGTTAATTAAGAGTAAATCTAGCAAACATAACATACTGACGACTACGGCGAACAGATCCCTCACATCGACGTCATCTCAGACGCCGTCACAATTTGTTCCACTGCGCGACTGAGTCTGAAGTAATAGTAATTCCTAGGTGTTTTTTTTTTTTAGTTTACGACCATAACTTTTGCTTGATTTATCTTGTAAACAAAGTTTAACAGATTTCTTTTTGTACTCATGTGGATGACTTCACACTTCTCGTTATTCAGAGTCAATTGCCAATTTTTACACCATACTGATAACTTATTCAGATCGTTCTGCAGTTGGTTTTGATCTTCAGATGATTTTACTAGACGGTAAATGACGGCATCATCTGCAAACAACCTAAGAAAGATGCTTATATTTTTTTCCCAGGTCATTTATGTATATAAGGAACAGCAGAGGACCAGTAACAATATCCTGTGGAATGCCAGATATCATCTCTATTTTAGTTGATGCCTTATTATCGATTACTACAAACTGTGTTCCCTTTGACAGGAAATCCCCTATCCAGTTGCAAATTTGGGGTGATATACCGCAATTTGATTAAAAGCCGTTTGTAAGGTATGGTGTTAAAAGCCTTCTGGAAATCAAGAAATACAGAATTGATTTGCAAACCCTTGTCGATAACACTCATCACTTCATGTGAGTAAAGAGCTAATTGTGTTTTGCATGAATGATATTTTCTAAATCTGTGCTGACGTTGTGTCAATAGATCATTCTGTTCAACATAATTCATAATATTTGAATACAGGTTATGTTCCAAAACCCTACTGCACATTGATGTCAATGAAATAGGCCTATAGTTTAGTGGGTTACTCCTACTGACTTTCTTGAATATAGGTGTGACCTGTGCAACTTTCAAATTTTTATTTTATTTTATTTATTTTTGTTTATTTATTTATTTATTTTCATTATTATTATTTTCTTCGAGAGAGTGGATGTATATGGCTGTTAAGTAAGGATCTATCGCTTCAGCATAATCAGATAGAAATCTAATGGGTATATGGTCTGGACCAAAAGACTTGTTCTTGTTAAGTGATTTAAGTTGCTTCACTATTCCAAGGATATCTACTTCAACGTCACTAATTCTGGCCTCTGTTTGTAATTTGAAATCTGGAATATTGGTTTCGTCTTCTTTGGTAAATGAGTTTCTGAAAGCTATTTTTAATAACTCTGCTTTAGTAGCACTATCATCGGCAGGATCGCCATTACTATCACATAGTGAGGGTATTGGTTGTGTTTTGCCCCTAGTATATTTACCATAAGACCAAAATCTCTTTGGGTTTTCAGTCAAATTTCAAAAAAGAGTTTCATCGAGCAGTCTTTCCAGTAGTTACAGGGGCAACAGTCTGGATAATTGACTGAGCTGGCCTTGTAACATCGGCTAATGTGTCTTTGCCATATAGTTACTGACAAAGACTGAATACAAGGGGAAACTCCAGCCGTTACTTTTCCTGGAGACATGCAGTTCTACTGTACGAATATATGATGATGGCATCTTTGTAGGTAAAATAGTCCTCCATTAGGATCTCCAGGAGGATGTTATCATCACGAAAAACAAAACAGGCACTTTACAGATTGGAGCATGGAATGTTCTATCCCTTAATTGGGTAGGTAATTTGAAATGAGAAGCGGATAGGTTAAAGTTAGAAATGGTGAGTATTCGTGGAGTTTGGTGGTAGGATGAACAGGATTTCTGGTCCAGTGAATATGTGGCGCCGATCAGACTAGTTGGTGAAAATTGCTGTGCCAAAAGTATCAAAAATGAAGTAAAAAGTGGTAATAATTGCAAACTGTGCTACAAAAAAGTCAGAAAAGGTATTCAATGTAAATGTTGTGAATGGTGGCTTCACGAAACCTGCTGCAAAATAAACATAAAACTGATAACAGTGGACTACTTGTGGACATGTGATGCGTGTGTAATGGAAACGTGTGAAAAAAATTATATAAACATACGTAAAAAATAGATGAAGTACACTTACTAGGCGAAGGGGCACAGGCAGTAATAGCAACAAATAAACACACAGACACACACACACACAACTCAGTATGTCTGCCTAAGTGTACTTGTGTCTGTGTAAATGTGTGGGTGTATGTGCATTTATTTACCCTCCATTTTTTCCCCCAAGGTAAGTCTTTCCTGTCCCGGGATTGGAATGGCTCCTTACCCCCTTCCTTAAAACCCTCATCATTTCCTTTTCCCTCTCCTTCCCTTCTGCCTGATGAAGCAGCTAGGCTGCGAAAGCTAGCATTTGTGTGTGTGTGTGTGTCTGTGTGTTTATTTGTTGCTATTACTGCCTGTGCCCCTTCGCCTGGTAAGTGTACTTCATCTATTTTTTACGTATATTTTTCCTGTTAGGAATTTTTCCTCTATAATATTCGTATCATAAATTATATAAACATTATCAAAGATAAGGATTCAATAATACAAATACTGCAAAGTGATATTCAAGAACCACATATGAAATGTAGTGAGTTGGAACACAAGTGCAAAATTCTAGAGAACAGCAGTACCGGTACTGATATCTTGGAAGTGGATAAAAATGAGTGTTTCCAAAAATTTTAGTTTGTTTGTTACCAAAAAATGTGCTGCATCTATAAAACAAGATAAATATGTTTCAGGAAAAAATCTTGTGACAGTAATTAACAAGAAACAGTGTTCTAAAAATCTAGAAAACACAACTGTCACATTAAAAAGCATGTGTAAAAGGGATCTCCCAAAACAATTTTGCCACCACACAAAATAAGTTGCAACAGTGGAGGGAAGTAAAGATATTTGGGGACAGTCACGCATGCAATATATCAAACTCTGCTAAAAATGTCAAGAGTGTTTCAGCTATTGTAAAGCCTGTGGCTAAATTAGGTAATGTGACAAGCAGCATTGAAAATGAATGTGCCAAATCCACTAAAAATGACTGTACTCTTCTCATTGCGGGTACAAATGACATTTAGTACAATGAGGCTAGTGCATTTATTAAAAAACATATCATGATCTTGCAGTTGCTAACAACTACAAACATAATAGTGACAACTGTGCCAATGCGATTTGATCTGCCAGACTGGTCTTGTGTAAACCATGAAATTCGGTGCACTAACAAAAAATTAAAACACTTCTGTTCTAAGTTTTGAAATGTAAAGCTTCTTGACATCAGCAGGTATGAAAAAACTTGCTTTACAAAGCATGGTCAACACATTACATCAGTCAGGCAAGAACAGACTTGCAACTGATGTAAACACAACTGTAGACGAAATAATACATGAAAGCAGCTGCAAAAATAAACAAGTTATTTGCCTAAATTCTCTCACGCTGGAAAACTAGTGAAGTGGGCCAATTCCATCCAAATTTGGCCCAACTGGACTGACGGGGATGAAAAATCAAAACGCTGCAATTATTCTAGGGAAAGTGCTTTGTCAGAATTGCCTTTACAAAAAGAATTAATTAAACCTTTAACTGGTGTGCCAACAAGCCCATCATTTGTCATATTAGATCATAATGTTAAATCCCTCAGAAATAAGATTACAATGCTTGATGTATTACTTCAATCTCAAATAAATCCAGACGTAATTTGTATTACTGAATACTGGTTGTATGAAGCAGAAATTCAGTCAATCTCTATTCCATCTATTCCAGATTACTCAGTAGCAAATTTCTGTTGTAGGTAATTCTCCTATGGTGGCTCTACCATTTTCTGTTAAGGACCACATAAAATTCTGTGAGTTAGGCCTAAATAAACATGTTTAATTATCAGTGGAAAGCATTTTGAGCTTTCATTGATTAAGCTACCTGAATTAAACTACATAATCATAAACATATATAGAGCACCAAGTGGTAATATTCACACCTTTATGACCATAAGTTCTGCTAAACAGTGTCAGCTCATTAAACATGAAAATAATACTTTGTGGAGATTTTAACATTGATTTATCAGAAAATAGTAATGCTACTCATGATATGATAAACATGACCAAATCCTTCAATATTGACACGTTGAAATGGAAGCAGGCTTGACTTCGAAGGCAACTAAACACAGCACTTATACTGAAAGCACTTTTATTACGTACTTAACATACACGCAGCACTGACTGCCGCTCGGGCAGAGTGCTCTGCTATTTATACACAGACAGAATATACCAGAAATTAGAAGAATAGTTAACATATGAAACAAGTAGAATTTACAAGTGAACATAAGAAAGACATAGAACATTCTGGCATTGTTAATTACAAAGAAATAAATTTTTGCCGGTGGTCGGGATTGAACCGACGACCTTCAGCACCGCAGCCTGTGATGCTATCCCCTGCGCCACACCAGCAGTCAGTTTACATGGTGTCTCGCGGCAATATGATCCCCACAATACACTCTCCAACAAGAACAACTAAAAACACAGCTTCAACAATTGACCAAATTTCATAACTCACATTAGTTCCAGATTCACTGGAAGAGTACTGAGCTTGGGATATAGCGACCAGGCGAACAGTCCATCTGTGTCCATTCATCCGCTCAGCTACTAGCAAATTGGCTGAGCAGATGAATGGGCACAGACGGACTGTTCGCCTGGGGGATACCCAATATCCTGTGACATAACATGCCCTCCAGCATAATTCCAGGGACCTGGGCGCCTGTTACACCACACATGCCATTTGGATACTACCAACAAACACCAGTCCCTCAGAGCTATGGAGGTGGGAACTTCCCCTCCAACATATCCCCTCCTCCCGCCACCCCCCTGGCCTAAATCTACGCTAACCCCTCCCCCTTCCTTCATCCTCAGCTCATCTATTCATTATCCCTTCCTTACCTCTCTCTCTCTCTCTCCCTCTACCTCTCCCTCCCACTCTCTCTCTCTCTCTCTCTCTCTCTCTCTCTCTCTCTCTCTCTCTCCATGTGTGTGTGTGCGTGTGTGTGTGTGTGTGTGTGTGTGTGTGTGTGTGTGTGTGTGTGTGTGTCCATCCATCTTTCCCTGTTAATAAAAAACGTTTTAGACACCCCCTGCCCCTCCTACACACCTCAGCATCATTCAGTTCACTCATCTTCTCTTCTCTTTACTACTTTATCTTTCCTCTTTGGTTATATATATATCCTCTCTGGCTTGGCTCAGTACATACATGCAGTATCTCTGACATCCACACTCCTGAAACACCACCTTCATAATCTAGGTCGTGAATTACCTTTCCCTTCCATTCTTCTTCCCTTCTCTCCAACCTGATGAAGTAACTGTGTTCCGAAAGCTTGTCCTTTTTGTCCCCTTTTTTTCTGTTTCTTCATTTGTGTTACTATCGGCGGTACAGCACAAAGGTAAGTACTGGCCAGCCATTCTATCTCGTTTCAACAATATTTAAGTGTATTGTTTTTTTAATAATGAAATTGGACAACCAGTAACAGTCCATACTTTTTGAATTTGAGAATTTAGCAACAGTTTGTAAAATGTCAGTGGCTGTGACAGTTCTCCAGTGAAACACTGGTTACTGGGTAGAGGCCTAACCAGTAGTTCAATTGCAGAACAATTTGTTCCTTTAAAATTTTCTGTTACTTCCTTAACTGAGTTTATAAATAAGTTATTTAAAACATTGAGATCTAGCAGAGGCAGAAGAGTGTGTTTAGGAGTCAAGCTTTGATTTATAATTTGCCATGCTGCCTTGCACTTATTGGGAGCACTTTCTATGAACTTTTCTGTGGTTAGTTTTCTTGCTATGAACAGCTTAGATTTGTAAAATGTTTTGCATTTGATACAACAGTTATAAAGTTTTTTCCCTTGTAGATCATATGTAATCTGTGCAAATGTTCCCTGATTTCAGATAGTTCTTCAGTATACCAATTTGGTACTTTATTTTTAGGTTTCCTTGTAGCTCTAAATTTTATTAACGGTGAACAATAATACCTTAAATCTGTACATTTTTTGAAAAAGTTATCAAAGGCTATATCTGTTCCCTGTATCCCGGGTTAGTAGTTGTATGCATTGTCCCAATTTTCATTCCTTAACTTGTCAATAAATAGTGTAATTTATTCCTCTACCTAGTTAGGTTCTATATTTTTAATTGGCTGTCTTTTATAAAGTATCAGGAGGAGAGGACCATGGTCTGCAAAGCTTCCACCTATAAATCTAATTGTAAAATCTTCTTTGTAAAAATTTATAATAATGTTGTCCAGACAAGCATCCCCACGAGTAGGGCGCTTATTTGTACAGTACAAGTTTAATGATCTTCATACATTCAAAAATTATTTTGTGACTTGTCTGTCTGTTTTAGCCATTTCAATGTTATAATCACCACAAACAGCAATTCTTGCATTAAATTTCAGAATTTTTTTAATTAGTAACTCAAATTTTTCGATAAAGAGACTAATATCCTCATTTGGAGATCTATATAGGCTAACCACTATTATGTTTTCATCTACCAGTTTAACACAACTAAACTCTCCATGAGTTCTTGAGCAATATTTTGTCACATCAATTTTAGAGAATTTCACTCCCTCTCTTACAAAAATACCTGCACCACCATTCTTTTTCTGCTCCCTACACATATCACCAACTACATACCTTTGATGTACAAACAAATCTACTTGCTCTTTTGTTAGCCAGTGTTCAGAAATACATATAACAACTACATACAGAGTATTACAAATATGTTTTAATGCTACAGATGTTGATTCACAAACAAGTCAATATCTTGTCTTTATCTCTTTTTAACTTAGGACTCTTAAATGTTTTCACACTGTCACTTGGAGAATGTGTTCCTGAAGATACCTTCTTTATGTTAGCCCTGCAATTCAGGCTGGGTACAAAAAATCCTGCAGAGTTGTGCATTTCCTAGTTCTTGTGCTGCTTCTGCTTGCCTCTGCTGCTGTTGATGAAGGTCGATACGCTACGATGTCTTTCTCTGCTGGAGACTGAGGATGGGCCATTGCTGATGAAGGATCCTGTGCCACCAATGAATGTTTAACAGTAGCTGGATCTTCTGAAACTTCTGACATATGTGGTGGTGTTCCTATAGATGCTACTTTTGTTTTACAGGATATTTCTGGCTTGACAAACCCTTCCACTGCTGGCACGGGGGTAGGGATGCTGAATATATTACTTGTTGATGCAGATTTTATTCTTTCAGTACACATCGCCTCTGCTATGGCTGAGACTGAATTACGTACAAGATGGTCGTCCTTAAGTATTAATTTTGTCAGCATTTTATCAATGTGTGACTTTCCGGTGTTGTTGTAGTGTAAACCATGTTTCTTAACAATTCTCTTGAATTAAGAAGTTGAAAGAATGTCACATTTTGGTAGCCCTTGCAGATTTTGCTGAATTGTCTGTTTATTTTTGAAAGCTCCAAATTTACGATCGAATTATCCTGCAGATCGTATCTGTGAGGCATACTGGTCACAACAACATTCGGCACTTTGAGATATAGCAGCATCTTTTTTAAACACTGCGTAGCATGTATGCTGTTGTTTCGGTTGTAGTGTAACAGCTTACACTGCATGTTTCCTGCTAGAGCCTCAAGAAATTTGAGTATAATAATGAAATAAAATCATATTTTATTTAGGAAAGGGTAGAAGAATGTATTCTGGCTCCAGTTTATCTCAGTACAGGTTTTGTGCAGCAGAAAAGAATAAATGAAGAATGGGATACTGCGCCAGTGATGTGGTTACTCCATGTTGAAAAGTTCTACGTTTCATATGTATGTATATTCTATGGAAAATGACATTGTTATTAATTACCTTTAGTCTTGATTGGTTGAAAGAACATTCTTCTTCTGTGAGTTGAATTCCAATAAGCATGTAATTCAGTGATGTAATAAAAGGTTATTTGTGTTACCTTAAAGTCACTGTTTACTTGAATTCAAACTTATCCAACTGAAAGGTAATTGTAAATGATATTTATTATCATGATTGGGAAATGGAAGTATGATCAAGAGAAAGTCATCAGAAGCAGTTGTTATATTAGGAGGTATGGACTAGTTGGTCCTCCTACAGAGAACAACAGTAATTTATTTGAACATTTTTTATCAAGAGACAGTACCATCAAGAAATGGTAATGTGTTTGTTTTTGACACACACTGTCGGCCTCGGACTTAATCAGTAACGGCTGTCGGAACAAGTCACATGGCGACACATGACGTTTTATTCTGAAAAATTTGGTAACATACAGTGGCTTTTGTGCCCTATTCAAGAATCTGCACTGGCTAGTTGCCAAAAATTTATTATTTTTGTCACATTGAGGAGAGGAAATATTAGTTGCCAATGACAACAGCATATAAATAAGCACATAACAATCAACAATACCAGCTAAACTAATATTGATGAAAGAAGAAAGAAGAGGTGGGTAAACGAGGGGAGATTACTGCTGTGGGACATCGCGACCATGCCTGACTGCTGACAGATGTGCGGCGCGGGTGTATTCAGCACTACGCAGGGCGAGCTGTCTCTGCCAATCAGCATGCTGCACGGGCGTATTCAACTCTATGCGGAGCTAGCTGTCACCGGTGCAGTCCGCCACTACCAGTGCTGTGACGAGGTGAACAACATTTGGTGAGCGAAAATTGTTGTTCTTTACATATTGAAAAGTGACTATTGTAGACTTAACGTGTATGCCTATAACTAGGCAAACAATTTGTAAAATGGTTTCAAATACCAATACCAATACCAATTGCACATATTGATAGTTTTAGAACATGGAAGGAGTTCAAAATTAAATTTAAGGAAAAATATTGGTCTAATAACACACAAGACAACTTAAAATTTGACCTATCTGACCCAAAACTATACGAAAAGTCTTGTGGTACAATTAAGAATTATTTGCAAGACTATTTTATGAAGGCAAGATTTCTAGATAAGCCAATTGATGAGGAGTATTTGGCAAAGGCCTTAGTTGGGAGATTACCACCTTATGCTCAAAAAGCCATTTGGTATAAAGGTTGGAAAACAGTAGATGAAATAACTGAGGTAGCCAAAGGTGTAGATATGCTACACAAATCTCAGGATAATTACCATGTTAATAGAGTACAAAATAACAATAGTACCAATAAAAAAAGTTTACGTTTGCCAAGTAAAACACCAGCTAACAAACAATAAAAGTAAGACTTTTAAGCAACATAAATTCTTTAAAAGTAATAATTCAAACCATCAACAAAAATGTTGCATTATGGAAACAGTTCTAATGTCAACACAAACAGAAGAGATGAGATGTTACCAACCTTCAGGCACTAATACTTTGTTACTGAAACAGCTGACAACTGTTAGGTACCTTAGTTGTGTATCCAATAAGAGTGGAGAAAAGACCAGCATAATCCGTACGGATATGCTCCCAATGCACGTTTGGCTGAGGGGAAAGAGGTGCCTGCGGAGCTGCCTGCTGAGAAGCACAAGATGAACAAGCCTCCACCGAGCGGGTGATATCCTCAGTCATATCTGGCTAAAATATGTGCCAACGAGCCACAGTTTTCGTGCGTGAGACCCCCCCCCCCCCCGGTGTCCCTTGTGCAGCAACAACAGGATTTTTGAGCGTAGGACAGAAGGCACAACCACGCGAGGCTCGCAATCCTCAGTAGCCAATAAGAGAACCCCCTCACATTCAGACAAAGAATAATAAATCCAGAGGGGATCTGAAGCCAGAAGCTCTTTCACAATAAAATCTGGATCCAGACCACAGGGGAGGCATGACAACACATCCACATTGGAATGCTGGTTGGTGGGCCAGAAATTAATTTCATAATTGTATCAGAACAAGAAGAGTGCCCAGCAGTGAAGATGATGTGCAGCCTTATCTGTAAATGCCGTAGTAGGCTGAAAAAGTGAGACTAACTTGATGAGGTGGAACTTGACACAGTAGAGGTATTCATGAGACTTTTTAAAAGTGTAAACAATAGCCAACACCTCTTTTTCCAACTTGAGAATAGTGTTGCTGAGTCTGAGTTACTGTTTTAGAAGCATGTGCAATGGGGCATTCAGAACCACAAGAGTACTTGTGTGCTAGCATTGCTCTGATGCCAAATTGGGACGTATCGGTAGTGAGGACCAGGTGATGTCCCAGAGTGTGGGGACCAAGCAATGAGCGGACACTAGACGCTGCTCGAGCTGACAAAAAGCATGTTCCCAGTCGTCTGACCATCAAAAAGGTACACCCTTATGGATCAGGCAGTTAAAGGGCTGCACAATAGTAGCTGCATCCAGCAGAAAATGGTGGGCAGATGTGGGGCGCAGCAAAGAAGCAACGGCTGCCATACGATCTGGCAAAGGGCAAATCTCCACCAACGAGGTCTCAAACCTGAGGTAGGTGATCGATTGCTGGAAAAAAATGAGACTTTGCCAGATTGCTGAGAAGGTCAACAGCCTGTAAGACATGAAAAAGGGTTCACGGGTTGTGAAGATGCTCAGCGTTAGTGGCCCCCGTGACCACTATATCGTCAAGGTAATTTACACAGCAGGAAATGGGGCTCAGAAGTTGCTCCAGGAAACAGAAGATCGCTGGTGCACTGGCTACACTCAATGGTAACTGCTGGTTCTGGTAAAGTCCAAAAAACGTGTTATCCCCTCATCGAGGGAAAGTCAAAGGTACACCTCTGCCGAATCCACCTGAGAAAAAGCGTGGGAGCTCAACAGTAACGCCAACAACTCATCTGTGTGGGGAAAAGGATAGGAGTCGATAACTATATATATCGTATGGTATAATGTCAGCTACATATAATACTTTAGTAAGATATACTAGTGTCTAATTAATAAGATAAAACATATCTCTGTCACAGAGCCAAGTCCAACTCCTTTAACCACTGGACAGCTTCTTGACTGACTATATGGAGTTCGGTCATCCCTCCTGAGAATGATCTTAATGGGCAATTAGTAATTATGTGGGTCATCGTTTGTATGTCTGCTCCACAGTCACATGACTGGTCGTCTGTCTGTCCCCATTTGAATTTCCAATAGTTACAGCGACCAACACCAGTTCGGAAACGGTTGATCAAAGACCATTCTCTCCTGGGAAGGTCCATTCCTTGGAGCTGCTTAGAGGGATCGTCTATCCAAGTGCTGTTTTTTCCATTAAACGAATCCCAAATTCTTTCCCAGTTTGATTTAGGCGAGAAGCCTCTCTCATGTAGTTGCACAGCTGTTTTAAGAGGTGGTTTACGTGATTTCAGCCGGCTTACCGGTGGTGGAAGGTCTTGCAGGATAGGAAGCTCAGGAGTGGACAAGATCTTATAATACTCTCTCATTAAGGCTTCCTTCTGTCTTAGATCTGGGGGAACAATGTTGCATAATATTGGGAGCCATTGAAGTGGTGTAGCCATCAGAGTGCCACTGATCAATCTCATTGTACATCAATGTCTCTCACATGAGCACTGTTGAGCCAGACAGGAGAACAGTATTCAGCTGCAGAGTAAACTAGGGACAAAGCTGTTGTACGCAAAACCTTAGCACTGGCTCCCCAAGATGATCCTGCTAAGTGCTGTAATATGTTATTCCTAGTTTTAACTTTGTCTGCTGTTTTATGAAGGTGGTACTTAAAAGTAAGAGATCTATCCAAAATGACTCCCAGGTATTTTGGATGTTCATTATGTTCAAGTTGAACACCATCAAATGAGATATTAAGTTTATAGTTGGCCATCCTATTATTGAGATGGAAACAAGCTACTTCCGTTTTATTTGGGTTTGGCTTTAGTTTCCACATTGCGAAGTAATTTCTGAGGAGAGTTAGGTCAGATGTTAAAGTAGTTTCCGTCACATGGATGTCTCTGTGTTGTGACGCTATGGCAATATCATCGGCATAAATGAATTTTCTAGATTGCGTAGCTGGAATATCAGTGGTGTAAACATTAAAAAGAATGGGAGCAAGAACCGAACCCTGGGGGAGGCCATCGTGAAGCTGTCTAAACCCACTTTCTGTGTTGCCGAGATAGATCTTGATCAGGCGACCACTTAGCAGTGAGTTCACAAGTCGCAATAAAAAAGGACAAGGAATGAGATTGTAAAGCTTCACTAGAAGGCCCTTCTTCCAGATGGTGTCATAAGCTGCCGAGAGATCCAGGAAAGCAACGGAAGTGGTACACTTCTTTTCGAAACCAGTCTCAATGAAAGATGTCAGTGCTAGGACCTGGTCACAGCAATTACGGCCTTGTTTGAAACCAGCTTGTTCAACAGGGATACTAGCAGTGAGAATGGGAACAATACGATTGTAGATGAGTCTCTCGAGCAGCTTGTAACATACACTGAGAAGTGCAATTGGGCGGTAGCTATCTGCACGTTCGGCTGGTTTACCAGGCTTCAAAACAGCTATTACTTTAGATCTCTTAAAAGCTTTTGGTAGAGAGCTGTCTTTAAGAATGTTATTGAATAACTTTAGAAGCCACAATTGGCTCTTGAGTCCAGCATGTTTAATAAATTCTGGGAAAATATCATCTATACCGGCAGCTTTCCCAGTCTTCACATCAGAGATAGCCACATGCAGTTCGTCTAAGCAAAAAGGTTTTGATACTTCCAGGGGAGCCTGCTGGCATTTCTTAATTTCATTTAGTTTATAAGATATTAATCTGTCAGACTGTTGCCGTTTTGACTTGGATAGTGCTACGATTCGTTTGGCTATGTCGGAAGGATCAGGGTGTGTGGGAGGCAGCTTTCTCTCGGATACACTGGTAGACAATTTCCTCAGAAGTGACCAAGCCTTTCTGCTGCTGTGAGTGAAATCTAAACTCTGAACTTTTTTCACCCATTTCTCTCTTCTGGCATTATCAAGGGAGCTCAGTAGGATGTCGGCAGTGTTTGAATCTTCAGTGCTGATAAATTCATTATACAGGTCTTCACACTCTTGGCTCCATCCCGGAATATATGTCTTTCTGTAGCCTCGAGGTATACAGGCTTTAGCTATAGCTTTAAGGAGTCCAGCGAATCTATCATAATTTTCTATTGTAGGAGGAATGAATCTAATGTTGTCCTCTAATTTGGAAGTAAATGCCTTCCAGTCTGCTTTATTAAAATTTCACCTGGGTCTCGGAAAACATCTTATTAGGGGAATCTTAATCCCAACTGATATCAGCACTGGCCTGTGCTGCGACCGTGGGAATGTGCCAAGTACCTTTCTCGTAACTGATAGACATCTTAATGTCTGATCACAGGAACAAAAACACAGATCAGGTGAATATCCACACTTCCAGCGGGCTGAGAAAAATGTGCTGGAGTCTTTTGCGTCAAAAACCAAGGAAAGGTTATTATTTTCAGCCCATTCAGCTAAGGCTATTCCATTTTCATTATCAGATGAGTACCCCCAATGGCTACTGTGGCTGTTGAAATCGCCGACATATAGGGAAGGGTGTTCGAAAACGGGGAGAACTGTATCTTGCCACTGGATGTTGGGAGGCTTGTAGACATTAACTATGGTAGTTCCAGACACTTTCACTGCCAAAACAAATATGTCATCATCACAGCTTTCATGAATTATAGATACATCATCCAAGTCCTTTCTAGCATATGTAGCCACGCCATATGTTCTATGGCCTATCTCTCCCACAAGTCTGTAGCCATGGATATTGCCTCTTGAACAACTTTTAAGATCTTCTGCATGGGTTTCTTGTAGAGCAAGGATGTCAATATTGTTACTCAGAAGATTTTTACTGAGGAAGTCACATTTTGACCTACTTATCCCCTCAATATTCAAATGGCACACGTTTAGGACTGGACCTATTGCTCTGTTCAGATCGTTTCGTTGACAATTTTGTTGGCCCTGACAAGAGCCATTCTGTATTGTCTTGGTAGCTGACATAGCTGGGAGATCACCGTGGTGACAGGACCAGCTACCAAAGATTGTTGTCCATTTAGAACCACCCAGGGGGCACGTGGAGCTTTGAGGATTGCTTCCGGACGCGAACTTCGCCCCCCAGTCGATAACTGACTGTGGATTAATTGACACTTGAAGTCGTCGCAGATTCATAACTAGCCTGAGGGTTTTTTAACAATGACCAGTGGCGTGACCCATTCACTAGAAGAAATGGAGCACAAACCTGCAGAGATTGAAGGCAGTCCAGTTCAGCTTTCAGTTGGTCACAAAAGGCCAGGAAAACCTGGTGGGCGTGAAAAAATCTCGGTCGCACCGTAACCTTTATTGCAATATGGGTCACAAACCCAGTAGTACACCCCAATCTGCCAGCAAAGAGCAATGAGAATTCCTGACAAAGGGATTCCAGCTCTTGCAATGGCACCGTATCAGACAAAAGACTGACAGAATCAGAAATAGTGAAGCCCAAAAAAGTAAAGGCATCCAAGCCAAAAATATTTACTGCCACCATTTCATCCACCACTAAGAAAGTGATTGCATGCATTGCAAATTTGTAGGCCGTGGGGGCACACCACCGGAATATGTCAATGACTATAACTGCACGAGACCTGTGCCACCATAGATAATGGGGATGACCCCAGCCGCATATAGGTGTGGAAGTTTAGCGAGGACACTGATGGCCCACTTGTAAATGCACGGATTTGCCAAAAATTAGCACCTCGACCAATAATTTGGAGAGAGAAGAGTGCAACCCTCGGACAAGGTTACTTTCCATGTCCGTATCTGTAGAAGACTACTGTGAATGGCATACCAAAGCTGTATGCCCTTTTTTTCAGAATTTGTTGCACGTTACCCAGCGCCGAGGGCAAGATGCCCCTCGTGTGATAGATGAAACAGTACGGAAGGAGGGGAGTGATTAGACCGACCAGGCGGCTGTCATTTACCCTATAGACGCCACATGTATATATATAATATTCCTGTGATTGGCAATAATCTTTGGAGCCCTTACTCTTACAGGAATTAGTACAAAGTGACTACGAGTTTGAGTACTGTGGGCAAGGTAAATTTGGAAATTTGTGTCTGACGGGAGGCGTGCTTAGGTATTCCTTGCAGGTGCGGTGATCACTGTGTCCCCAGTGGTGTAGTGGTCAGCACAACTGCCTAGAAAGTAGGAGACCCAGGTTCGAATCCCTGTTGGTTACACATTTTCAGTGTTGCCCATTTGCAGTTGATGTTATTTATTATGCGTTCTTTCAGAACAGATGCCACTTGTATATGTATATAATATGCCAGTACAGGCAATGATCCTTTAGTTAGTGGGGAGGGGGAAGTTTGAGGCTCTTACTCTTACAGGAATTAGTTTCTGAAACTACAAGTGTGAGTACTGTGGACAAAGTAAAGTTGGGAATTTGTCTCTTACGGGAGGGGTGCTTAGGTAGTCCTTGCAGGGGCGGTGTGTCTGTGTGAATGTGTGGGTGTGTGTGCATTTGTTTACCCTCCATTTTTTCCCCCAAGGTAAGTCTTTCCTCTCCCGGTATTGGAATGGCTCCTTACACCCTTCCTTAAAATCCTCATCATTTCCTTTCCCTCTCCTTCCCTTCTACCTGAAGAAGCAACTGGGTTGCGGAAGCTTGCGTTTGTGTGTGTGTGTATTCATTTATTTATTTGTGATGCTATTACACTTGTGCTCCTTCGCCTGGTGAGTAATCTTCATCTAGTAAAAAATAGATGGAGTCCACTTACCAGGCGAAGGAGCACAGGCAGTGATAGCAACAAATAAACACACAGACACACACTAACACAAGCTTTCGCAGCCTAGCTGCTTGGTCAGGCAGAAGGGAAGGAGAGGGAAAAGGAAATGATGAGGGTTTTAAGGGAGTGGGTAAGGAGTCATTCCAAACCTGGGACAGGAAAGACTTACCTTGGGGGGAAAAAAGGAGGGTAAACAAATACATACACACCCACACATTTACACAGACGCAAGTACACTTAGGCAGACATACTGTAGAACTGTCATCTGTAAATCTTATACATCGTTCAAATCATGACAACATGTTCAAAATGACATAAGATTCTCGCCACTCGACTGTGCACAAATAAATTGAAAAATTACTGTCCTTGAATGTGATTGGAAAACTTATTTGAGAGCTGGCCAGTACTTACCTTTGTGCTGTACCGCCGATAGTAACACAAATGAAGAAACAGAAAAAAGGGGACAAAAAGAACAAGCTTTCAGAACACAGTTCCTTCGTCGGGGGTGGGAGAGAAGGGAAGAAGATAGGATGGGAACAGAAGGGAAAAGTAGTCCACGACATAGGTCATGAAGGTGGTGTTTCGGGAGTGTGGACGTCAGAGATACTGCATGTATGTACTGAGCCAAGCCAGAGAGGATAAATATAACCAAAGAGCAAACATCAAGTAGTAAAGGGAAAAGAAGATGAGTGAAATGAATGATGATGAGGGGTATATATATTATAGAGGAAAAATTCCTAACAGGAAAAATAAACGTAAAAAATAGATGGAGTCCACTTACCAGGCGAAGGAGCACAGGCAGTGATAGCAACAAATAAACACACAGACACACACTAACACAAGCTTTCGTGGCCTAGCTGCTTCGTCAGGCAGAAGGGAAGGAGAGGGAAAAGGAAATGATGTGGGTTTTACCCTCCATTTTTTCCCCCAAGGTAAGTCTTTCCTGTCCCGGGATTGGAATGGCTCCTTACCCCCTTCCTTAAAACCCTCATCATTTCCTTTTCCCTCTCCTTCCCTTCTGCCTGATGAAGCAGCTAGGCTGCGAAAGCTAGTATTTTTGTGTGTGTGTGTGTGTCTGTGTGTTTATTTGTTGCTATTACTGCCTGTGCCCCTTCGCCTGGTAAGTGTACTTCATCTATTTTTTATGTATATTTTTCCTGTTAGGAATTTTTCCTCTATAATATTTTTATATAATAATATAGTGAGGACAGTTTACAACTCACCGCAAAGACGTGGCGACGAGCTGCGACAGGCACATACAAAAGACACACACATACAACACATTCAGCTATCGGCCATGGCCTTCTTCAGAAAATAGAGCACTCGCGCAATCACACAGGCACACAACACAGTCATACAACCATCACCTCAGTCGGAGGTGATGGTTGTATGACTGTGTTGTGTGCCTGTGTGATTGCGCGAGTGCTCTATTTTCTGAAGAAGGCCATGGCCGATAGCTGAATGTGTTGTATGTGTGTGTCTTTTGTATGTGCCTGTCGCAGCTCGTCGCCACGTCTTTGCGGTGAGTTGTAAACTGTCCTCACTATATTATTAATTCCAACCTGGACTTTCCATTATTATTTTTTTATATATTTTTTTTTCCTGCTAGCAATTTCTCCTCTATAATTTTCGTATTATAAAAATGGTAATTCAGGTAATTTTCTCATGATTATTTATTTATTTATTTCATCAATATCATAAGTTTCACCATTTTAATTTTTGTTGCAAATAATTCCTACTGACATACTTTTCAACATAAAAAATTATCAGAAGGGTGTTCATCCTTCTTTGTTAAATCTCATTGATTTTCAATAAAGCTGTAATAATGGTTTCCTTCAAATACCTGTTTAACAATGCATGAAACAACCATGAAAAATTCAGTCTAACAGCAACACTCAAAAGCAACACAGGCTGTGTGTGTTAAGTTTTGTGGGTATTTGTGTGTACTTTCTATACTGAAGAACATTTATTTCTGATTTTATGTTTTTTTCATAAGCACCTATTCCGTCTGGTATGTACCGTATATGAAAGTAATACAAAGTTGTTCCATAATGTGCATATTAGAGATCACATAATAAAGTAGTCATTAACTATTTCTTGTGTCCCCCCAAACTTAGAAGATCCAACAAAAATTATAGATTCTTCCACTATGTCCATGATACATGTGTGCATTCTAGCAACAATTAAACTGATTAAATGGTACATCACTGTAAATGGCGAACATTGTATTTAAAATTGTTCACCATTAATGCCTCAGCATATGCATCATTTTCAGTCTAAGACAATCCCGGTGTTGGAAGCATCGAGACATTTAGTGAAGAATAGGATGTGTACCACGAAGATAGATCAGGTACAATCAGAGGGGGTGTGTTGCAGTCCACAAAAATATTCCTTCTTCTGAGGTTGAATAGAGAGAGACTGTGAGGTTATCTGGACACATTTAAGAGGTATACGTGGATCAAGTTAATTTTTGGATGCTTTTACCAGGCACCTGGTTTCACAGTCACAGTAGTAGAGTCATTCAAAGAAAGTTTACTATCAGTAGCGCAAAGGTACCCATACCGTACATTGTTAATTGGGGGCAACATCAATCTGATGAGTATAGACTGGAATGCATATGCTTTCACTACAGGTGGTACAGAGAACTACTGTGAACTACTGTAAGTACTATTCCAAACACTGCTTTGAGCAGTTAAATCGTCAGCCCACTTGCAGTGGAAATATTTTAGACATTATAGCTACAAACAAGCCAGACCTCGTCACTGTAGAGACAGGGGTTTGTGATCGTGATGTCTTCATATTGACAATGGCCACCAAAGTTAACAAATCAGTCAAGAAGCCTAGGAGAGTGTTTGTGCTCAGAAGGAGCAGATAAGCAGTTGTTAGTGTCCCACTTAAGGAATGAATGTACATCGTTTAGTTCTGGGACAATGGATGTAGAAGAATTATGGGGTAACAATCCAATTTTACAAAGAGTACTCAGCAGCATTGGCTCCTTACTTAGCTTGCATTTATCGTAAAGCTTTGATCCGGCAAAAAGGTGCAAGCGACTGGAAAATGGCACGGGTGACTTCTGGGTATAACAAAGGCAAAAGAATGGACCCACTAAATTACAGACCTCTGTCATTAACATCAGTTTGCTGTAGAATTCTTGAACATTCAGTTCTAACATAGCAAATTTCCTTGAGATGGATAAGATTTTGTAAATGCATCAGCACGGCTTTAAGAAGCACTGATCGTACGAAATTCAGCTTGCCAGTTTATCTATGACTACTTGTGAACAATGCACGAAAAGCAACAGGCTGTCTGCCTATTTCTCTATTTTCAAAAAGGCATTGAACACGGTACCACACGACAGACTGATAACAGAGGTACGAGCTTATGGAATAGGTACCACAATATGTAAGTGGCTCGAAGACTAGTTAAGCAATAGAACCCAGTATGTTGTACTTAATAGTGAGTGTTCTTCGGAGACTAGGATATTGTCAGGAGAGCCTCAGGGATGTGTGATAGGACTGCTATAATTTTCTATCTATATAAATTATCTGATGGACAGAGTGATTTACAATCTGTGGCTCTTTGTTGATGATGCTGTGATGAACAGGAAGGTGTTGTCATTGAATGACTTTAGTAGGATGCAGGATGACTTGTACCAAATTTCTAGGTGGTGTGAGGAATGGCAACTGGTGCTAAATGTAGAAAAATGTAAAGTGATGTAGATGAGCAAGAGAAACAATCCTATGTTTGAATACAGCATTAGTAGCATGCTGCTAGACTGAATTGCATCATTTAAATATCTAGGCATAATGCTGAACAGCGAAATGAAATGGAATGCGTGTATAAGGACAGTTGTGGGGAAGGCGAATGGTTGACTTCGGTTTATTGGGAGAATTTTGAAAAGGTGTGATTCATCTGTAAAAGAGACCATACATAAAATGCTTGTTTGACTCCATCTTGAGTATTGCTCAAGTGTTTGGGATGCCCACCAGATCAGTTTAAAAGAGGACATAAAGGCAGTTCAGAGGCAGGCAGTTAGGTTTGTAACTGGTAGATTCGATTAGTCTGCAAGGGTTGCTGAAATGCTTCTTGAACTCAAATGGGAGTCACTGGAGGGAAGGTGACATTCTTTTCAAGAAACACTGTTGTAGAAATGTAGAGGGCCAGAATTTGAGGCAAACTGCAGAACGATTCTATTGCCATCAACCTATATTTCATCTAAAGACTACAAAATAAGATCAGAGAGATTAAGTCTCATACCACTGCATACAAGAATTCAGTTTTCATTCATTCCTTATGGGAGTGGAACAGGAAAGCAAGTAAATAGTATTGGTACTGAGTACCCTCTGCCACACACCCTTGGGCGGGTTGCAGAGTGTGTATGTTGATAATAAAAATTTCATCTTCTCTCTGTTGAAGAACATCACAAATGGAATGTAGTATATTCATCACATCAATAACGAGTTTTCTTTCTTTTCACAGCTGCTGATTTAATTACAAAAAATTCAAGTAGAGATTGTATAAAGTGTAACTAGGCCTATATCGTTAATTTTAATAACAACAATATGAATTTCACTGTCATTGAACTTTTTCAAGTAATAGACATTGTCAATATTAATAATAATACATAAGTAAAATATTGTATGCATAAGTTTATGCAGTAAGTATTCAGAGCAGAAAACATCTTAGTACATCTCTGATCATCTGGAAACAGAGACAGCTATTGTGCCTTACACTGGCTAATATTTTATGATTTACATGTCAGACTCTACTTTTAAAGTACAACAGCTCGATTATAAGCAAATAACTAATTATGTAATTTAATCCATCAGGTCAAAAGTTTATTAATTGTTGACGATGCAAGGTGGAAACAGAAATTAAAAGATTTTAATTCCCAAAACAAAAAAATTCGAACATTAGCAGATATCACAAAAGTATATGCAAACACCAGATTTAACGTCAAAAATGCGGACATGCCCGCATGAATGCGGACGTCTGGTAACCTTAGGTCCTGAACTTCTGCCTGAACAGTCCCTATGTGTAATAGGCCTTTGTAAACGTCCAGCAAAAACAGGGGTGTCATTACAAACCTTTAGCAAAGAAGGCAGATAAATAAAGTGCCAGTTCTCTCACATACCAAGAGCTTCCTTTAAAATAATTACAATAACAATAGAGGAGAGCTGAAAGAGAGAGAGAAAGAATGACTTTTCTTAATCTACTGTTATAGGAATATAGGGATTTATTTATTTTTAATTTTCTTTACAAATCGGATGCAATGTGGAAAGACACCTCCCTCCTTGACCAAAATCCTGGCTTCGCTTTTCACTGCATTAATATGATACTGAAGTACGTAAAACTGATCAACAGAATAGTAATGAAATTATTACAATAAATAAGACACATCTGTATGAAACAAAACAATGCCTTCACGTTTGTGCTTTGCTAGGTGGATTTCAATTTGGCGCCAAAGCCGCTACGAGCGCTACTGCGCATGCGGGATCACGTGACTAGCTTTGTGCAGCTGTTTGTTCACTTTGGCTTCGCTGCAGTCGTCGGATTCCCTTTGTTTGGAGGGACATAGTGCTAGGGGAGGCTGTGTGTAACTGTGAGTGTAGTGATGGTGCTTTACTGACAAGTGTGGGATGGGTATAAAGTTCTCAGATACGATAAACTTTTCGACATTATCTATATTAATGTGTGTATTCTTCGTTCTGGAGAGTGCTAACAATATACTAGAAGATTCACTTGAATGAAGGTCTCCGACATGAAAGCAAGGGCAAGACTTCGACGAATACTGTGTTAAAATTAATGGAGTAGTGAGTAGCAAGATTCTGTGCAGTTGATCTCCCTGGATTAATACAGATGGAGTGAAATGGTGTTTATGAGTGCTTTGAAAAAGCATAGGTAGAAAAGGAATGATACACCGTGCCAAGTGCCTCTACCAACACATGTTTCGTGCCGTTTACGTGGAATCTAACATCTTTGTACTTAAGGCACTGAGGACTCTGCGTATCATTCAGATGTGGCTGTGATATTGGACATCTTTTCTCTCTTTCTCCGCCAGTTGACAACATCAAGAACAGCAAAATTCGTTCAAGAATTTAAAAAATAGAGCGATCAGAGCATTTCATCGACGTACGAAGACCAGCGACAAAGACCATTCTCGGGACAGATATTTTTGACCCGTGTTTGATAACAACTTGATGGCTGTAGTTGGTCCTAGCCGACACTCCAGGGTGTCCATGTCCGTGTCGATGCCGCTCATGCCTGGCGGGGGAGGAGGGGGAGGACACCAACAAGCCATATTAGCAGCTGCCCAGCCTTATTACCACCCACAGCATTCTCACCAGACGCCAGCAACGCCTGCACATTCTCACACCCAGGATGTGCAGCCTGATAGACCAATCGGTTATGGAGCTTTCGGAGTCGTTTGGTAAGTCCATTTGACTACATGTTAGGACCTATCTCGTTTAGTTATCTTAGTAACATTTTCGAGCAATTGATAGGCTGCAAGAGTTGGGTGACTAATGTTCATTAGACCACTTCAAAGTTAGGTTTTCATTAGGTTGATTTTTTACCGTATATCTTCGCAATAAATAGTTGAGAATTTTATCCACGCTCGTAAGCCATCTAAAATGTCATATTTTTAACAGATTTCTCATTGCCAGGAGAGTCGAAGTGACGTATTTTGTATATCGCTGCAAAACGTGTACTGTATGGCAACACTCATTGTTTTGTGTTTTCAATGACAGGAGTAAGCATGTTATGGTTTAGGTTGAAGAACCCTATGAAATTGAAACTGCTGTTATACGTAAAAATACTTTCGGTAGGGTACTGTGAACGTGACTAAAGATAACATTGCAGTATAAACAAGTGCTATTTACATGCAATAAAATTTAAAACTTTTATTCATTTTACTTAGCTGCTACCGTTTGCCACAATTATGTAAAATGTTTTTAGCTCAAGGATGATTATTCACTTAAGACATGTATCAAAATGTAACGAGGCAATAACGGCATATTAAGATGGGAAACCTCCTCCTTAATCTATCAAATTGAATACAGATTGTTCCCTTTCAAATTTGAGATTCGTTTGCAATATACATTTATAGGCCTATCTCAAGCGGTATCATCAGTAAACTTACCTTTGATATGGTCTGCTTGAGAATAAAATTTTGTTTTGTCTCTCAGGAGAGTCTCCGGTGATGGCGTTTCTTTGATTACTCCATTGTGATTCATATAAGATCACGTTTCGCTTAAGACACCTATGCAATAGGCCTATAACTCTCATTGTACCACTACGATAGAGAATCGTATCAGGTTATTGCTGCAGTGATGTTTGTTTACTGGGTCTATCTTGATTGGGAATACTTGGCTCTTTCCAGTTTGTCAGCAGTAAATTGGTCAGCAACCCAAAGTTCAAATTATGTTTCCTATTATCTCGGTTTTCTGTAACGTTTCCAATAGTGTTTCTGGATGTTTCTTGTTATACCGATTATTTCAGTCTAAGTAGAAGACATTTGAACGGTTTTTCAGCGTGACATTTATCGCGATTTGATTTATTCAGCATCCATTAGCTCGCTCACATGCCATACATGTATAAACAAACACAGCAAACAGTAATTGATTTTGAAAAATATATTACTATGATAAATAGTTCATAAACACACAGAAGATACATTTCCGCAAAATATACACACACGTTACATTCAACTGAAACAAAAACAGTACCATACTAAACTATAGTTACAAGATATAGGCCTAGAGTCTTAAGATACTTCTTTTTATAGTTGCAGTTTTCAACTGTCATGCAGTTTTTATAGATTGAAACGCTTTTACCACGCCGCAACATTTGTGTCTATTAGCTAGACATCAGCATTGGATTTCAATGCCCAAGAGCTATTGGTTTACAGGTATTAATTTCGGATTCAAAATTTTTCGCACGTTGGTGTATTGTGCGCTGCTTGCAGATAACTGTCTCGATTCATGACTAGGTGTAGTCATAAATTGAAAGTTGCCATCATTACCTGATTTATTTTCCCGTTCCGTTGTTTGTTTGTTTTTTTTAATTTTTTTTTTTTTTTAGATAGTCTACGCTAATCGTACTTTTATTATTTCGTTCAGTTTATTCTTGAGACTTTAGTGTCTGTTAGTTTTTAGCTGTGTGCTGTTTCAGAGCGATGGCGGTTAGTCTATTCCTATTGTGAAAGATAGTGAAAACCTTGTAACTCTGTGCCCGCGACAACCTATAAATTCTAGTGACATGTACGTTGCCGACAAAAGCATTTGGGCTCTATAAGTAGGTGCGTACCGGTATACAGAAACGTATTTATAAGTTACCACATTTGGGTTTCTTGTAAACCGTAATAAAGTTACGAGGTTATGTCCACTATATGTAGCTTGCTTCCTATCTCAAACATTCCTTTTTGTGGATTTATTTACGCAGTAATGTTATGGTCGCCATGTTGTATGATTAGACGCCGTCTTGATGACGTCAACGGACGAGGCATACGAGGGGAATCGGAATTTTCGTAATTATACAGTCTGAAAAAGTTAATGTACAATTAAAGATCCCCTTTATATAACGTGCAGTAGAGTTGTTACCAAAACCTATTACCCCACCCCCATCACACACACACACACACACACACACACACAGATTTTATACTCTTATAGGAATCTGTAGCAACTAGCCTTGAACGGCTAGTAACGTCTGTACCAAATGAGACACCAAGAAACTAATTTCTAATCCAATAGCAAAACAAAAACACAATTTCAGAGCTGAAAATGGATCAGTATCAAGATATCAACTAATGAAATCTAGAAAACCTAAAAACAAAAAGCATGCCACAGTTAAATTGTACTTCTTGTCCCGGTGGCCATGTATGGCTATTGACAACATAGAGTTGCAAAACATTTGCCAAGATGTTAACATTAGAAATGTGAACCACATAGAATGGCAAAATTGGTGTTTCGTACGTACTGTGAACAAGGCCTAAGTAGTAAATAATGCTGTTACCTTGTCTGCTCAGTAAAAGTAACTGCCTTCGTAAGACGAAGATTTCATAAGAAAACTTTTGTGTCTTCAAGTGATTGGCTAATGCCATCATCACATGAAATTGCCAGGACGGGAAGTAAAATTTAACCCAGTGCACTACCATTTTCTCTGGCACACACTCTGCAAATAGTTATTTGTATGTTACCTCCATCATATCACAGATGACACAGGTAGGCCTACATCATGGCTGAAAGCCAAGGAGTGAAATTGGAGCCTGCTATGAGCTTCATTTCATGTATTATATTGATTTTTATAGGCCTGTGTTCTTATATTTTTGCAGATTTCAGCATTTTTTCTTCATCCTGAACAGCTCAAACATATGCATATCTGGCCTGAATTGTCTGTTGCAAAGCAATGTTGATATCTTGTTTTTTGAAATTGTTTATACCATATCCTAGTGGACTTTGAGTCATTGTGTTCCACTTGGTGTGTCTCTCTCTCTCTCTCTCTCTCTCTCTCTCTCTCTCTCTCTCTCTCTCTCACTCACACACACACACACACACACACACACACACACACACACACACACGCGCGCGCACACATATTTAATTAATGTGTTCCTATGGAAGTAGTTTGCTGTTATCTTTTTTTACCTTGGTATTTATAGTGTCTTGATAGGTTTCATCTGCATTGCTAGTCTTCAATTGACACTTTTAGTGACTGGCAGGGGGTTCATCAAACAACTTTATACTATTTCTCATCTGTACCTTTCTCATAGTCCATTGGCAAAGGGACACTTGAATCTTACATTTTAGACGAAATTTCTCATATTTTGCTCTATGTAAGTGGGTGCCAGCAAAATATGCTTGCATTCGTAGGAGCAAGGTCATGAAAGCAACTTTGGCATCATTTTCTCTCACCATGTAGCGGAAATACAAAGCGAACTGTCCTCATCTTTTTCTGTGTCCAGTCAGTCCCACATGGTAATGTTTGATCACAGTCTTGCAATGCTCAAAGATAGGATTGACATTTGTAGTGGGTGCAAGAATAGAAATGTTTTGCCAATAAAGCATAAGTTTTGGTTCACCATCCCCATAATATTTTCTGTGTGTGCTTTCCAGTTCTAGTTGTTCATGATTGTCATAGAGAACAAAATTCTGTAATGATGGAGAGAAAAGTATGCCTACCTTCTGCTGGGACATTTGTATCTTCTGAGAGTATGATGTTCTTTATACATTAGTTTTCACTTGGTGATATTAACATCATTCCTGAGTCCAATAAAATTGGTTGCTTGATAATTTTAAAATATTTTGATTTTTTAATGTGTGATTACCCTGTAATTCATAAATTCTTCAAACAGTTAAAACAACTTGCTACATTAATGAATGTCTGCCATTTTTATTTGTAAGCATGTGACCATAATTTTTTTTTTATTTTTTTTTATTTTTTTTTTATTTTGAGATGTTGGTAATAATTTGAATGTCTCTACACTGGTTAAGTAACAATATTGCAACTGACATGATTGCTTAAATTTTTACTGGAGACTTTTCTAAAAACAAAGTACCCTACATTCAAAAATAACCAGTCAAATGACCTTCAAAGTTTGGTATCAGAAATTTAGAAAATCCACTTTTTAGGCCCAAAAATAACAACCAAGGAGTGACTTATCAGTCCCTTTTTTCCTCTAGTTAGATATCAAACTACTAGCCCTATAAATAGCAAATGTTTCCTAAGTTTTTTATGAATTACAAAATTTTAATTTTCCGTAAAGTTTGGAGCTAGTTATCTTTGGTGGGACTGAATATAATTTTTGCACAATTTGTACACCTATATGATACCAAAGTATTGTAAAAATTGTAATTGATTGTAAAAGAGAGAAAATTTGAAAGTTAGGATATAATTCACAATACACTGCAGCTGATTGCCTGATTCATATCTGATATTGCTGGAAGTAATCATTTATTATTGAAGTTAAGCTGCTGAATTATGTGCAAAAACTGGAAACATTTATATTATTTTGACAGATTAAGTATATAGGCCAATTTTCTATTAACATACTTTCAAGATGTGATGCTTCCGGTGGCCGAGGGGACTGAGGCGCTCCAGTCGCGGTCTGCACGGCCACTACGGTCGGGGGTTCGAATCCCCCCCTCGGGCATGGATATTTGTGCCGTCCTTAGTCTTAGTTAGTTCATAAGTAGTTTGTAAGTTTAGGGACTGATGACCCCGTAGTTAAGTCCCATAGACTTTACAAACATTTGATTTTTTGTAATGCTTCATACTCCTGATTGTGAATGTTAAGAAACACTTATTTCTTCAGAAAGCTTTTGTGATATAGAATACGATGTTCCATTTGATGCAGTAAATTCAAGCCCTGAAAGTTTTCTTGATATATTTTTCGTTGGTATTCAAACTTTGTCACTAGAATATTACTTGACTGATGTTCTTTGTGCAACAGAGTTGTAAAAATGCACAAAAATATTATTGTTTCAAAACTATTCTTTCAACCTCTGCAAGCCGTAATTGTCCATCATACACAAATGCCAATATGTCACTCAATGCAATTGACAGAGACGTAATTTTACTGACTCATTGAATCTGTAAATTTCAGTTTGCCATGTTCCTTTTATTTCTATACAGTTTTCACATCTGGGTTTAAAGCGTTATTTTTATATGAAGAATCACCTCTTCATTCTTGATGAGGAAATAAATTATGCCTTTTAATATTATCTTTGCAAACTACATGTCCTTTATTGTAAGGATATGGTCTGTGGTCGTTCTTCATATGCTGGATTTATTCGTGTCATGTTTGATAGTAACTCATTCTCCTTTGCTTCCACTTTTGCCATGGCAAGAGACAAAAAAGTGCTCCTGCAACCCAAAATCTACTTCATTATGACAGATTTGAACATTTTTTGTTCTTCTATTGACTACCACTATATACAAGGTTCTCAACCGTGCCCAACTTTTCTTTTATGTAATTTATTACACACTTTGGAAACACATAGACAGCCAAACCCTTGTGCTCCAATTAGTTGCTTAGAATCCAAACTGAAGCTAAAATCTTTCTCATTTTTTAGTCATAGAACAAAAGGATGCACTGTTGCCTGGTCATTGCTCCATTTGCACACTTGTATCTCATCCTTAACTGAAAGTGTAAAGTTTTCTGCAAAATCAGCTAGGACTGTGCTTTCAGTTTCATGAAGTTGTGCTTTTTTGTCCTTCAAAAACTTGCTTTGTATTTTGGCAACATAGTGGGACTCTTTGAGGTTATGTAATCATTCAATTAAAGATACAAAGCACATATTTAACTACTGTTATCCTTTCTGCCTTGTCACTTGTGCCCACTGTTTGATGGTAACATTGTCAGGCATTTCCTCTTCAAGAATGGTATCCTTACCACAACATTTATAACAAAAACCCATCATGCAGCATAACTTAAGTGTTATAGACTCTAAATCTAATCATTATTTGTACTTAAGATAACTGAATGTTGCACACATAATTATCAATTTGACATTTGGATGATATAAACACACATACGGTACAAAGTGCGTTGCCAAGGAGGTGGCCAAAATCCATCACTTACAGTGAATGTTATAAACATTTCACCTTTCAATTTTGCTTCCAGAATGAGCAGTTTTGAAAGATATATATTTAAATTTGATGTCACATCATTTATCCTTAATTTTAATAAATCTATAAAAACTCATTTATCACTGCAAACTGGACATATTCTACTGTTTTTACCTTCTAAACACTGCTGGATGTTTTTGTTTCTTCACTTATACCTACTTGCATCTCACAGTGGCGTTGATCGAAAATATTTAGTTTAGATCAGTCAATATAAACTTTTATTTCAGTAAAGATTCCAGTTTTTGTTAAAATTCAGTATCTTAACTTCAATAGTAATTGATTACATCCAGCCAATGAATTGGGCAACAACAAAAAGATCAGTTGTAAAGTAAAGTTAATTCTTTCCTCATTTTGAGAAATTCATATCCTTGTTGATAGTCAGATGTCAGTGTTGAAATTTTTACAGTACTTTGCTATTAAAGTGTAGAAACTGTGCGAAAATCAGATTTTTATATTCTGCATCATCAGAGAACTATCTCCAAACTTTACGAAAAATGAAAATTTTCAAATTTTAAAACTTCATAAAAGAAATGGACACATTTGTATTCTTTCTCTATATAAGGCTAGTAGTTTGATACCTTACCAGAGAAAAATAATGGACTTCTCTTGGGTTATTATTTTGGGACCAGATAGTGGCTTTTAGAAATTTCTGATACCAAACTTTGGGAGGTCATTATGATTAGGGTTTTTCTTTAGGGTACAGTATACCCCTGATTTAGCGTAAACCCCCATTTAACAGAAGAATTTTCAAGTCCCGAAAATTATTCCGCAACTGTAATGCAATTTTATATTCGATTTAACGTAATTAGAATTATGGCAAAACCCGCATTTAGTTTTAGGAAATGTTGAAATTTTCAATTATTTGTTTCTATTTGTTATGGTTATGCGTCAATAAAAACCTATGAAAAAGACGCCATAACCTTGTGAAGGACAATTTAAGGCATATAATTGGGATTTTCCTCCTCGCATTATAAATCGCAAGTTTCATGATGACATATACCATAAACATATCCTGTGGGTAGAAAACAGGACTGTGCACTCATAAACAAAAAGCCGATGCACATAAAATACAGAGTACAATGTATGTGTCTAACATGTGTCAAGTCTAGATCGGCAACATGTGCATCAGTAACATGTACTTATGTGATATGTTGGCAGTGGTCATTGTGCGTCTTCCGACGAAAAATATTATGACATGTTTCTACCACACTATAATTTCTGTTGCAAATTATCAATGTTTTAAATGATTAGTCTCTTCGAATTAAATTGTGGGACTCAGTAGGTGGATGCGTGAATGTAAATAGTTCAGTTTATATTGTGGAAAGTAAAGATACATACTTTACAAAAATTGCAAATCATCATTGTTTGAAATGATTAATATCTTTAAATTAAATTGTGATTCAGTAGGTAGATTGGTGATCATAAATGGATCACATGGTACTGCAAAGAGTAATGACAAATTCGTAACAAAACAAATGTCCACGCACAAATACCATTCAATGATGTCACTGTGGCGTATATATTCATTAAACGGTGATGAAACAGGAGTGGACATACATGATTGGGTGCAGGTATCTAACAATTTACTCATCATGTTTGATGAATATGTGGCTTGTGATGATGGTGCCACCACTACATGCCTCTGGTATTTTAATGAAATCTGTGAAGATGAATTAAAGCAGAATGATGAATATATCGAAGAAGATGATATTAGGGATGAAGAAATGCAACCACCATCATTCAGTGAAGCTGTTGCTAGTATAGACTTGGTCAAAATCTAAAATGGGCAACTCTGTTACAGACAGAGTAAATCAATTGGAGATGGAAGTTTTGAACATAAAATCCAACAGTGATAAAAAGCAAACTACCATTTTTTATTTTTTTCAAAAAATGAGACACTGTGAAAGTCAAATACCGGTAGCCTAAATATATGTTGTATGTAGGAAAAGTAACTCAGTATGTTATATTCCTGTAATTGTGTAAGTATTTTGTGGTTGTTTTAATTTTTAGTGTGCTGGGAAACTACAGTATTATCTTTGACTACTAGTGCTACAGAAAAAGTTTTAATTACAGTATAGTGCATAGGGCAAGTATCTTCTGGTTTTATTATTGTTGTTGTGTAAATTATGCGTGTTGGTGGTGCAATTCCTGTCAATACCGGCAAACACTTCTGAAAAAGATTTTCTTTCTATCAAAACCTCAATTTAAGGTTAGAAGATTCTGGTTCTTAGAAAAATGTTAAATAGTCCTACTGTATTTTGTTTAATAAACAATTTTGTAATGAAGACCTTTATAAATACATCATGTCAGTTGCAATGTTGTGACTTAACACAATGCAGAGATATTCAAATTGTTGCTAATGTCTCCAAATTGAAAAATGATTACACACAAATAAAAATGACTGCCCTTCAGTAATTGTGCAAGGTAAAAAATTAAAAACTGTGTT
This sequence comes from Locusta migratoria, assembly GCA_026315105.1. Taxonomy (NCBI): domain Eukaryota; kingdom Metazoa; phylum Arthropoda; class Insecta; order Orthoptera; family Acrididae; genus Locusta; species Locusta migratoria. The sequence continues at coordinate 5,252,801 of CM048744.1, read as the reverse complement.
GAAGTTATCAATTATAGGGTAATCGCATATTTGAAAAATCAAAATATTTAAAAATTGTCCAGCATGCCACATTGGACCACTTCATACGGGTTGATCTTCCTTGAAGTTTGTAAATCTTAGGTAAGGTACCCATAACACTAGGCTGTAGGCCTAGTATGTAGGTTTGGTTGGTATCACAAGATGAGTACAGTGCAGTGGATTTTTCTGTCAACTTTTTTCTTTCCTCTCTCATCTAGTGTGTAGTTCACATTTGGTCTTGGTCCTGTTTGTTGGGCCCAATTTTATTTTGTAAAAATAATTTCATGTGTTGTATGAATGTGTAATTTTTGCACGTATAAACTACTGTACTTCCTATGTCTGTTTTTGAAATAATTATATGGTAGTCAGGGGCGAATCCAGGTTTTGGTCTTAGGGATACTGGACTCATAGAAATTTTGTTATTGTGCAGTCTCTCAATTTTCAAATTTAAACTAAAGTGTGTTTTACTGTATACGAAATACAGTTAGGAATATTATAGAAGGAAACTTTCCTGGTGGGAAAGTGTGTATGTTGTGTATAAAAATAGAAATAGAATAACTTACCCCAAGCAAGCACAGACTTGTAGCTAGGCACAAAAACACACACAAACAAAAGATTCAAGCTTTCACAACCATTGGCTGCTTCTTCAGGAAAAGAGGAAGGAAGGAAGAAGGGGAAAAAGGGAAGGATGCTGGTTTTAAGGGAGTGAAGAGGAGTCGTTCCAATCCTGGGTGTGGAAGAACTTACCTTGGGGAGGTGGAGAGGAAAGGTAGGCCTAAACAAATGCACATACACAAGTAAACACAAAGGTAGACAGTTTTTTCCCCCTAAGGTAAGTCCCTCCACTCCTGGGATTGGAATGACTCCTCTTCCACTCCCTTAAAACCTGCATCCTTCCCTTTTTCCCCCTCCTTCCTTCATCTTTTCCTGAACAATCGGCCAGCGGTTATGAAAGCTTAAATCTTGTGGTTTTGTGTCTATCTAAGTCTGTGCTTTGTGTAAGTACAGTTAGGAGATCGATGAGCCTGTCTCTCTCTCTCTCTCTCTCTCTCTCTCTCTCTCTCTCTCTCTCTCTCTCTCTCTATTGTAAGTCAGAAATTCATTATTTTGTGGGGGAGGCAGGAGCTAAAATTTGTAGAGGAAAGCAGAGAGATGAATGTATAGGCAATAAGAAGGTTTCGGTTGATGTAGGTTGCAGCAGTTGTGCAGGGATCAGGGAAGAGCAATATCAGATCAAACTTTGTTCTGAAAGCCATATTTTCATACCATACATGGTGCTATATTCGAAAACTTTGCATGCTAAATTGACAATTTTATTTTTCATGGGTTCATCTCTCTTCTTGTAAGTTGACTCCATAATGGAAAAAGTGCCACCCCAGCACAATATTGCAATTAAAATAAGAATTTCCTGCATGAAGGAGTGATATAAACATTTATTTATTTTATTTTTTTAATCGCATATCGATTTTGTTCCTATGATGGAACCTTATCATTGCAGATTTCGAGTCGTGAGGACTCGTGTATTCCGCGTAAAACATTCAATAGTCGGATCTATAAAACAAATTTCTAACATGCAACAGGAACAGCTGTTTATTAATTTTTTTATGGGCCTGACTATTAAATGTTTTATGCAGAGTAAAAGTCCTCATGAATCAAAATCTGCAATGAAGATGTTCCATCATGGGAATGAAATTAATACCTGATTTCATTTTAAATAAATATTTCATATTGCACCACCAAGCAGGAAATTTTTTTTATTTATTTATTTTTTTTTTTAATGTCATATCTCTAGTTTCTGTTCAGAGAGATGAGGGGGTAAAGTATCTTGCATCACCCTTGGCCTAGTGATAGTTTGTATAACTAGCATACTGCTGCTATCTTAGAGTACAGGATACAAATTAATGCATTACACCCTTGTTTCAGCCTAGCTAAATTGAGCAAATTGGTTGTTTTTTGGTATTTCCATGTAGGCCTACCTATGATCCAAGGTGGTCTTTGCGTGGCTTATAAAAGCACCACTTGTTCTTACAGGGTTTCCTGTGAACCCAAAGCACAGGCTTGTTTACAGATACAAACACACAAATAAAAATTGTGTGTGTGTGTGTGTGTGTGTGTGTGTGTGTGTGTGTGTGTGTTCGTATCTGTGAACAAGCCTGTGCTTTGGGTAAGTTAAACGATCTCTATCAGTGTGTAACTATTATCTAGAAGCAAGATTTCCTCATTTCCTAAAATATGTATTTGTTATCAAGATATACCCAAAAAGTCATGTTTGGGGGGTATAATGTAGAACAGGATACTGCTTCTTGGTATTTGCTCTATGATATGTTACCATAAGTCAATAATGGAGGATAGATAACAACTCACCATAAAGAGGCCCATTGAGCTGTTAACAGGCACAGAAAATCACATTCACACAACTTAAATTTTTGGCCGCGGCCTTCGTCAGAAAAAGAAACACACGTGTTCACGTAATCACTTGGACCAACTATAGACACAGAACCGTCATGTCCGGCCACTCCAGCGACACAAGCATCTAGACTGAGAGAGAGGTGGGGAGTAGAGGGGGAAGAATGCCAGTTAAAGGTGGGGATGGAAAGTTCCGCATTGCACGATGGATTTTAAAGGCTCTGATGGGCAGGAATTAGAATTGTAGCAATGAATACAGTGAAGGGAAGGGGAAAGAAAAGATAAAAGGGAGGTGTAGAGGAGTTTGTGGTGGGGGGTTTGAAACAATAAGAATAATAAGGAAAAATAAAAATACCGAGGAAAAAAGGGGAAAATTTGAAAAATAGTAATTAAGGGGATTGGGAAGTTATCTTAGGTCAGTGTGGTTGTGGGTCCGTAGAATGTGTTGAAGGTACAACTCCCAACTGCTTAGTTCAGAAGAATGTGATGGAGGGGAGGATCCAGAGTGCTTTGCTCGACTGCATGCTGTGCAACAGGGTGGTCCATCTTGCTTTTTGCCACAGTTTGGCAGTGGCCACTCATCCTTACAGACAGCTGGTTTGGTGTCATACCTATATAAAATTCTGTGCAATGATCGCAGCAGAGTGGGTATATCAAATGGCTGCTTTCGCAGGTGGCCCGACCTCTGCAGTGGTAGGGTAAGCCTGTCATGGCACTGGAATAGGAAGTGCTGGGTGCGTGGTTGCATTGGTGTTTTCCATAGTGATCTACCCACCCAGCACTTCCTATTACAGTCACATAACAGTCTTACCCTACCACATCAGAGGTGTTGTGTGAATCAAATCAATTTCTTAACATTCAAAATACTTCTCAGTGTAAAGCACATAAGGAAAATCAGGGCCATTGTAAATTTCTCAAATCTTCCCAGAGCTATTTTAGAGACAATCTTAAGAACCAGTCACTACATGGGTGACAGTTTTTTTCCTTTATGTATTTTTCTCTGTAATGAGCATAACTGAAGACCGGGATACCACCTGTCAACTTTGACCCAAGACGTCATGTATTGTAGATAATAAATAATCTGTGGCTATCCTCGTAAATTACAGATTACAACAGAATGTACCACAGATCACAGGTCTCAGCTCACTGGCTAGGGGGGGGCACCTCTGTTAACCTATATTTCACTATCATAGTGAAGCTACAGATCACTTTGTAGATACAAAATCTTAATCTAAAATCTGTTATACATATAACCAAATTATCATCTTTAACTCGGCCACCATGTAATTACTCAAGCCGATGCCATGAGTCAAATCCGATGGGCATTATCCCCCGTCTCCAGATGAGCTTTTGTGTGTCTGTGTAAGTATATTTTTCTGTGCTTTCAATTGGCATTGTCTTTCTTTCCCCTTAAAAGGTCCCTCATCCCACATTCCCATTCTTGTCCCATTAGTGTAATTTATTTTACATTAATTTTAATGTATTTATATGTGTGTTTGTCGGTTTTTATGATTGGTTTCATCGCCATATCCACGACGACATGGGTCAAAGCTGACAGGTTGAATACTGTAATAAAATTATGCCGAATCCTACATGTAAGAAAAGTACTGGAGAAATTTGGAATGAGTGAAGGCAAGTCATTGTTAACACCACTCAAGCTTGATTCGGACTTTAAAACAGTGATTATACCTGCTAAGGAATATTATAGCATGACATACATCAGGTCAGGAATAGAGGACTTCGTATTTCCTCCTGGACACATGAACTCAATTTTGAATAACTGTAGCCAAGAAGCTTTTCTGCATTTGGCGTTAACCTGCGAACACATAAATATACTTCAGGCAGAATGATGTAAGTGACTTAGTGCCTCCATATTCATTCATTTTCTAATATGGGCAGAAGGGTTAATACCCTTTCACACAATTTGAGATAACTATTTCCCAGTGATGATGCAATTTTTCACAGTTTGAGTGTTACTGTTGACTTCACTGTTGTATTCGCTAGTCACAATCAAAGAACTGTAAGGCTGTGGGGCATTGTTGACAATGCGTTATGTGGTGACGGAGGTGTTCAGTGCAATGAAAGATATGCTGTGGAGTGAAATAACCATGAATCAGTTCTTAATAATGGTTATAGGGCTACATACAGTTTCTTATTCTTCAGTAGGCCTGTTGTAAGTTTATAAAATGTGATTGACAAATGAAAGGGCTCACAGAATCATTTTCTTGTGCCGAAAGTTCGATGACATCTCTGAAGAAGCAGAAACAACCAAAGGCTATGTTAGAAGAAAGTTTTAATGGGGCCTATTTCTATTATCCACCAGGGAATCAGTATGTCATAGATGATATCATCTCTAAAACAATATTCTTTAATGTCCATATAAATTTTGACAGTTCTAATTTCTCTATTAGATTAAGCTCAGCTCCATCATTGTAATCTGACAGCTTGAGTATTTTATTAAATTCTAATGACTTGTGCAGGTCGTACTTAGAGGAAGAGTGCAACTCCAACAGTCTAACAGATAGTAATAATGCTGCAGGAACAACAAATCTGACGCTTGGAGAACATTTATTTGCAGTACATAATGTAGGAAATAAGAAGTAACTAAGCGATAAAAAGAAATAGGAGATTAACCATCAAGAGGAAAATGCAGGAGTTAAAAGGGAACTGAGTAAAAACGGGGGAGGCATACACTACAGTTTATGGATAACAAGTGCAACCCAAGCAATGTAAAGAATTGAGTGAATGTAGATATAAGTGCAGAAAGCTTGTGGTTCACTACATTCTTTAAGTGCAACTCAATATAGTGAGATAGTTTACTTTTGGGGGATATAAGCTAGCTGAGACAAGAAATTGCTCAGGGAGCTCTGTGCAGGTTGTAGGTGAATACACAACAGATGAGCATGTAGAGAAGCTCTGATCCAAAGAAGAATGGGAAGCAGCAAGATAAATATTCTGTGTTTTGAAGTTATGTACTTCTCAACATCATTCTTTCTTTATTAATTTACTTCACTTTTTCTGTAAAGTAAGGGTCAGACAAACTTGCACAAATGAATGTACTATTGGTTCACCAGGAAATGTGTAATGAATGTCTGGAAACAGAAAATTCACCTCTATGAATTTTACTCAGTAGCAATTGCTGAATTAAGTCTACAAATTCACTAAACTTTCATAGTTCTGAAGTCCGAGCTTAAATTTCAAAAGTTTACCCTTAATTGAAAACTGACTAGCCAGCTCCAAACAAGAAGGGAAAACAATATAATTCCACCAAAAAAACTCAAAGATTATTTATAATTTAAATGAAGTGTAATGTCTCAATGGAAATGCGCGATGGGGCACAAGCTTTTGTGGACAGTGACAAGCAAAGAATTTCTTGGGAATTTCAGAATATGGACGATTATTCTAAATATTTTATTTATGTTGCTAGTACCAGTAACTTTGTTATGACTACAGAAAAGCAGACCAAAAGAGTGTGACATTAATAAGCAAAAAATTAGATTCTTAACCTAAAAGTATCACTTGTGGATCAGTGGACAAATGCATCTTATACGTTTAACAAGGTTTTCTTGATGTCAGAGACAAGTTTATAAGTATTCTTGCTTCATAAATGCAGGCTTTGTGCTCTGCTATAAACATCCAACTAAAAATAAACTTGTTGAATAATGGAAAGTCCAGGTTGGATTTCAAAAATAATGAGGAGAATAGTAACAACTTACCAGAAATATGTATGACAAGCTGTGACAGGTACATTAAAACACACACCACTTAATCTATCGGCTATTAGCCTTCTTGACAAAGAGCATTCACATAGTCATCTCCAGCTGCCACATCCTAAATCATGCTCTGCAGTGAGGGGATATATGGAGATGGGAAGGTAGGGGATCAGGAAGGTAGCGTGGTGGTGGTGGAGGAAGAGGATACAGCACAGCATTATGGAACATGTACATGTAGTAAACGGGTGAAGGAGATGCAACTTAGGAATGGAATGGGGAGGCAAGAAAGCGCACACACACACACACACACACACACACACACACACACACACACACACACACACACACACACAATTTGGCACAAATTGAAAGCTCGAAGAAATGGACAACCGACTATAAAAAGATGGTCATGTTAAGAATGGTACGGTGGCGACACTAAAGCTGTCTTTGTGGTTCGTATAAGTCAAGAAGGGGGGAAAATCTCCAATTTTGTATGGTTTTACTAGTATTTCTGTAATCTGGTATCAACAGGTGGCATCAGGAATTCTCTTGGAGACATCCAATCAGATGACACTGAACACAATCATCAGAGCATGAGTATTCTGAATGGGTAATAACTATTGAGAACACTTTTGCTATCTCTCTGAAAACTTGCATATCAGCTGATTTTAAATAATCATTTATTTGTGGTGTTTTAATAGCTGTTCATATTGTTACTAAACTTCTCAGAACAAAGTACAACAAAATCTAGTACTGGAATAAAATTTAAGCAATTGCTAGACATGGTCATTCTTAAAGATAGCAGTAGTGCAGACATTGTTCACTTGTTACCACAACGTAGCCCAAACTGTAAAATATTGCACTGGTGTGGTCGACCTTGGATTTGGCCCAAATGGTACAAGTCATAAGTAAAGAATCTAGACCATATTCTTTCACAAGTTTCTGTTGTATATTTTCAGTAAAGCATACGCTACGTTAAGCATTATGAAGGGGATTAATTTAATAAAACTAGCTGCAGTGGAGTAGCCGAGCAGTCTTAAGGCGCCTCGCTGCGGTGTGCGCGGTTGCTCGCCATCGGAGGTTAGAGTCCGCCCTGGGGCAAGGGTGTGTGTCAATTAGTTTACCTTAGTATAAGTAGTTTGTAAGCAACAGACTGATGACCATGCAGTTTGGTCCAATAAATTTACAAAAATTTGAACATTTTAATAAAACTACACAACAGAACTGAAAACTCTTCCACTGAAATTTAGTCAGGTGGCAATTGAACTTGGTTTCTTCTTTCTTGTTAAAAAAAAATAAAAAATATCTACCCTTCTGCCCTAAGAAGAGTGAATTATTATTATTATTATTTTCTGTCATACAAGCTACTGTTATGTGGCACATAATATTTTTAAGTTGTGTGACCTACCATTTGTCAATATCCATAATAAAGTACTACTGCATCAGTTCAAAGAAACAAGATATGAGATACAGTAGAGTCTCAATTATCTGACCTAAACCACCCACAGTGAGGTCAGATAAGCGGGAAAGTCGAATAACACAGAAAATAATGAAAAAAAAATTAAAAAGTTTGAAAATTTTATTGGAACGTAGAAAATTTATATGTTAACAGAAACTGAATACGACATTCAAATACATTAGATGGTACTCAAAAAGTGATAGCCTCCTCCTAAAATATTCGTTACTATACTATCTTGATGGGAAAAATATGTATAAAATGTAGATTGTTTGACTTACCTAAAGCACAAGCTCGCCAATAGTCACAAAAAACACAAATGAAAACTCATACAAATAAGTATTCAAGCTTTCGCAACATATGTCTGCCGAGGTGTGTTTGCGTGTGTACGTGTGTGGGCATGTGAGTATTCGTTTACCTTTTTTTTCCATCCAAGGTAAGTCTTTCCTCTCCCGGGATTGGAATGACTCCTTAACCACTCCCTTAAAACCCTCATCCTTTTCTGTTTCCTCTCCTTCCTTACTCTGCCTGAACAAGCTACTAGGTTGCGAAAACTTGAATGTTTGAAATAAATCGCAATTTGCGATCAGTTATGGCTTCACTATACTAGGTTTAGATGGAGCACCAAAGTGCGGCGAATGAAAATTTGTGCCCGGCCGGGATTTAAACCCGGGATCTCCTGCTTACTAGGCAGACGTCAAAAATTGTATAAAAGCCGAGGCTGGGCTCCTGACGACAATTGTCTCGATACCTCACGGTCTGTTCTCCCTGATGCAGAAATACAGTATTGTGGCTGCAAGCATTACAGATCCAATAGGCTGTGGTATAGGAAAGAGATGGTGTGGCGAATGGAGATTTGGGTGTGTCAGGAGTCTTGCAGGGAAGTGTGGCGGAGTGGTCAATGCATCTGCCTAGTAAGCAGGAGATCCCGGGTTCGAATCCCAGCCAGGCACAAATTTTCATTCACCGCACTTTGGTGCTCCATCTAAACCTAGTACAGTGAAGCCGTAACTGATCGCAAATTGCGATTCATTTCATTCAATGAACGCTGTAAAGTCGCCAAAAATATATAATTGCTTGAATGTTTGTTTGTTTGTGTGTGTTTTCATCTGTTTCTTTTTTTTGTAACTATTGGCGAGCCTGTGCTTTGGGTAAGTCAAACAATCTTCATTTTATACATATAATAAGATAATAAGTTGTTTGTTGTTGTTTTGGTCTTCAGTCCGAAGACTGGTTTGATGCAGCTCTCCACCATACCCTATCCTGAGCAAGCCTCTCCATCTCCACATAAGAACGGCAACCTACATCTGTCTGAATCTGCCTACTGTATCCATCTCTTGGTCTTCCCCTGCAGTTTTTACCCCACACACTTCCCTCCAAACTAAATTCACAATTCCTTGGTGTCTAAGAATGTGTCCTACCAATCTATCCCTTCTTTTAGTCAAGGTATGACAGAAATTTCTTTTCTCCCCAATTCTGTTCAGTACCACCTCATTAGTTACGCGATCCACCCACCTAATCTTCAGCATTCTTCTGTAGCACCACATTTCAAAAGCCTCAATCTTCATCCGGTCCACACTGTTTATCGTCCATGTCTCGCTCCCATACAAGGCAACACTCCATACAAATGCCTTCAGAAAGGACTTCCTTAGGTTTAAATCAATATTTGATGTTAACAAATTCCTCTTTTTCAAGAATGCTTTTCTACTGTTTGCCATTCTGCATTTTATATCCTCTGTACTGCGACCATCATTTGTTATTTTACTGCCCAAGTAACAAAACTCATCTACCTCCTTTATTGCTTCGTTACCTAATCTAATTCCTTCAGCATCACCTGATTTTTTTAGACTGCACTCAATTACCTTAGTTTTGCTCTTGTTAATGTTCATCTTATATGCACCTTTCAGCATACTGTCCATTCCGTTCAGTTGCTCTTCCAGGTCCTTCGCTGTATCTGACAGAATTACTATGTTGTCGGCAAAATGCAATGTTTTTAATTCTTCCCCCTGAACTTTAATTCCTTCACCAAATTTCTCCTTGCTTTCCTTTATAGCTTGCTCAATGTACAAATTGAACAACAATAGAGAGAGACTACAACCCTGTCTTACTCCCTTTCCAACCACTGCATCCCTTTCATGCCCTTCGATTCTGACAACTGCTGTCCGGTTTTTGTACAAATTGTAAATAACCTTACACTCCCTATATTTTACTCCTGCTTGCTTCAGAACTTGAAATAGTTTATTCCAATCAACATTGTCAAAAGCCTTCTCGAAATCTACAAAAGCTAGAAATGTAGTTTTGCCTTTTCTTAATCTGTCTTCTAGGGTAAGCCGTAAAGTGAGTATTGCCTCCCGTGTTCCTACATTTCTCCTGATTTCCTATACCCAAATTAAATTATGCCAAATGAGTTAAAAATTTAATGCAATAAAAAGAAAATTAGACTGAGTAAATATTTACTTGCGTCCAGCAGTTCTCTTTTGTGAAAGACTTCATTTAAATCTGTGTAAAGAAGTTGGTAACTGTCTTTTGTTTTCTTTTGTTTACCTGCTATTTGCCAGTTTTTTGCCGCTAAATCACATAGTCTCTTAAGAAGTAAAACCTCGGTAAAAGATGTTTCCTCCAGCAGCTGTACATCTGCTTCATTGTCTGCTTGTTCTTCTTCTTTCGATTAATGATGAAAATTCTCCTCAGAGATGATAAATATTGTTGAAATGAGAAAGAATGGCTGGCCAGTACTTACCTTTGTGCTGTACCGCCGATAGTAACACAAATGAAGAAACAGAAAAAAGGGGGACAAAAAGGACAAGCTCTCGGAACACAGTTCCTTCATCAGGTGGGAGAGAAGGGAAGAAGAAAGGATGGGAACAGAAGGGAAAGGTAATTCACGACCTAGTTCATGAAGGTGGTGTTTCAGTAGTGTGGACGTCAGAGATACTGCATGTACGTACTGAGCCAAGCCAGAGAGGATATATATAAGCAAGGAAGAAAGAACAAGTAGTGAAGAGAAGAGAAGATGCTGAGGGGTGTAGGACTATATCTTCATCTGTAACTTCAAATTCTTCCTCTTGGACAATCCACCTTTTTTAGGCATCAGCACATCCCAGAACTGTTTGTAACTATGAAAGCAGGGTAGTATTTTGGGTCTGCTGCTGTAGTTTTTCATTGTCTGCAGAATTTTCTTAATTTTCCTGTACCAAAATTGTCCAGGATTTTGCATTTGTATTAGCCCCCTCCCCTCCCCCCCCCCCCAAGATAGGGCCATGTCATAAGTTATGTCTTTCAAAATATGGTGCAACTTAACTACCATGTGTTCTCCCTTAACCGTTTTGCAGTCAGGCGATTTGGAGTGGTGTGTGCTAAAAATGTCATGCGTATTTATACCGTTATGCTACATTTTATTTATACTGCCATATATCACATTGCATTTATTTTAAAATTATGAAAAAATCACCACTTATTCATAAAAGTATGTAGAATATTCTGACTTATCTTAATGTTTCACATGAATCTGATTGTGACAGTCCAAATAATTATATAAATATTAAGACAAAAAATTCCTAGCCGGAAAAATTAAATATAAAAAATAGACGAAGATTACTCACCAGGCGAAGGAGCACACGTGTGACAGCATCACAAATAAATAAATGAATACACACACACACACACACACACACACACACACACACACACAAGCTTTTGCAACCCAGTTGCTTCTTCAGGCAGAAGGGAAGGAGAGGGAAAAGGAAATGAGGGTTTTAAGGAAGGGGGTAAGGAGCCATTCCAATCCCGGGAGAGGAAAGACTTACCTTGGGGGAAAAATTGGAGGGTAAACAAATGCACACACATTCACACATTCACACAGACACAAGTATACCTAGGCAGACATACTGTAGAAAGCAAAGAAGTTAAGACGGATGACTTACCCAAAGGACAGGCTCGTCAACAGACACAAATAAAATCACACACATACAAGCTTTCGCAACCGTTGGTCGCTTCTTTAGGAAAAGAGGAAGGAAGGAGAGGAGAAAGGGAAGGATATGGGAAGGGGAAAAAGGAGTCATTCTAATCCCAGGAGTCCGTCTGTCTAGGTGTGTTTGTGTTTGGATATGTGAGTGTGTGTATTTGTTTACCTTCTTTTTTTCCCATAAGGTAAGTCCTTCCACTCCTGGAATTGGAATGACTCCTTATCCACTTCCTTAAAACCCATATCCTTACCTTTCTCCTCTCCTTTCTTCCTCTTTTCCCGAAAAAGCGACAAACGGTTGTGAAAGCTTGTATGTGTGTTCGTGTGTGATTTTGTGTCTGTCGACGAGCCTGTCCTTTGTGTAAGTCATCTGTTTTCTATTTTTTTATATTTGTTTATCCCACCAGGAAATTTTCCTTATATAATAAATTTAACTTTGATTCCATATGTCCAACACTGTACTTAAAGTTAAGAAGGCTAACTACTGTTCATAGAATCTACACACATTTCTGAGTAAAATGACATGAGGGATATGAAATTTGTGTTATTATTTAAAACAATAATAATTACTTATTTGAAGAGAACATTACAGTATTTCCAAGTCTACACTGTGACTTAGCATTTATGTTTAGGAAAACATTCACCTCGCAACCCCTTCGTTACATCTATTACAAACAGTTCTTGATCTTCTTTTCCTTCCCTCACTAGTACATACACAGCATCTTGACTCTTTCTTCTCTGGAAGTTTTCTCAAACCTGGAGAACCACTAGGATAATCAGTTACATTTTTTTCTTGCAGCCATTCATCTGACAAGGCTTCAATTATCATCACAGTATACACACATCTGGAAACAATTTTCCTTCCTTTATGTTCTTTGTATAATATTTAAGAGTTCAGCACCATTCTTGACATTATGGGATTTTTTTCTCTCGGTATGCACATGCTAGTGCTGGACTTGACCTGCTATACATCTTTTCACCAATTCTATATTTCTTCCTAAATTGCTCTCTCAAATACTTCCTGTTTTTTTCTTACAGTGCCAGTAATGTAAGTACCACTTGTAAAAAGTCTTCATAAATTAGGTACAAACATGAAAAAGTTGTCCACAAAGATGTGATACCCCTTGTTCAAATAATTGCCCAAACACAGTAACTTCTGGACAACACAGTAACCTATGCCATGACTTGCAATCTCGGCCTTATCTTCTTGGCTTTTGGCATCTCTGTAAGTATAAAACCCAAGACAATAGTGGGTTATAGAGTCACACAGCATCCAGAATTTGATTCCCCCATCAGTGGTGGTGTTTGTTTGGCAGATACTGCAAGAGGGAAGTGTCATTTAGTGCCAACTAGACTCTCATCAATACTGTGTTGTTCATGAGGTGTGTAATGATGTCTAAATCTACTATTAGCATGATCTACCAATGGCTGGTATCTGATACATGGGTCATAATGAGGATGGTCTGGTGCTGGACATTTTTCACTATCCACAAGATGAAAGAATTTAATAAGATGTCTAAACCGATGGGCAGAAAACATTTTACCAAACCATGGAAATCCCTGTGACGGTTATGTGATCCTGTATGAGAGCATTGTGGGCCTTTTATTGAGTCCCATATCTAGTAAGCAAGCAATAAAAACTCTTACCTCGGTACTTGTCACAGGCTTCCATTTCTTATGTGGTTTGGACAATGTAGCTGCATGTATAGCTATAAACTGTTTAGCTGAGTGATTTGTTTCAGTTACAATAAGCTGCAGCAACGTTGTAGTAAAGAATAGATTGAAATATTCTATCACACGAGATCCTGCTGGAGGCGTATGTTTTGGTCCTGACAGCTCTTGAAATGGATGTAGTAATGGCTGCAGTGTTTCAGGTGCAATTACTTCAGTGTACTGTGCATCTTCCATATCGTCTTCACTTTCGTTTGCAATATCGTCAAATACATCACTGTCACTTTCTGAACTGTTGCTACGTTCGCTAAAACATTCTGTATCACTATTACTTTCAAAAAGTTCACAAATTTCTTCGTCGGTAAGTCCTCTGCTATGGACTGGTGTAGGTTGCGATTTTTCACAAAAATCGGAGGAAATAAACAAACTGTAAACTCTTAACGTGAAAAAAACCACATAAACAATGATGAGCGAGAGCCCACTGCCACCGTGGCATCAGGCCCAGGTTCACAGTCACCTTTAACTTAGTTCGCTGCCCAAGGAGAGTACCCCGGATTTGGTATACCGCTCGAGGCTTGTCGAACTCTGTTCGCGATTCGATAATGCCATATTTATCTACACTGATGGTTCCAAAAAAATGTTCAAATGTTTGTATAGTCTATGGGACTTAACTACGGGGTCATTAGTCCCTAAACTTACCAACTACTTATGAACTACTTACGAACTAGGACGGCACAAATATCCATGCCCGAGGGGGGATTCGAACCCCCAACCGTAGTGGCCGTGCAGACCGTGACTGGAGCGCCTCAGTCTCCTCGGCCACCCCGGCCGGCGATGGTTCCAAGAGCACTGACGGTGTCGGATCTGCCTTCGTCGTCGGGACAACCGTTTCCAATACAAGCTCCCTGACCGGTGCTCGAATTTCACGGCTGAGCTTTTTGCCCTCCACCAGGCTGTTTTATATACCTGCCGCCGCCGCCATCCTTTTTATGCCATCTGTTCGGACTCCCTTAGTGCCCTGCAGAGTCTTAAGGACCCTCTCTCGACCCATCCTCTCGTGTATCGGATCCAACGCTCCCTCCAGTTGCTAGCAGATGACAACTGTCACGTTTCTTTTCTGTGGGTCCCTGGCCACGTGGGTGTGCCCGGGAATGAGACCGCCGACATAGCAGCCAAGGCAGCAGCTCTTTTGCCTCGCATGGCTACTTTTTGCGTCCCATCGGACGATGTTCAACCTGCTCTTCGCTGCAGTATTGTATCGTCCTGGCACAGTGCGTGGTTCCCACTAACGGACAATACATTGAGAACTGTAAAACCGATCTCGACCGCTTGGAGGACCTCCTCACGCCCCTCTCGGCGAGAGGTGGTCATCCTGGCCCGGTTGCGGATCGGTCACTGCCGTTTCAGCCACCGTCATTTGCTAACCGCCGACCCTGCACCGCTGCGCTCCTGCGGTGAATTGCTGACGGTGCGACATGTTTTACTGTCTTGTCGCAATTTTAATCATCTCTGTGTAGCCCTTACTTTCCGTGTACTCTGAAGGAACTTTTAGCTGATGACACACGAGCAGCTGCTCGAGTGTTGCGTTTTATCAACATGGCCAATCTATCAAAAGATATTTAACCTTTTTTATTGTTTTCATCTTTCGTTTTTAGCCTTTTTTGATACTCTATCTGGTCGTTACCAATTTTTACGAGATCCAGCGATCCTCTTTTCTTATCTGGGCGCTAATAACCTTAGAAGTTGTGCGCTCTAAAAAAAATCTAGCGCCCGATTCTGTAAGTTAAACAAGACGAAGCAGAGTACTGATGAATCGGCACCGTGACAGTTGTGGTGTCTGTGGGGGGTAACAATAGATCGGTACCTTGACACTCAAAGGGTTAAAGAAGAGAAGAATTTTCTGTGGTGGTTTCTCTTCAGTGTCTCCAAGGTCCCTGACATATGGATGTGGCATTTGAAGGCAAAACATGTCTTGATCTTAGTTCATCCTCATTAGGACAACAAGTGGCATTGTCTAGAAACAACAGTGCTTTGCGAGACAAGTTGTTGCATTTAAAAAACTTTTCAGTTTGTGGCACGAAGTCATTAAAAAACCAGTCTTACAAAAAGGTCTGAGCTCATCCAAGCATTTTTTTGCATACAGCCCCAGCGCGGTGAAAGGTCAGATAACACGGAAGATAGCATAATAGTAAAGTAAAATTTATGTCGTGGTAAGACACTGATCCTGCTTTGCTTTCATCCACACATGAAGTAACATTAGCATGCCTCGCATTCACTTTAATAAATTGGCTGTTTATCTCCGGATATGTGGTGATTTCAAAGTTTGAAGTCAGTGAGAATCTAAAAGATCAACTTCGGGTGAAACAAACTGTAATACTTTTTTGTATTAGTCGATATCACAAATTGTCGTCTTTTTATTTACAAATATGCTGTGAACACAGAAGAGCGATAAATGAGAAGTGCAAGTCTCATGTTAAAACATGGAACAGCAGCAGTGCCTATGAAAATGTTGAAACTAAAATCATAAACATTGCATTTGTTCTGTGATTGTGTCTCGTCTGTAGAGAGAGAAAAGATACCATTTTTAATGCATTTAATTTTACTAATACAAATTTTCTGAACTTCGTAAGTACAGGGTGGCCACCGATCCCTGAAACCGGGAAAAAGCATTGAATTGGGGGGGGGGGGGGGAGGAGAACGTTGAAAAACCTTGAATTTCAGCCAGAAACCGGGATTTTTAACCCATGAGATCTCGCGGCGATCGTTGGCGCGTATAGCCTATTGCTCAGATTAAACGACCAGTTCGAAATGTACTTAATAAGTGTAAACAAGTAATTCCTGTAGTTTTAGTAAGATAAAACCTCAAAGTTTAATATTTTAAAGTAACAAAATGCCAGTCGTTTTAAGTGACCGAAATGCTCAGATCGCGGATTAAATAATATTCATTGCTTCATTTTTATCTACAAAAACATTTTCAAATATATTCCTGGGTTGTTTTAAAAGTTTTATAATTACAGGTTACGTATTCCGTTATCTATTTCTGTATTTATCTCGAAGTGTTGTTCAACCACGCGATTCAATTCCTCGCGATATTATCGTAAAGCGCGACTACGACATCGCGGCTAGAATGAAAGGCGATATTTATTTGTACGACATTTTACCAATTTTCGTAATTGATTCCTCCACCCCCCCCCCCTTCAACGATACTCAACACAGATCTCGTTTGTCCGATTCTGTGTTGAAAAATCTCTTCACGGAAGCATTTTATTGATTTTAACTATAAACTCCGTAAAAGTTGGTATTGTGATGCTTCATTAGCATAGACACCGACTATGGGTATGCTCGGTCGCTCAAGCATACCCCAAAATTTGAATGGGTATGCCAGGCGTAACCCACAAACATTCTGTAAACAGACAGTCCTCATTACAACTTGCGAAGGTCTTTGTGTTTTAATTGGCAGCTCTACAAAATTCTCCAAATGCAACAGCTAGTAATAGATTTTTTCTAAAATTGAATTTTCAGGCTTCAACGATTTGTCAACAATTGAACGTAGTAGTCAGACCTTAGTTTCTTCTCTTTTTGACCTGTCACCTGTGCATGGAATTACGTCTTAACCCTTTCCCTCCCCTCATCTTTATCTGTCCGTCTACCCTCAACCATTTGTTCAAAGATTGTAAATAACATTGCAGGGCTTCTAATAATTCATTGTGACTAGATTTTTTACCGTTACCTTGAGGAAACAAGAAGCATTAGGCTACACTGCACTAGTGATGAACAAACCGAGTACTGAGAATGCAAAGTTCTCGATTCCAAAGAGTTCTCGTTGTTCTCGAGAACCTGAGTCAGTTCTCGGTTTTCAGTATTTGCTTCTTAGTGTTAGGAAATTGTCGATACAAACATTTATTGTCCTACCGTTGACCTATTTAGAAGTAATTTAACATTTAGTTATGTTTTGTAGCATAAGCCACACAGGTTGTTCTGTGCCCGTGATCGTGTGGTGTAGTGGGTTAAATCATTATGATGCTATACTGTAGGGTAAGGGTTCGAAACCTGATCGTGCAAGTAAGATTTTTATTTTTAAATTATTTTGAAACATGATCAATTATTAGTTTTATTGAAATGATTGGTTTAACGTAACTTTTTTAATTCTAATTCTTCGCTACATTATTTTAATCAGCATAGTAACTTAACTTTTCATTTCCGCTCATTTATGCTTCTTATCGTTCTTTATTTATCTGTAATATTCGTCTATGAGATTTTAATTATTGTTGTGCAAAAATAATTTATGCCATTTTATCATTTTATATTTGTGTTTGTTGCAATCATCATTTATATTCATCATTTCACTTTAATTATATTTATAACACTGTACCCGATCTTCGTTATTATACTCGCAATGAAAATATAATAAAGTTTAACATGTTTGTATGACGATTACCAAACAAAAGTTCTCAGTTCCCGCTTCTCAGAACTCGCTTCTTGGTTCTCGTTTCTTAGTACTCGCTTTTCAGTACTCGTTTCTTAGAACTCGATTCTTAGTTCTCGCTTCTAAGGTCTCGGTTTTCGGGTCTCGCTTCAGCTCTCGCTTCTCAGTTCTCGCTTCTCAGTTCTCGCTTCTAAGGTCTCGGTTTCGCGGGTCTCGCTTTAGAGTTCTCGCTTCATTGTTCTCGTTTATGGATTCTCGGTTATGGTATTCGTTTCTGTTTGAGAAAAGTGAAACGAAAATTTTCGGTTTTGTTTGTATGTTTGTCTTGCGGCTGCTATCTTCTATTATATGCAGGCATTGTCACTAATATCCTCATTTTTCAAACAAATGGAAAGGTTTAATTTGAGTATCTGTTAAATTACCCAAATGTTTATCTCTGTATGTGTAAAAGCGATTGACTACACACTCACTGAACACGGAATCACGAAAACTACTTCACCTGTGAAGTTGAAATTTGGTAGGTATGTTGTTTATAGGTAGACTAGATCAGTCGAAAAAGGATTTCGCGTTAGGGTCGAATTAAGGCACATGGCGGAGGTTTTTTGATTTTCATAAAATTTTGTATGGTTGACTATCAGAACAATTGGAAGGTCTCTTCTACGTAAAATTTTGTATGGTGCATGGCGAAAGGTACTTTACCAACGGACTTTCACAAAATCTATAGTTTCTTTCCGATCTATATTAAATTTTGCACACTTGATTTCCAAAACATGGTTTTTTAAGTAAATGTTAACGCTTATTTCACATCATAACTCGTCCAGAGCGTTAATACTGGCATCTCGTAGATTTGCCTAGGCACCTATTTTTTTTTTTTTTTTTTTTTTTTTAGTTCTCTGTTTGGTATTCGATTCCTTTTAGTTCTCGAGGACAGAGTTCTCGATTCCTGAAAGTTCTCGGTTTTGCCCATCTCTGCACTGCACTGTCAAAATATATCGTTGCTTGATGTCTAAGGCCGGTATTACACGGTCATATTTCTTTGTCAAAAATTTACATCAAAAAAATTTGATAGTGTAATTGACATCTCTTCTTTCGTCAAAAAAAAAAAATAAAAAAAAATAAAAAAAAAATCTAGTGCCTCGCAGTAGATTTGATCATAAAAAATCGTTTGTATTTTGTTCACTGCAATGCGAATGTAATAGCTTGGAGCGCTGTAGTTGTGGCCCGCGCTATATTTGAAAACAAACTTCGACGTCATCGTTTCAAACAAGGACGTTTATTTGGTGTGTGCCGTCTTCGACAAAATTAATTGAACTTTCTGAAGCAGACGAAGCGCTGTAAAATCCCAGACACCCTTAATAAGAACAGATTAACCATTTCATTGCCAGTGTTGTTCCTGGACAACATATTAAGTTGATTTATACCGCATTGTGTGCATCAATCCTTAAAGTTGCATTTTGGTTGATGAACAACTTGCTTCTAGTAAGACATTTTGTTGCACGGTACGGCGTGTAGCCACTTGTGAGACATTAATCTGTCCGTTTTGGAGGTTATGTTGCGTTGCCGTCTGTACGTTGAGAGTGTGAGCGTGAGTGTGGTTCCTTTTATTCCAGCAGTGAATAGGGTATTTGACTGTTTTATGGAAATCGTTTTAAATTGTTAATTATGTCATATTATGGCCCGAACATGCTTTTGTACCTCGTGGATTTCAGTACTTTTCTTAAAAAAGGAAAAGAAATTCAAATAATTTGAAAGCCCGCTAAAACGCCACATTTGAGTCACGTGATGCCTGTGACGTCATACAACATGCTGCTGCTGCTAAGATAAATAGCTGTATATTGTTTGGGCCGAAGCCTCGTGTTTGGGCGTTAAAGTTTGCATAATGACCTACAAATATTGCTTAGTTCCGCACTGTACCAATACATCTGTCAAGACTCGAGAAAAATTGTTCTTCCAAGTACCAAAAAATGAGGAGATAAGCTAAAGTGGCTGACACTGGATCGAAGAGATCCAAATGAAACAGCGGCTACTGCATGTGTGTATTTCTGTGAGGATCGTTTTGATCTAAGTAAACAATATTATTCCATTGGTAAACTAAACTGTTTAGTACCATTCTCTTCTACTGCAAAGGTGTAAAGTAGTATCATGTGTAGGTTAATGACCTGATGTTTACATTTGCGAAGTAAAACTTCATAATGTTACACGTCTACGATTTATGTGTAATTAAAGCAGTTTCCTAATATATTTGGTGAAAGAACAACATGAATATTGTTGCAGCCCACTATAAAAGTATAGCACTGATTATTTATCTCCAGTAAGTGCAATTCTATCACAAATACCAAGCAATTTTCATTGCAAGTAAATAACGTTTCACTGATAGCGTCTTTTTCTTTTTTAATTAAAGAATGGGGCTTCGTATGTGGACGAGTAAACGTAAATGGATTAGTTTGTAGTGTCAAAAGTAGTGACACATTCGTATCAAACCAAATCTTGAATATGTAAGGAAAATACTGATTGGCATGGCAGAAAGTTTACACACAATCGCAAACATTCACTCACAAAAACAACAAACCAGAAAAGCGCTGTAATTTCGGCGCTATAAATTTATTCCATCGTGTCTCGCTCGCAATGTTTACGTGAAAGTGACATGCCTTTGGCTACGCGAAATGTGCGTTTTCAACCTACAAGCGATATGAAAACACCGCCGACGCAACCCGCTGTCCCTGTTCTAGACTATTGATAAATTGTATAACTATACACAAGGCATTTTTCCTGTATTTTGCAGGTTTCGACGTTTCACTTTGCACCAGTATTGAAGTAGTTCAATAAAATTACTCCCTTAACTGCGTGCTTTACTGGGTTAAATTTTACTAACTATCCCGGCGGCTTCCTGTGACTATGTTGGCAACAGATGCTGAATAGCGAGTCATGAGACGTCGCCATTAGCCAATCGCGTGACAGCGCAAATATTTTGTCGTGAAACCTTTGATTTACGATGGCAGTTACTTTTACTGACCGGACAAGGGTACATACAAGAATCATAGAGCAGGAACAGCATTATTTATGTACTTCATGGTCTGTACGATACACTAATCTAGCTATTCTATGTGGTCTGAACATCTGGACAAAGATTTTCTATAAGATAAAATTTCACCCTTTATTGCATAATATGGTGACTTCAGATTAAGTCTGCTGACATCAACAAATAGGGTACTTTTTCCAATGGCATAAAATATCTCTCGAAATAATTACCTTTAAAATGTAGGTATGCGTTACTTACAATGTAGTTTTCACGCTTCTTATTTCTGGCACGTAAAAATTTGGATTGTTGTTAAAGAATGAAGACACCATAATGGCATCAACTTTAGGGAGGTGTCCGCTGTCAGCCTTCACATAACCATCTTCCATTGTGGCATAAAAACTGTAAACGCGTTTAGATCAGGAAAAAACTGAAATTAAAGCTGCGAAATGGAGGAAACGCGTGCAATAATACAGCTCCGACATCTAGTTGCCGCGCTGTAGGCGTTCTATGACGTCACCAGTACTTCAGCCAATAACGGAGCGTTTTCGATTACGTGATCTAATCGTGAAATTTGATGATTTTTAAGCTTTAATTACGTAAAAATAACAGATGTTTTGTAAGAATTATGAGCGAAAATGCTGTCTGAATGTTATAATCATTCAGAGTAACAACAATCAGGACCATATTTTTAACACAGGAAAATACCCTATTGTCTTGTATTTGGTGCTGTGGCGAAGATTATGCTAGCATTATTGATCTGACAGTGTTAACTATCAACAAAATAACGTCCAAGTAATAAAATACTTATTACTGCATTGTATTAATAAAGAAAAAACTAAATTTTAATTTTCCAAAGTTGCCAAAATGAGCATGTTACGCTAATGCGTCGTAAGTAATATTTATCCCCAGTCTTCTCACGTGCGTACACTGGTTTTTAATGTACACACACTCTTTACTGAGTAAATACCAATATGTTTTATCAACCATTCCTCGGTAATTTGTAGATGACATGGCGCCCTCCGCTTGCAGCTCCTGCACCACGAAATGATTTCCACAGTTTCACCCAAGTAAGCCATTTTCTTTCTTCAAAATGCAGTTTTCGTAGTAGCAATGACGTGTGTTTACTGTCAGCCATATTGAAATATGATCAAAAATATGACAACAGAGTAATACCCCTTTTTAGCGTCATTTCAAAAATTTACAACAACAAAATATTACGAACTTTTGATGATATTTTAATGTCAAAGATTTGATAAAAAATTTGACCATGTAATACCGGCCTAAGTTGGAGTAAATGCAACAATACTTTCAAATAATTGTATCAAGGTAAAGGCAACAAAATAGTTTAAAAACTTCATTACTAAATAATTGTCTAATGTTTAAATTAGTAGTAAACAGTTTGAAAATGTTATTAGTTGGGAGAACAGAAACATATCCTGCGCATTACCATCTGTAGTCATACCAAATTTCCATCCGAAAACTAAAAATAATCAAATTATGTCAAGTACACAATAATCCGAGCATTATTTATAGATATATGGAGGAAGGCAACGGCATACCACCTCCAAACAGGACCATGCCTAGTAAAGCACTGTGGTGTTCAAACCAATCTTCGGATTGTTGACTGCTTTACCTTTTTTTTACCTGCAAAGAAATATTTTTGTTCATAAATCAGTGAAATATGGGGTTAAAAGGGTTAATGTCTTGGTGTGAAAATCATTAAGATGGATAATTATATCGTGAAATACAAAAGGACTTCGACTTATAATCATTGTCAAAGAAAATTTGATTGTGTAATACCGGCATTAGCGGGCAAGGGTACATCGAGTACCTGTCAACCATAGAGCAGGAACAGCATTCATTATTTATTATATGGTCAACACAAAAGATTATTCCCCTCATTATATGTTAATGGGTTTTCAAAAAGCGTACGTACACGCAACGTCACCTAGTGAGCGCTAGTCGGGCCCCTATGAAATACAGTTCTAACATTGTTGATTGCGACTTTTTGACATGCTAATTGTCCTCCAAAAAGATGGAAGTATAACTCTGTAATACGGTACGCGACTTTTGCGAGAAGGCAATTTCTTTCAGTTGTAATTTATTGCTTTAACAGCTTTCTTATAACTATACATTCAAAATATCGTTAAATATATTTAGAGACTAACGCCATCTACATCTTTCTGAGATGGAACAGAGTGAAACAATCGTTTAAGAAAATAGAGTGGATCCAAATGTGAATCGACCTTACCTGTGTCCGCACAGATGAAGTAATTCAACGTGTTTTAGAGTGAAGTGTTCGTCCGTCATGTCAAAACAGAGTATAACTTGATATCAGAGCTCATACGAGACAGTGTGTCCGTGGGTAACATGTGATCCCAAATCACAAACGAATGCATTATGCTCTTGGTGCAACGAAAGATAAATATTTCTTCAATGGGGAAGGGTGCTTTGAACAGACACGCAAGAAGCAGGAAACAAACAGAAGTCTGTTGCTTTCCACAATATATATTTCACTGTCTGTTTAGTACTACAAGAATTTAAAAATGAAACAAATTCATTAAAAGAAAATGTTTTCATTAATATTTTCTGTTGTTGAGTGTTATTTTACCAGATGACACTAGAATGCAAATACCACACAGTTGTTGCTATGTTTTTGCATTCTCGAATTATCTCCTCGAAGTTCAAGAACTCGCCGACAACATTGTGCATTATTACGATTGCTGGGACATTAACATTCATTGATCTTTTAGCTAGAGTTTTCCAGGGCAAAACTTATGACTCTGTGGGCTCGGGAAACTGAAAACCATCATTGGCAACAATCTAAATGAAAGCTTAAAATAGGTGAAAATGTTTTTCATATCCTGAAGGTAAAGTAAATCATATGTATTGAGTTCTCTCTCACTAGTTCATGAGATGTGTCTGTATTTAAATGTATCAGGAAGTCTAGTATAAATGAACGGGCTATGTTACATAAACGAATGGAATTCACATTAAAACCTACAGTATCCTCCAACTACTTGAACTCAACTTGGTCCATTGAACAGGGTGTAAATTTTAAGTTGACACACCGGAATAACTCGGAAAAACAGTAGATATTACATTGTTTTCACCAGCACGTGCGTATGGCAGAGGCTTAGGAAATAACACTCATCCTGAACCGTTTCCACCATTTGTGAGGGAGGGGGAGTGTCAAATATAAAATTGTAAATGGGAAAACCCAATTTTTCATTGCAGATTCGAATTCTAAGGCTCACATCATGGGTAAAAGTGCAGTTTATGCGGCAGCGGCTAGAATGCCGTTGCCAATAAGAAACAGCGTTACAATTGTCCAATGCAAACAAATCGAAGCGGTATATGCAAAAGTTTTTGATGATCAAGAAGTTACAGTTGCTATCAGTATGGATGCCACTTGATCACTGTTTGGAACATATCATAAAATAAATAAAACATACTATACCTGCTCTGTGGTTTACTGGTTCTTATATGAACCCTTGTCCGGTCAGTAAAAGTAATTGTGGTAATTTCCAAGAATGCTCACAATCGAAATAGCTCGGACTGAAATGATATATCTCGAGCATACAACTCTAAATCGATGGAGTGATTCTCTCTCTCTCTCTCTCTCTCTCTCTCTCTCTCTATATATATATATATATATATATATATATATATAGAGAGAGAGAGAGAGAGAGAGAGAGAGAGAGAGAGAGAGAGAGAGAGAGAGGGGGGGGGGGGGGGAAATTCCTATCAGGGAAAATATATTAAAAAAAATAGATGCAGTCTACTTACCAGGCGAAGGAGCACAGGCAGTGATAGTAACGAATAAACACACACACACACACACACACACACAAACGCACAAACGCTAGCTTTCGCAGCCTAGCTGCTTCGTCAGGCAGAAGGGAAAAGGTAATCATGAGGGTTTTAAGGGAGTGGGTAAGGGGAATGACCCCTTACCCACTCCCTTAAAACCCTCATGATTACCTTTTCCCTTCTGCCTGACGAAGCAGCTAGGCTGCGAAAGCTAGCGTTTGTGCGTTTGTGTGTGTGTGTGTGTGTGTGTGTGTTTATTTGTTACTATCACTGCCTGTGCTCCTTCGCCTGGTAAGTAGACTTCATCTATTTTTTACGACATATGGCACTGTAATAGTAAGAAATACTTGTCACACTGGTGAAGAAATATACTAAACATGAAATAAAAAAACTGAAAACCATATTCATGATACTTCAGAACGCTACCAAATGATCCCCAAAGTTATCCCTCTCCCCGAAGTGGGCAGGGCAGTCTTCCAAAGTGATACCTTAGTTGAGATTGCCCTTGTCTGAATACTAGTTATGAATTGCCGACAAAGCATTTAATTAAACTAGCCGGGAAGAAATGCACATCTGGTATCATTTGATTGGGTTTTGAATCATAATCAATATGATTAATCTTTCTTTCCTGGGTGGTACATTTCTTCAACAGTATGCCGAATAATTCTTACCATTACAGTGCAACATGTTGCTAATTGAAAGAAAAAAATTCAACCAAACTACATATGATTTGGTCTGTAGAATCTGAATCTGCAATTAACAATGGGAGTTTCTATTTAAAGTTTTATACTAGCCACCCACACCACTCCCAAATCGTGGAAGCAGTTCAAGTTTAGTATCATTTCCTAAGCTTCTGTCGGCCGTTCATAATGGTGAAAACTGTTGTTGAATATATACTTTTTTCTAGTTATTCTGGTTTGTTAACTTAAAATGTACACCCTGTACTATATATTGTGCCAGTGTCGAATGTGGGGCAGGTCTATGGGGCTGCAGAGCCCCCAAAACCATGAGCTGGTTCTTTTTAGATCAGTTTGAGGTACAATGCCCCAATTTTATGAGCTCTGCCCCCCCCCCCCCCTCCAACACAAATCCTAGATTCGCCACTGCTTGCTGTATATTACGTGACATGATTCATCTTGGACGACATGTTTTTTTTTTTCTTTTTTTTTTTTTATATGTAACTAGGTTCTTTATGGTATAGTTGTTTGCTAACCCCTCTGAGCAAAATTAAGTTTTGTGAAAACCTGGAAAATAATTATTTTTAACCTGGAAAAAAACCTTGATTTTCAAAATGAAGATTGGGTGGCCACCCTGAAGTAATTACTGAAGACAAATAATTTTCCCGTTTTACTGGCTGTGGATTATACTACTTTATCTTATAAATGGATTCTTCTGTCACTTCTTTGTAGAAAAATTCCATATTTTATGTTGAAAACAAACTAACTTTGTGGACTTCCTAAATTACACAAAGGAGGGCATCCGTTACTACCTCTTGCACAAGCCTATTTTGCATCAAGCTACAAAATTGCCAAAGCATTGCATGAAAACCAAAACAAAAAATTTAATCCGAGTTTGGAAACGTAAATTCAGTGGACCTGGTTAACAAACTTAAAGATCTTCCTATCCCACACAGTGCTAAATTAGTACCTTTTGATGTTAGCAGCCTGTTTACAATCATACCAGTCAAAGAATGTCACGATGTGACCGACCTACTATACAGGAAATGTCCACCCTGTAGAAGAAGAAGATATAAAACTGGCCACTCAAACATGCTTACAGCAAAACTATTTTCAGTTCCAAGGTACTGTATACAAATAGTTTGATGGATTGGCAATGGGATCCTCTCTTAGCCTCCTATTAGCAAAAATCTTCGTGAACCATTTTGAAAAACAGTTTCTACATTTAAAAAAAAAAAACCTCAGTCATAATATTAAATATTGGTACTCTGGTTGTGCTTGTGGGCTGGCATCAATAGACAACGCTTTAAGAACATCTCAACTGACAACATAGAAACATACAGTTCAGTATGGAGCTGAGTGAAAAAATCATAAATTTCTTAGACCTAACCATAGATATTACCACAAACACATACATCTTCAAAATTTTCAGAAAACCAGCAACATACACTAATACCATCCTGTTCACAACATCCAATGTGATAACAAACCTGCTACCTTTTATTCCATGCTACATCACCTTACATCCACACCATTATGAAAACAGGACTTCCAAGCAGAATTAAACACCATTAAATACATTGCATCCAACAATGGCTATAAAACTGACTAACAGACAACATTATACAAAGAAAATAAAGTAGAAAGATTGTATCTTAGATGTGACTGAAAGTCGTAATAGATGTATTAATTCAATTATACCTATGACTCTAAAATGGCTGAAAGGTCGCGAACACGTATTCACACGATGTTTTTGAATACATTTGTTTTGTGTGAAGCATTTCGAGCTCTGCCCATTTTCGGATGACCTAGTGAAAAATACACAAATGGAATCTTACTATTTTTGCACAATATGCTAAAACTGATTTTAAAAGGTAATAAAAGTATAATGCAATTAACACAATGTACAAACCATAGAATAGATCTGTAGGCAATATGCCACAAATAAAGAAAAAGTAAAATGAGAAGCACCATCAAAACTGAAATAGGGTACAAACCAAATATCTTATTACGGATGACGACTGAAACTAAATGCGGCGAGCCGCTGCAAACGGTATAAAGGTAAGTGATTGGCCCACTAGAGGCATCGGAAGTGCCAAACAGTTATGAACTGAAACTTTTTCTCCCTGGTCCTAGCTCCAGTAATTCCTGGTTAGTCATTCCTTTAATACACTGTACCAAATTTCAATATATGGTGACTGCAGATTTTACATCTTGTGGATAATAAGATGTAAGCAACCATTATTAATTCAATTATACCTATGACTCTAAAATGGCTTGATCTTATAACATGGAAAAGAATCCATTCGCTATATGGACAACATATGGGTGGCCAAGCAAATGGTCCT
Source organism: Locusta migratoria (assembly GCA_026315105.1). Classification (NCBI taxonomy): domain Eukaryota; kingdom Metazoa; phylum Arthropoda; class Insecta; order Orthoptera; family Acrididae; genus Locusta; species Locusta migratoria. The sequence goes on along the minus strand of CM048744.1, from coordinate 5,225,290 downwards.
GACAAGTCAGGATACCAGTTACTTTGGTTTGGCATCTCAGACATTCTGAGTCGTGCCCACCCTTGTGCTCAGACATTGAAGACTACTAATCCCTCAACTGATTTGGGTAAAACCGGATAGCACCCTGGGCAAGTAAGGCTAGCAACCTGCCTCCGAGGTACTTCAATTTGATAAAGGCAACAATCACAGAAAAATGTAGGTAGGATGGAGTTAGATATTTTAGCTGTTACTAACACTGGTGTAAGGGGATCAAGAGAAGACAAAGTGGAAGAATACGAGGTCTACCTGTCGGGAGTTAAAGCAGGAAGAGATCAGTGGGGTGTAAAGTTTTAAATAAAAAAAAAGCAATCGAACCCAGCATAATTGCAATAAGGCATGTAAATGAAAGACTGATGTAGATAGATTTGGCAGTCTCCAGCAATAAAATGAGGAGTGTGTCAGTGTATTTACTCTGTGAAGGGGCAGATAAAGGTGAGATGGACAGAAGGCAGTGACTTCAATGTCAGAATAGGAAATGGAACCAAGGGGGCATGAAAAGGTTGTGGGACCAACAGGGACATATAACTGCTCGTGTATCTGTGTGCCAGTATGGGCATAGTTATGACTAAGTTCTTTTTTAAGCAACAGAACATTCACGAATGCAGAGGAACGAGATCTATCATTGACTGTATAACAACAGACCAGGAAAGCAGTCAGGGACACGCGTATTTTCAGAGGGTTCTTTGGTGACTCTGATTATTATTTAATCTCTTATTAAATTGGATTTGTGAAGCATAAATACATAAGTGACTTCAGAAATGTACCAGTTAGTTCAATATAGTCATTTACAGCCATTGGAAGAGGATTGGACAATGTACAGAGGCACACTACTTGATTGCCTAGAAAATTTCTTGAAACAGTAGTGTAGTAATGCAGAAAGAAGCAGATGCTGAATAACAAACGCCACACACCATGATGTGGCTTGAGGATGTAGACAGCTTGGTGGAATGACACAACCGAGCCAACCTAAAAAAAAAAAAGGGGGGGGGGGTCACTTCAAAAATGGCTCCATACTATACTGGAATTTGGGTTGACAGCGAAATTTATGTTGAAGTAAGAAACAAAGCCAAACAGATAATTCCAGAATGCAAGCAGAAATCATTGGGAGACTTCGCAAGTAGGTTAGAAACTTTGGGTAATGGTGTGCGGAAACTATTCTTAAGCACAATTATCGTCAGTCGTCCAATGGGAGGGAAGGAGTAATAGACAACTGTTTCGGACAGGTCTGGAAAGCCAGGGTGTGCAACATTGCCCTGGAAAAGCGGAAAAACTCGGTGATTTTTTTATTATATTTATTTTCCTGCAAATGTCTGGGAATTGTCTTTTTCCTAGAAAACCTGGAAAACGCGCACTTACCCGATTTAAACTATGGCAAAGGCATGGCTCGATGCGGTGGCGCAATCTCCATTTATCCTCACCTCGGTCCTGAGTTTTAGCAGGTACGGTGCGGTGCTTCCCCTCCCCTCGTCAGTCAGCCCAGGCGAAGTGGAAGTGCGTTACTGCTTTCTGACTGTGCACTTCGCTTCTGTGTCATTGGCCAGTGGTGTCTGTACCAAGGATTTGGGAATAGTACTAATTGGTGTGTTTTACACAGGGTTGGGGAGTAACGCGTTACTTGTAACAGTTACTTTAGGTAGATAACACCGTTACGTTTGAAAAGTAACTGTAACTAAATTTTATCGGTTAACGATTTAATGGAAGTTTATTTTTTTAATGCATGAATGATATTTTTGGTACCGTTATAACATTTAATAGTACCAATTGATTGATAACCTTTCCATTTGATAATTATGTACGCAACAAAGACTAAGCATAATTCACCTGACACGTAAACAGTCTCCCATTATTTTCCACACCTTTCGACGTGGAGAAGGAAGAAGACACACACATGCCTTGGCCAGCTTACGATGAAGTGTTCGATTTTTTTGGTGTTGGATGGAAAAAAAGAGTCCTTTTCATGCAAATTGTATCGCTGTGGGAAAAGAATTCAAATCAGTCCAAATTCCAAAGCGAAGTTAGGAATTCATGTAAATTAATTTTTTGCTTGCAGCGCTCCATATCACTAATTCTCCCTCTTCATCTGTCATACCGTAGCTCTGGATGCGAATGCACAGTTTGAAATGGTTGCTCATTGCTGCCATTTAAGCTTAACACACACTGCGAATATATAGTAGACAACAAATTCTACAGTTTTCACAGAGAGAACGTAACTTTCATGAGATTGAACGTTAGAAAAACTACATTTGATGAAAACGAAAAAACATTGAAATTGAGATGCAATGAGATAAAGATGCTCTGGATAATTTATTAAATAACGCATTAATTATGTATTATGCATTTAATTACTGATTGGCACTGAAGCTTGTTTCCTTTCTACAAGAGAAAGGTTTATTACGGATTTGCAAATGAGTTACAATTACAATTTTTAAAAATAACTGAAAAGTTAAAACTCCTACAGTTATTTTCGATATATAATAACTGTAACTAAATTGCCTTTCAGGTAATAAAGTATCTTTCCCAACCCTGGTTTTACATTTACGGTTGTTCAGATGTAAGTATTGCCTTTTTTACTAATATGGTGTGATACTAAATTGGTGTCCTTTTAGAGTTCTCAGCCTGTGATCCACGGCATGAAACTTTTTGCCTTGATTATTAGATCTTGCCGGAGCGAATAAAGCATTGTAAGGTCGTATTAAAATTTAACCAACATTACGGTATATTAGCGTGTGATTCTTACAGGTGTTAAATAATATTATAAATACGTGTAATTATTGCGGGTAACAAGTTTGGCTCAACTCAGATACTCGATACCACCCCGTCGGCTTTGACCAATGACGTCATATGTTACGTCATTCTACATGTAGTGGGTGATTTTTTTTTTTTAATTACAATAGTATTTTAACGGAGGCATCATTTCGTGAAAGTCGAATCTAAGTGTGTTTGTAATACGATTATGTTTTTAATATATTGTAATAATTGGGGGACGTTTAGTATTCTTTAATAGTCGTAATTGAAATTTATGTATGTCGATAGAGATCATTGTGCATTGTATTCGTGCATGGGAAATGAACTTTCGTTAGGAATGGGTGATGAGAAATTCAACGCGAAGAAAGTGATGGTTATGATAGGTGATGAAATTAGCACCATCAAATTTTTAGTCACTCGGCGTACGGGAGGAATATTGTACTTGCCACCTGTATTGTAATAATAGGAAGTTACTTAGAAAATAAGTTCTGATGAAATTGTTACGTGATTGACTGCACTGAGTATTCTTTACCAACATTATCACGATTACTTTCCAGGATGTCAATGTTGGTGATTGATAAAATTATCTTACGTAATCATCTGTTACGTGGCGAACTAAAATTGACCTTACCACAGGATGGTTTGGTATCCACTGCTGGAGTTGATCTATAAAGGTTAATTCTAATTGACAAACATTCTATTAAACTGAGATAAATGAAATCGAATGTTAAGTCTTATAAAATAGGCTGTGTGTGTGTGTGTGTGTGTGTGTGTGTGTGTGTGTGTGTGTGTGTGTGTGTGTGTGTGTTCCACATCTCCTAAACTACTGGACCGATTTCAAACATAACGTCATAAACAATGAGATGCGCGAAAAACTGCTGGTCAAACGACAATGCTGAACATTTCCTCCTAAACCACTGGCACGATTTCAACCAAATTTGGTACACATAATTGATAAAATTCTTTCGTAATCATCTGTTGTGTGGGGAACTGAAATGGACCTTACCACGGGATGGTAACCGCTGGAAGCCAGGAATGTGAATTGCAGTGTCCTCAGTGCACACGTTTTGCAGTGGATGTGTGCGCGCCATTTGCAGACGTCGCAGGTGACAGCTGACTGGCGGAGTGTCGAGAGGCGGCTCCTGCCGTTCTCCACTGATGTTAAAAATATCGGAACCCACGTTAAACTGTAGTGGCTGGGTAACTCAGTTGGAAGGTCGGAGGAAGGCAACGGCACACCACCTCGAAACAGGACCGTGGCTAGTAAAGCACTGTGCTGTTGAAACCAATCCTCAGATTGTTTACTCCTCAGTGGGGTGAAATGCTACGAGAAGGTTAGGTGTTGTACCGTATAGTGAAGAGGGAAGGAAACTGGCTGTGGTGCCGCAAGCAGAGCGGCAGTGCTGCAGTCGACCAAAAGACCGGAAAACTCGGCAAATGTGCACACCATTTCACTGGGCGTGTCCATTTGTTTGCACACACTTTAGTTTATTCAATGATGCTTGGTGCATTAACGGAAGTGGCAAGGCTGGAATAAATTTGAAAAGAGTCCCTGAAATTAGCAACACAACTAGAGCTAGCAATATATGTTCGTTCATTCAACAAAGTTTCTGAATTTATGGAGCAATATTTCCAATTGTTCCGACAGAATTAGTCTTGCCATTCGGTTCATTATGTACTGCTGCGAAATTGTTTAAAGTTTTTGACGATGTGTCTCGTTGTGACATTACGCATACAGGAGAAAGCTGACGGTTCCCTTGTGAAAGGCAGGTTTTGTCAGGCTGTTGGATTCGCAGACGGCCGTCTGACAGTTCGTAGCTAATGAATGGCATACAGGTAGTCAGTGTTTTCCTGATCTCTAATCTACTCGCAAATAGAAACAGCCGTCCTGGCTGAGCGAGGGCGGCTCTCCCAGATTGCAACTGGAATACAATATGGCCACGCACGTTACTCTAAAAAATCCATATAAAATCAGGGAATGATCATACGGCAAATGTAATTATATGAATGGATTCAGGAGACTTGGGACAATCAAACGCCGTAATTACAATTTAAATATACCTTACAGATAAAAATCAGATAAATTGCAGTACTATAATATTAATATTATTATAAGACTTATGTTCACAATCATTTATACGTAGTGTTTATCAGTAACAGTTTAAGAAGCAAATAGGCAGCATTGTACCACGCTACCTATCTTAAAACACGTACCACGTTATTTCCATATTCTTTCAATAAACATTATTTTACTCTTTTGTTCTGCTTTTCGTTGAGGTAGTAATATTCTTGTTAGAACGTAGATTCCACCACAGACACACAACATGAACCCAGCAAAGCGCATTACAATTATATATGTACTAGCTTATTATATGCCCGTGCTTCGCAACGGTTGTTGGAGGGCCTGTGTGTATCATGGCTTTTTAGGGTTCCGGACCTCAGTCAGTAAAAACAGAATCCTTGTTTTATCCTTCTTTCGATAAACTCTGTTGTCCTAGCCAAGATATCAAATGTAAGTAAAGGTCATTGTCCGAAACGATGTATCTTCATAAAGTTTTTGATACAAAAAGTGAAACGTGCCAAAAAAAAGGAAATAACTGTCGCTAAGTATTTCATACACAAACAGGAATCAGTAACACTATGTTCAATGTTTGTTGGCATTCGTAGACATAAGATTGCTTAATTCTGTCACAGACGTTCCCTCCCTTGATGTTCTACCCCGCACTTCTGCAGCGGCGGTGTTCAGTAGTTCTCTGCTGCACTACAGCGCCTTTACCACGCAATCCATACCCTACATCTAAAACAATTTCCCCCGTCAAGTTCCTCCATGCAAATCCGTGAAGTAGTTTAGATTTGGTATTTCTAATTGTTGAACAGACAGTCATTGAAAACAACTTGAGATTGCGCTGTATCTTTTTTCCGTGATCTGATTTTCATGAAATCATGCCTAAATGTTGCCCCAAGGTATTTTTTATTTATATGTGATACCCCCATGTAGAGATTACTCTCTACAAATACACATACGATTGATTTCAGAGAAATGTTTAAATTGTGATATCTTACTTTTTCTGATCCGAATTTGTGAAATGAAGCGTTTCTGTAACCGCAAGATACCATCACGTTTTCTGTGAAAAACCCCTGAAAATTTGTCTATTAGTTTTGGAGATGAAAGAGAAAGATACATGACGGTTGTCGATGAAAAACTTAATTGTGGTGTTCTTTCCGTGATCCGATTTTTATGATACTAAGTCTACATGTTGTCCCAAGGTACGCTGAAGTTACCTGTCAAAACACCATGCGTATTCCTGAAGTAGTTTTGGAGAAGTGGTTTCTAATAGATGAACAGACAGACACGACGGTCTATGAAAACACTTCGTGATTCTGTTTTGATGAAATCATGTCTAGATCCTGAACCAATCTTTGCTCATGTTTCCTGTGAAAATCGCATGAAAATTCGTCAAATGGTTTTGAAGATTGAAGCGAACAGCGATAGGCCTACATTTACAGATTTATTATTAGTATAGATATGTTGTACAATTGTAAAATTTTGCAGGAATATTTTCATTTGTATAAGTGCTGTATTTCGGTAAAATCTGTTGCGAATATGGTTAGCAGTGAAGAAGTAATATCTTAAACCGTGATGCTTGATGGGGCGGTATTCTATGAACGTTACTCTTTACGTCCTCATATCTAATGAACAACGTGTCGTACTGTGATACAATTTCGAACGTACATTCCGCTTTAAGTGTGTATTGTCTGCAAAATTTTCAGCGAGTACAATTGGTAGTGTAGAAATTATAAATTGTAACGTTAGACCGAATGCCATAGTTTTGCTCCATAAACAGCGGAAAAGTAGTAAGCGAGAAACTTTTAATCCTTTCATTATTTTTGATGCGGTTGTCTGCAAGAAAAAGTTGAATAAAGTTTTGAAATTATGTTTAAAGTCTGTTGCAACTCGCCAAGCACTGTCATTCTCATACATTGTATTTATAAAGTCTCGTCGCATTATGTACCAGTTTTTTGCGATTCCTATTGTTCATGACGTCATATCTCTTGAACCATGCATCGTACGTGGTTCATACTCCTACAGCAGTTTTTACCTCAGGTACGAAATATGTGTACCAAATTTGGGTGAAATCGGTCCAGTGGTTTAGAAGAAAACGTGCAGCATTATCGTTTGACGCAGCAGTTTTTCGCGCATCTCATTGTTTAAGGCGTCATATCAACTTACGTATGTGTCGTAGGTGATTCTTACCCCGACAGCAATTGTTGCCTGATATTAAGGAACATGTGTACCAAGTTTGGTTGAAATCGATCCAGTAGTTTTGGAGATGTGGAACATACTACATACATAAATAAATACATACACACATACAGCCTATTTTATAATATGTAAGATAAGATTTTATTATATTTAATATTATTCTTAGTAACGTTCATTTTATGTTGTAGACTGCCACTTAAATATCTCATGGCTGACTAAAAATAGTAGATATGCAGCAGATAATTTATATATAAACAATTATATGTATTTGTGAACAAGAACTGAATATCTTTACATAAAAACATAATAATTTAAATATTAATTGTGTAGCTATATTTCGACGGCCCAGTATATTTCAACAATGAGACGCCATGCTTAATAGCTACCAGAGGAAAGAGCTTAAGTCTCAACCGTTTTTAGTACTGTTAAATGTACACAACATTTGTAGGGGGGTGGTAAAAGCATTTACTTCTGTCATATTTAACCCTCGCACCGCACACTGGGGTCCTAGGGACCCCAGCGTAATTTGTGTTGTGTATTACAGAGAGTACGTTGGCTACAAGTTTTTGAAACTTGGTGTATATTACGTTGGTAACCCTGCCTACACGTATGTGATGTTAACTCAAACATTCGCATTGTTGTTGCACTAGTGTCAAGCTGTAAAGATTGCTGAACGCCCGTGGGGTCTTTATTACCCCAGTGTGCATTCCGTGTAGCTCATTTATGGTTCACTATATTCGAGAGAGAAAAAAAGCCATTATATTACAATATATTACTTTGTACATTGAAGTTCAGACTCAGGTTGAATTTATACATTATGTTGAAGTGTAACATGTATCAAATTTGTAAATACCATATGTTGCTCATTGTAATAACTAAATAAAGTCATTAAGATATTCTGTTGCATTATATACTTTCAAATATAAGAAGGCTAAACATATAGAAATACAAAACATTTTTATTGATATTAATAAAATGTGCATAGTATTATCATTCGTGACTCATAGTTGTAATAATAAAAAAATCACTACAGGTAACTAAATAGTTATTTACAATGTTCCAGTTACATAAGACTTTCCAATGTATATATTGATGAGCTTGGAACACTTGATAAATGATAATATTTTTGGGGTCCAGTAGACCCCAGTGTGCAGTGGAAGGTAATTGAAAAGAGGTGTGCAGTGCGAGGGTTAAATGTATAATATTTTGCAAGGCAAATTGTATGTTAAAGGTGAGGAGTTACGATGCGCGGAAGGATACAATTTTGGGAGCAGTTAGAGCACGCTTGGGAAGGGACTCTTTTGATGTGGTGGTGAAAGGTTGTGATGCTGGACGGTCTGAATCTGCGTTACGAACTTGTGACTTAAAGAGATAGGCAAGTCTGGACTTAGAAAATTCACGGGAATGTGACTGCAGAACTTAAGTCTCTGGTGTAGGGCTGTGGAACTGATAATTGAGCTGTCGTGTACTCGTGTGATGACTAATGTGTTTTATAACAAATCGTTTTATCTGCGGATTGATTAGGAACTGAAATGTTCGAAGGACTACACTAATTTACGAGTGACGATTTGGAACTTTTACCATACAGTGCGTGTGATACTTATTGTGGCTCTCATGAACAATAGTTGGGGAAATATTCAGTTATTTACTGATGTATAAAGTAGAACCACTTCCGCATTTAAATGTCCAAAAGGAGTAGTATAATATATATAATCTTGTAACGAACTACACATTGATACTTAAATTAGTAGATACAGGAATGTATATATTAAAAACATATCCGTTCGTTGGGACGTACGTCATCAAAATTAAGACAATGGCATCTAAAACAAACACACGATAAAATTCATATTTCGCTCATCCAGAATTCGGTATATAGAGCAGCGGTCTCGTTATATCTCATAAGATATTCCTGGGAGCATTATCTTAGAACCCATTTTGTTGGTTATTCCGAGCTTTAAATTGTCTATTTTTCGCGTCATCATCTGCAGGCTGATAGACTGGTTAAACTACAGATAATTATTGATTTTATTTAAATAGTTTGGGTAGCTGTTGAGGGCATAGAAGGTGACATATTTAACTCACCCCTATGAACAGAGAGAACGAGTCATAAACGTCTTACTACCCTGAATTATGTTTTGCCCAATTTTTATTGGTGAGTACCGAAAGGAAGGTCGCATGGTTTCGAGCGTGTGCTGTGCTATATACCTGAATTTATAGTGTTGTTTAGTTCATAATCATTTCTGTGTTTTCAAATTTGTCTAAACGTTTGACAACTGATTGCTTTAGAACAACGAAATTGAAATAGGACTTTCGCTGGCATGAACTTACGAAAGGGGCTTACGGAAGTAAATAGTATGTCACATTCTAAAACAAATATTTTCATTATAAACTTAGGATTTTTTCCTTTAAATGGATACTCCCTATTATATCTTATGTAGTCAGTGGCAAGAAAAATCGAAAAAAGCATGGTGTTGGTTACACCGTAATACGTCAACTACATCCTGAGATATTAAAGAGGGAGGTAGACGCCAGAAATGCGTGAGGCGCGCAGCCAGATCACGTCTGGAGACTGAAGCAGTTATCTGTAGGCCTATACTGGTGGTAAACTAGTCCACATCCCGATCCCACCTCTCCCACTCCACCTTTCCCTCTCTCGGCCAAGTTTTCGGCAAGGTACCCTCTGTCATGAACCATACAAACATTTATGTACGCCATGTGTGTAAAAATTCATAAAGATTGGAGCAAAACTGAGCAGTTTGTAAAATTCCGAAAGCTAAGTACCCTCCACTACGCACCGAACGAAATTTGTTACAGACAGTAACATTACTCTTGTTTTTAAGGTAAAGTGTGCAAAATTTCATAAATATCGGAACAAAACTATAGATTTCTATGCAATAGAAACGCAGGGTCACGTTTAAAAAACGCACTTTGTTGTTCTCAAATATTCCAGTGTTATTTCATACAACCCTTGTTCTGAGAATAACGAAAACAACAAAAATGAATCTGAGAAATCGGTCGAGCCTTTCTGAAGTTACGGCGGGACTAAAGTATTTAGGGATCCGTTTTTATGTTGCAAAGTACCCTGCCCCATGCACCGTATGAAGTGGATGCTGACTTTCCTCTTGTTTTGAAGGTCAAGCCTGCGAAATTTCGTGAAGATCGGAATGAAACTGTAAATTTCGTGAGACTGTAGAAGTATGCTACACCATGCACCTATCACAAAATACTTTCACAGCTGACGTTTGCTACCTGTAAACTACATTCCTGCCGAATTTCAGCTTCATATGTGAAGTAGTTTTCGAGATATCTTGTTCAGTCAGTGAGTGACTATCCTTTCGCTTTTATATAGACAGAGATTAAGAACACAGACTGCTTAATTTTGGATGCAAGAGGATTAGGGGAGACTTGCAGACAAAAATAAAAAGTAGCATGCAGATGTGTTGTGAGCGGTAGAGTTCGTTTCATTAATTTGTGGGGAGGGGAGTCAGTTAGAAAACGTTTTATAAACGTCCGAAATTACATGCAAACTTTGTTGCAGGTCCCTAACTACTGCCATTGGCCAGTAATTGACGCATAAATCTGGGTATTCTCACGCGTTTGCCTCTCATTATTTATGGCGTCGTATCTACTGAGCTACGTATCGTGCTCTTTTGTTTTTGGGTCAGGAACGTTCGTGGGCATTCGGTGAACAGTTCACCTGAGTTTCATTGCAAATCGAATGAATGGTTTATGAACACACAGACGACTTACATTCATTTATATACAGGGTGTCCCAGCTCTCTTGTCCACCCAAAATATCTCTGGAACAAAAACAGCTATTGGAAAACGACTTTCACCGGTATCAATGTACGGCTGGGGCCCATGAATTTACATATTAGGAAACATTCTAAAACGAAAGCAAATGTGTTTTTTAACACTCAGGTGTTTTTTTTTTAATGGACACGCTATATTTTTTCTTCAGCAATCCATAGCAAGACAAATCACATAAAGAATGGCGTTGATTTCATCGCAATATTCCAATTACGTCTCGAGATATGGTGACGCGAAGTTGACGCTTGAAATACGCGAAACGCGCGGCTAGCGCACGTTCTGAGACAGGCGAGAACCCCATGCTGCTCAGCGTCAATTTCGCGTCGCCATATCTCGGGACTTAATTGGAATATTGCGATGCAATCAACGCCATTGTTTGTGTGATTTGTCATGCAATGGATTGCTGAAGAAATATAGGGAGTCCATTAAAAAAAATAGTTTGTGTTAAAAATCACATTTGCTTTCCTTTTAGAATGTTTCCAAATATGTACATTCATGGGCCCTAGCCGTACATTGATACCGGTGAAAGTCGTTTTCCAATAGCTGTTAATGTTCCAGAGATATTTTGGGTGGACAAGATAGCTGGGACTGTGTGTGTGTGCACATAGTGTGGGAAACACATTGTTTCGTAACTAGACATTGTGCAGCAGACGGCAGTATGGCAGGCATTGCTGTCCACCTCGATACCGGGAGGAGCGCAGACTGCAAGAGTGCACGAGTGTCTGCGGTGAGCGTGCCGGCAGAGGGCAGTAGCAGGAGGAGCTGGTGCAGCTGCGTAGCGGCGGCAGGGGTCCAGGCTTTCTGCCGGCGCGGCGATGCGTACACTGCTGGCTGCACAATTGACCGCAACGTCTTGCGTTTATATGTGGACATCAACAGGCGGCCTGCAGGCATATGTCGCGGCTGACAGCTGGCGTCAGCCTACACCTGCAGCAGTACTCTGCAAACCACTGGCAAGTGCATGGCGGGCGGTACGTCCCGTGCACCACTCATTGGGTTTTTCCCATTCCAGTCACGCATTGAGCGTAGGAAGAACGATTGTTTCAATGCCTCCGCGCGTGCTGTAAATGATCTAATCTTGCCCTCACTATTCCTAAGGGAACAACACGTAGGTGTACGCATTGCCAAGGAGCAGAAGGAAATTTGCCGCCGGGTGGAGTTGAACCCGCCACCTTCTCAATACGAATCCGATCTTTTATCCCTGAGCTAATAACTTATTCCTAAACACGCCGTCACAGGGACGGTTGATAAGATGCATGTGGTGACAGATCCGTGTTAAACTTTGTTATTTCTTAAACGCTCGGCCGTCTTCAGTTCCCAGTTGGCGTACTTTGGTGCCTCGCCACGGCCTACATGTACCGTAAATCTGGACGAATTCGGCGATTTCGAGTAGGCGTCCTCTCGTTGAGAGAAAATAAGATCACTATTTACTATAGATGCCAGAAGTGACTTCCGTGCGGACGGATTTCATAGTTTATATGATGACCGCGACAAGCTGTGGCCTGGGTCGTTCTGTGCATTGAAAAATTGTCTCGTTTGTTACTCAATTGTTCTTCTGTACACCACCATCAAAAGATACAGGTAACTGCCGAGTCATTTTCGAAACAATAAAAACCAAAACTCGTATCTGCTAAAACTTTATGCATAATCATTTCAATGTTTTTGTAAAGTAAAGTTTATAAATATTCTGCTGAAGAGGCACTAGTTCGCCAAGGCGAGCCGGGGGAGTGACAGAGCGCTCTGAGGTGCCTTGCTGTGTGTGTGTGTGTGTGTGTGTGTGTGTGTGTAGCACTTAAACCCCTTAGATTTACCAACATTTGAACTAGTCAAGGTCGACATCCATTGTGTCCCAAACAGAGTTGCGCTTGATCGCATCGCACTGGCTTACACAATTCACACAAACAAGGAAGAGGGGGGGGGGGGGGATACTGGCACCGAGAAACAAGACAATCGGAGAAGCAACAAGTAAAGGTGACAATAGGCAGCAGCAGATGCCGCTGGCTCGTAGACGTCAGCAGGTGGTAGGCCAAGCAGAAGCGTCCAGCGCTGCGGCCAGCGGCTCAGAGGGAGGGGGAGCAGTTCCTTCTTAAACATCAAGTCTGAACTGAAGGCAGCTTTTCTGTATTAGTGTGTTATCGACGAATAAGCGCAACGTCTGTAAACTGTTTTCAGGAACTATTCGTTTGATGTAATTATAATTCTAAAATATTTTAAAAAATCTACTTCATTAACAATTGTCTATAGAGCGGGAGCTTTCTTAATCGGCATAATTAGGTTCTCAATCTTGCCCAGGTACGAAACACTTACGTTAAATCTTCCATTCCGAAAAATACACATTAAAACCAGTGTCCAACCTTTTAAAAGAAAGCTGTATCGACAGGAAGAACATTACATTCCTGGCCTTTGAGTTTTGTGAAGAGTTGATGTCGGGGGAGGTTCAGGAGGTGCGCCAGAAAACTTTTAGTCGGAAGAGAGTCGCATATTGGAAAAGTTGGAAGTGGCAGCTAGAACCATCTCCAGAGGCGTTTCCTTATATTTACGCAGAAATCCAATTACATCCGGCACCTCATAACTGGCGCGAGCAGTAATTTCCGAACTCGTCGTCAGCCTCCATTCACGCACCGACAACTGAAACTTGGCCATCAATCTGTGAGTAGGGAGCCTTGCTTTGCTGTGACTACACTCTGTGTCAAATTACTGAATTTGTGTCCTGCTTGAGTTACACAGTTTACACATGAAATCTATCGTTATTGTCTGGGGTTGTGATTTGATGATGGTTTACTTTTAGCTGATACTTCTATAGGACGTATTTGAAGTGCCTGTTTTAAGATACCCTTGTTCTCAACCTAATTTTCCTTTTCTTCTGTTCCAGGTGAGTAGCCACTGTTGAATTCCTCTGCATCAAGCAAGTCTTACGTGGTGAGTTATATACAGTTTGTCCACGACGATTTGCAAAGCCCTACATCTCGAAACAGTGCAGAAAACTGTACCACTGTTTTAAATATACAAGCGCGTTGCAGTTAAATGTGAAATTTAAAAGCTACTTTCTTACGAGATATTCACATATCCCATTTTGAGAGAAGAAAAGTGGGACTGTCGGCAAGTGTGTACCCGCAGTAAGTGGTGTGTAGCTGGAGGTGGAGCAGGGCGGCAGTTGTACGTTGTGGCTACTGCAGGATCGCTGCTAGGGGTTGTACAAGACGCCAATATTGTGCAAACTCTAAACAAGTGAACATGAGATACTTGTTGCCATTCAGACCTACGAACATAGCGATCGTTCCCCAGCATATAGAAGTAATTCCTTTGCTTTTCATCAATGAAAAAGTACTTTTGTACTTACTGCCTGTTAGTACACTCAAGGTTTGACGGAATCGAAGATACGCAGTTTTTATCCGTTCGTTTCTCGTAGGAAACGTTTATCTTGTTATGCTAGACAGAGAATGAAACTACAGATAAGATGGTGAATGACATTCGAAGGCAGTTCACGGCTCTTCACGTTAAATGACAATTTTGTTGCAAATCAAGGTGCTGGAGATGATCCCAGTTGGACACCGAATGTCGTATACCATCCGTGAGTGTGTTTCTGATGACGCTGCGCGTTCCCCAGGTTGAACAATTGGTCGCGGTCGCAGAAGGGTGCAGTAGCGGTCGTACGACAGCAAAATTACAATCACTGTGACGGAAGCCGCAGGGTTTCGGTTAATTAACAAGTCATCCGTAGGTGGAAAGGTGCCCTTCCTCTGACACTTTCAGGATGGCCCTCTGGGAGGCATCGGAAGAGACAGGTGCAAGATGTGCTTATGCCACTTTTGATTTGATGTCGGATCGGCCGAAACGCCTAACAATGAAGCTATTGTCCCACCTCGTGTTGTTGTTCATTCCGCAGACTGGTTTGATGCAGCTCTCCACGCTACCCTGTCCTGTGAAAGTCTCTTCATCTGAGAATATGTTCGGCAACCTACATCCTTTTGAATATTCTTAGTGTATTCGACCCCCGGTCTCCCTCTACGGTTTTTACCCCAGACACTTCCGTCAAATGCAAAGTTGACAATTCCTTGATGTCTCATAATGTGTGCAACAAATCTATCCCTTCTTTTGGTCAGGATGTGCCACAAACTCGCTTTTCGCACCACTTTGGTTAAGCACCTCGTCATTAGACACGTGATCTACCCATCTAATCTTCATCATTCGTCTGTAGCACTACATTTCAAAAGCTTCTATAATCTTTACGTCTGAACTCATTATCGTCCGTGTTTCACTCCCATACAATGGTACACGCCAGACAAATGCTTTCAGAAAGGACTTCCTAACACTTAAATTAATATTGGATGTCAACAAGTTTCGGTTCTTGTGAAACGCTTTTCTTTCCATAGCCATTATGCATTTTATATCTTCTTTATTTCGGCCATCGGAAATTATCTTGTTACCCAAATAACAAAATTCATCTACTTTTATTGTCTCATTACCTAATCTAATTCCTTGAGCATCGTCTGATTTTCTGACATTACAATCCATTACCTTTGTTTTACTCTTTTTAATGTTCATCTTATATCTTCATTTCAAGACACTGTCAAATCCATTCAACTGCTCTTCCAGGTCCTTTGCTGCCTCTGACAGAATTACTATGTCATCGGCAAACCGCAATGTTTTTATTTATTATCCCTGAACTTTAATGCTTTCTCCAAATTTCTCCTTCCATTCCTTCACTGTCTGCTCAATGTACAGATTGAACAACAGTTGAGAAAGGCTACAACCCTGTCTTACTCCCTTCCCAACCTCTGCGTCCCTTTCTTCCCCTTCCACTAATAACAGCTGTCTGGTTTTTTAATAGGTTGAATATAATTCTTCGCTCCCTATATTTTACCCCTGCTACCTTCAGAATTTGGAAAAGTGTATTCCAGTCGACATTGTCAAAAGCTTTCTCCAAATCGAGAAACACTAAAAACGCAGGTTTCCCATTCCTTAGCCTATCTTCTAAGATAAGTCGTAATGTGAGTATTGTCTCCCATGTTCCTACATTTTTCCTAAATTCAAACTGATCTTCCCCGAGGTCAGATTCCACAAGTTTTTCCATTCGTCTGTAAATAATTCGTGTTAGTATTTTGCAACCATGACTTATTAAACAGATAGTTCTGTAATTTTCACACTTGTCTGCACTCGCTTTCTTCGAAATTGGAATTACGATATTCTTCTTGAAGTCGGAGGGTATTTCCCCCGTCTCATACATCTTGCATACCACGTGATACAATTTTTTCACGACTGGCTCTCCTAACGATATCAGCAGTTCAGGCGAAATATCTACTTCAGGGGCCTTGTTTCGACTCAAGTCCTTCAGCACTCTGTCAAATTCTTCTCGCAGTATCATATCTCCTATCTCATCTTCCTCCACTTAGTCATCTATTTCTACAATACTGCATTCAAGTTCATTTCCTTTGTATAGACGTATATATTCCTTCCACAGTTCAGCTTTCCCCTCTTTCCTTAGTACTGGTTTTCCGTCTGAGTTCTTGATATTCATACAGCTGCTTTTCTTATCTCCAAATATCTTTTACTTTCCTGTAGGCGGTATCTATCTTTCCCCTAGTTATGCATTCTTCTACGGTTCTGCATTTGTCCTGTAGCCACTCCTACTTAGCCAGTCTGCACTTCGTGTCAATCTCATTTTTCAGACGTTTGTACTCCCTTTTTCCTGTTTCACTTGCTGAATTTTTATATTTTCTTCTCATCTATTAAGTACAAATATCCAGGGATTTCTATTAGGCCTTGTCCTTCTGCCTATATGGCCCTCTGCAGCGTTCACTACCCTATCTCTCAGAGCTACCCATTCTTCTCCTACTGTATTACTTTCCCCCTTTTCAGACACTCCTGGCGTAATGCTCCCCCTAAAACTTTCAACCACCTCTGTTTCCTTCCATTTGTCCAGGTTCCATCTCCTTACTTTCTTACATTCCTCTGCAGTTCATAACCAATAAGTTACGGTCAATCTGCCCCTGGATATGTCCTACAGTTTAGAACCTGGTTTCTAAACCTATTCCGTACCATTATAAAGTCAATCTGGTCTCTTCCACGTATACGTATGATTAAACCAAGCGTTGGTGATCATTAAATTGTGCTCCGCACAAAATTCTGCCAAGCGTTCTCCCCTTTCATTCCTTTTCCCCAGTCCATATTCACCTACTACATTTCCTTCTCTTCCCTTTCCTACTGCCGAGTTCCATCCCCCATTCGTCTCCTTTAACTTTCTGAATGATTTCTTTTATCTCATCATTCATTTTTTTCCGATATCCTCAGCATCGACCGTGCTAGTTGGCATATAAACTTGCTCTACTGTGGCCGGTGTTGGCTTCGTGTCTATCTTTACGGTAATGCGTCCACTATGCTGTTCATAGTAACTTACCCCGCATTCCTATTGTCTTGTTCATTATCAGTCCTACTCCTGCTTTACCAACTGATTTTGTATTTATAACCCAGTACTCACTTGAGCAGAAATCCTGTTCATCCTGCCACCGAACTTCAGTAATCCCTACCATTTCTAACTTTAACCTATCTATTACTCTCTTCAAATTTTGTAACTTGCCTAAGCGATTAAGGGTTAGAACATTCCGCGCTCCGACCCCTAGAATGCCTGTTTTGTTTCTCTTGATGACGACATCCTCCTGAGTAGAGATCCGATTGGGGGACTATTTTACTCAAGAAGACGTCATCATCATATATGCATACAGTAGAGCTGCATGTCCTCGGGAAAAGTAACGATTATGGTTTCCCCTTGCTTTCAGCCGTTCGCAGTAACTGCATGGCGTAGCCACTGTGGTTGCATCTATCTACCTCGACTTGTTAATTGACTTTACCGCGTTTGTGCAGTACTAGTACAATTGCTTACAATGTTAAAATATTGTTAGTCAGAAAAATATTACTATCATATATACTATAGGTTCATAGTAGTCTGCGGTTTATTCATGACAGCAAAACCATACACAAAAGTATTTATTTGCGCTGCTGTGAATACATCTAAGAATGAAAACTTTACCTATGGAATCACTGACATAAATTTGTTACGGGCCTAGGGGGCATTATTGAAGGTTGAAGATCACGCAGTTTGGTCTGATGGGTTTACAAACATTTTACATAAACACAAGAAAATAACAACACAAAAATGGCGGATTGTTGAGCTCTGTCCAATGCTTTATGTGGAGCGATGAGGTTACACTGTCGATAGATCATATGCAACGGTTGTTGCGTGTGTGTATCACGACTTTGTAGGGTTTCGGACCTCTAGTCAGTAGAAACAGAATCCAAGATTTCAAATGTAAGTAAAAGTCATTGTCCGAAATGACGTATCTTCATAAAGTTTTTGATACATAAGGTGAAACGTGCCAAAAGAAGGAAAGAAATGTCATTAAGTATTTAATTCACAAAGCGAAATCAGTAACACTATGTTCAATGTTTGTTGCTATTCGTAGACATAAGATGGCTTATTATATCACAGACGTTCGCTTCCTTGTTGTACTACCCCACACTTACTATTCAGCAGCGGTGTTCATTAGTTCTTTGGTGCACTACAGTGCCTATATCGCTTGTTTGCTGTACTACGCAATCCGTACTTCAAACATAACCTACATCTACAATAACTTCCATAGCAGTTGTACGTTAGACTGTGATAACAGGATGTAAATATATGGATTAAACATGGCGAGTATTGTATCACTTTTGTATTCATTGTGTCGAATCATATTTCGTGCAACACAGCAACGAAGAAAACGATTTCCAGAAATATGGTAAATTTGAAAAGTCGAGGAATAAGTATTATTTTCACAGCGTAATAATGCGATCGCTGCCCCGAACATCACACGAACACCAGCAGCGCTATCTATTAGTTCTTCGCTGCATTACGCCGTTCTTCCCAAGCATGAAAAACATCTAAATTATCAAATTACATCTTTCACTTCCCTGATATATTTTGATGAAATGAAGCCTATATGTTGCCCCAAGGTACGCTGAAGTTACCTGTAAAAACCCAATGCGAATTTGTGAAGTAGTTTTGCAGAAGTGGTTTCTAATAGATGACCATACAGACATGACGGTCCTTGACAACGCTTCGTGGTTCCATTTTAATGAAGTTATGCCTAGATCCTGAACCAATCATCGCTCATGTTCCATATGAAAACCGCATGAAAATTCGTCTAGTAGTTTTGAAGACTAGCTTATAACCCCGTTCTTCGCAACGATTGTTAAAGTCGGTCCTGTGTGTATCATGGTTTTTTAGGGTTCCAGAACTAGGTAGCAAAAAAATCCTTGTTGGTTTACTCTGTCAATAAACCCAGTTCTCCTAGCCTAGATGTCAAATTTACGTAGTCATTGTCGAAAACGATGAATGTTCATGAAGTTTTTCATACAATGAGTGAAATTAAGTAAGTCCGTACTCTGCAACGATGTAAATTCATTGTTTATGAACACAGTTAGCACTGAGATGTGTAATTGTCTGTCTGGCATAAACTTCTGAAATAACAGCGCCATGTATTTGTTCTATGGCAATGAAAATCTGTCGTAGTTTTGGTGATATACTTGTTCAAAAGAGACACATGATGGTCGTGGTTAAAAAAAAATTCAAATTAAGATATCCTTTTTTTCCCGTGAACCCATTTCGATGGAACTAAGTCTTATGTTTTCCAGAGTTACGCTCAAGTTACCAGTGAAAACCCCGTGCATTGTCGTGAATTAGTTTTGGAGATAAGAGGTTTCTTAATAGTTGAAAAAACACACACGACTGTTACTGAAAACACTTAAAATTACGAAATCTTTACTTTTCCTTTTTCTCTGTGATCCAATTTTGATAAAATTATAGAATGAAACTTTCACTCTGCAGCGGAGTGTGCGTTGATATGAAACTTCCTGGCAGATCAAAATTGTGTGCCGGAACCGGGACTCGAACCTGGGACCTTTGCCTTTCGTGGGCAAGCGCACTACCGACTGTGCTATCCCGACACGACTCACGATACCGCCTCACAACTTTACTTCCGCCAGTACATCGCCTCCTACTTTCCAAACTTCACAGAAGCTCTCCTGCGAACCATGCAAGACTAGCACTCCTGGAAGAAAGGATATGGTGGAGACATGGCTTAGCCACAGCCTAAGGGATGTTTCCAGAATGAAACTTTCACTCTACAGAGGAGTGTGCGCTGATATGAAACTTCCTGGCAGATTAAAATTGTGTGCCGGAAACGGGACTCGAACCTGGGACCTTTGCCTTTCGTGGACAGAGTGAAAAGAACCCAGAGTAACGCTGGTGGGCGTTTAACCACCGTCTCTAAAAAAGGTAAAGTAGATTTCAACGCTGAGAATTATGACCCCCAGTCCCCCCCAGGGGGCCCACAGCTCTTTTGTGGGTACGTGTGTGGCGCGCACGGGGCCCCGAGCCGGAGCAGCCTTTCTTCTGCCCCAGGCTGCTTCACTTTCCCTCCTTGTTCATGCCTTCGCCCTGAGACGGGCGTCTTTTGCGAGTTACGGTGGTTTCTTTTCTTAGTTTCTCTTATTACTTTCTCTTATTACTTGGTTTCTTTCTTTCCTAACCTTTGCTTCTGTCTTTCTCTCCTTGCTGTACTTTCCTAGCCTTCCTCTCCTCCTCATTAGTCTCCGTTTCGGCGTTTGAGACACTTCTTTCTCTGCACTTCCTCTCTTCTTCTTTCCTCCCTGTGCGTGTCTGAAGGCCGACCCACGCATTACCATGCGTAGCAGGTGACGGGGTAACGCATAATTCCCCACCCCAGGTAGACAAGTAGGGCACGTACGTACCCCCTGGTAAAGGCCAGGCCCAGGGAGGGGTGGTTACCCGAGCTGGTACCTTCCGAACATGCCGATTGCTCCCTCCGTCAGTTCTCGGGAGGCGTGACCTGATGTGTGAACAATCACCCAAGGCGGGTAAGCCCTCGGAGAGGGCCCCCACTAGGAATGAGCGCGCCATCGGAGACGTCGGTAATCATGGGGGACACTTCCTCAATGACTTCATTCTCTTCTTCTGTGAGTTTGGCCCAGAAACAAAAGATAGATTCGCCTCAGCAAAAGAAAACATTGACTAAACTACCGAAATTACTTGTTGTCTCTCGAACCGATGGTAAAGATTTCAAATCCGTAATCCTTTCGTCTTTCAGAAAGGTGTTGATGCAATTGCTGGCCCTGTTAAAACCTGTTTGCGTCAGCACAATGGCACATTGTTGCTGGAAGGGGACAGTGCCTTCCAGGCCCAAAAACTGATACGGACTACATTCTTACACACATTTCCTGTCAAGGTAGAAGCACATCATACGCTCAACGGGGGGGGGGGGGGGGGGTAGTTTTTACGAGATCCCTTGACGGGTTGTCTGACGAAGACATACAAACCTATATGTCCGATCAGGGTGTGACAGCCGTCCATAGGGGGTTGAAAAAGGTAGATAACCAGCTGACACCGACTCGTACCGTGTTTTTGATGTTCGACAGAGTCGAATTCCCGTCGAAGGTCAAAGCAGGGTATGAAGTCATCTCCGTTCGCCCTTATGTACCTAACCCAATGCGCTGTTTTCAATGCCACAGATACAACCACACCCGTCAATCTTGCCCAAATGCAGCAAAATGTGTCACTTGTGGTAGGGACGCCCATGAGGGGGATTGCCCACCTCCGTCCCCTCACTGCCTTAACTTGAACGGTGACCATGCGGCTTCCTCTCGAGACTGCCCTGTATATAAGGATGAAAAGGTAATCCAGCAAATTCGGGTTACGGAAAAGGTGTCGACATCTGCCGCTCGAAAGTTGTTGGCGAGTCGGAAGCCCACTATCCTTCCAGCGGGCACGTACAGTAAGGTCCTCACCTCCACTCGACCTACTAAGGATTCAGGTACCAAGACCTGCGATTTCACTTTCGCTGACACAGTTGTGCGATCCGCCAGCCCGAAGATTGCCCGTTCCACGACCCCACATCCTCCTGCTACTTCTAAAGTTCAGTCTTCGTAAACCTCTAATAAACCGCGGTCACCTAAACAAGATGCCCAGACTTTGAAAAAGGAACCCGTCCGTGAAGATTTTCTGCGTACTCAGGCTTCCCAACCGTCAACTGCCTCTTCTCACCGTCACTCTTCCAGAAGAGCCAACAAAAAAGAGTTCCTCTCCTTCCCCACCGAGGCGTGACCCATCCGTCACGCCGTCCAACAGTAGTCGACCCCGATCATCTTCTGTCTCGCCGGGACGCACTACTGTTAGCCGGGCAACCGGCGTTTTACCAGTGGCGGAAGCTGCCCCTCCTGATGAAGTCGGGAAGGTGGCAGATGTACCTATGGAACACGACTCTCTGCCTGTAGATGGCGTCAGTAGTGCTCCCTCGAAGTCCGGTCCTCAGCGGCCTTCGAGGTGACCCCACCTGCTTGTTCCTTTTTATCTTCCCTTCTCTTATTTTTTTATCATGGCACTCCTTCAATGGAATATTCACGGGTTTCGTTCCAATCGGGAGGAATTAAAACTACTCCTTTGATTGCACTGCCCGCTTCTAGTTTGTCTCCAAGAAACTAAGTTATGTCCATGTGATCGTGCAGTCTTCCCCCACTACACATCTGTGCGTTTCGACCTGCCACCTGTGGAAAGTACCCCGACCCATGGAGGGGTTCTGATGCTCATTCGGGACAACGTCTATCACCATCCCATTTCATTGCATACTCACCTACAGGCAGTTGCGTCCGCATCACTCTCTCCACCTTTTCCTTCTCCCTCTGTAATATCTATTCGCCATCGTCATCCGCCCTTACTAGGGCAGATGTGCTACACCTCGTCGACCAGCTCCCTCCACCTTTCGTGTTGGTTGGCGACTTTAATGCCCATCACCCCCTATGGGGCTCTCCAGCACCTTGTCTGAGATGCTCCCTTCTGGTGGACCTTCTCCAACACCTCAATCTTGTCTGCCTCAACAACGGTGCACCGACCTTCCTTTCCGACACAACACACATCTATTCCCATATAGACCTCGCGATATGCACTCCTCAGCTTGCCGGTCGGTTTGAGTGGTATGCACTTTCTGACACGTACTCGAGTGACCATTTCCCTTGTATCATCCACTTCCTGCATCATTCCCCATCTCCTCGTCCCACCAGTTGGAACATTTCTAAAGGTGACTGGGGGCTTTATTCTTGCATGGCTGTTTTCCACGATTAGAATTTTCCCAGCTATGACAGTCAGGTCGAATATCTCGCAGAGGTTACTCTCACAGCTGCCGAACATTCCATACCTCGTACATCCTCTTCTCTACATCGTGTCCCGGTCCCTTGGTGGACTGCAGCCTGCCGCGACGCTCTTAGAGCCCGGCGCCGTGCTCTAAGCACCTTCCACCGCAACCTGACGTTGGAGAATTGTATAAATTATAAACGACTGTGAGCGCAATGTCGTCGTGTTATCAACGACAGCAATAAAGCTTGCTAAACTGCTTTTACTAGTTCTTTTAACCGTTTTACTCCCTCCACGGTTGTTTGGGGTGGGCTACGCCGTTTATCCGGCATCAAGGTCCACTTCCCGATCTCTGGCCTGACCGTCGAGAACGCAGTCCTTGTGGAACCCGTTGATGTTTCCAACGCATTGAGCCGTTCCTATGCGGAGCTTTCGAGCTCTACCCATTACCACTCTGCCTTTCTCCCTCGCAAACAGGCAGAGGAGGCACGGCTGCATACTTTCCACTCTTTTAATCGTGAAAATTATAATGTCTTCTTCACCATGCAGGAGCTAGACCGTGCTCTCGCCCTGTCCCGATCTTCTGCTCCTGGCCCCGATTCCATTCATATTGAGATGCTGAACCTTTCTCTTGCGGGCAAGTGTTTTCTTCTTAGTACCTATAATCGCATATGGACTGAAGGTCATGTTCCCACAAGTTGGCGTGGAGCCATTATTGTCCCCATCCCCAAACCAGGGAAGGACATACATCTTCCTTCCAGTTATCGCCCCTTTTCTCTGACGAGCCGCATCTGTAAGGTGATGGAACGCATAGTTAACGCTCGGTTGGTCTGGCTCCTCGAATCTCGACGCCTCCTAACAAATGTCCAATGCGGTTTTCGTCGACACCGCTCTGCTGCTGATCACCTCGTTACGTTGTCGACCTTCATTGTGAATAACTTTCTAAAGAAGCGTCAAACAATAGCAGTGTTCTTCGACTTGGAGAAGGCATACGATACCTGTTGGAGAGCGGACATTCTCCGCACATTGCACACATGGGGTACGGGTACGGGTGGGCTCTGTTTTGTCACAAACCTTTCGCCAGGAGAATGGGGTTCCGCAGGGCTCCGTCTTGAGTGTGGCTCTCTTTGCCATTGCAATCAATCCGATCGTAGATTGCCTTTCAGCCGATGTTTCCGGATCCCTTTTTGTAGACGATTTCGCAATTTATTGCAGCGCCCAGCGGACGTGTCTCTTGGAGCGTTGTCTTCAACGCTGTCTTGACCGTCTATATTCCTGGAGCATTGCGAACGGCTTCCGATTCTCCACTGAGAAAACGGTGTGTATAAACTTCTGGAGATACAAGGAATTTCTTCCTCCATCCCTACGTCTCGGCCCTGTTGCTCTCCCTTTTGTGCAGACTACGTAATTATTGAGACTCATGTTGGATCGGAAACTTTGCTGGTCCACACACGTGTCCTACCTTGCTGCCCGTTGTGCCCGATCGCTTAATGTTCGTCGTGTCCTCAGTGGCACGTCATGGGGAGCGGATCGTACTGTCCTGTTTCACCTTTACCAGGCCATTGTTCAGTCGAAGCTCGACTACGGAAGCCTTGTATACTCTTCTGCACGGCCGTCGATTCTTCGCCGTCTAAACTCTATCCACCATCGGGGATTACGTCTGGCGACCGGTGCATTTTATACCAGCTCTGTTGAAAGTCTGTATGCCGAGGCTGCTGTATTACCCCTGACCACTCGGCGTGACACTCTTGTCGATATGCACGCCGCCTGCTGTCAATGCCCAACCATCCATCTTACCCATTATTTTTTGACGACTCACTCGATCGCCAATATCAGTTGTCTGTGATAGCCTTGCTTCCAACTGGAGTTCGGTTTCGCCGCCCGCTACAGCGGCTCGATTTTGCCCTTCCTTCCACCTCTCGGTTGAGCGAAAGCCCATTGCCACCGTGGCATCAGGCCCAGGATCACACTCACCTTGAACTTAGTTCGCTCCCCAAAGAGAGCACCCCGGATTTGGTATACCGTTCGAGCCTTGTCGAACTCCGTTCCCGGTTCTATAATGCCATATTTCTTTACACTGATGGTTCCAAGAGCACTGCCGGTGTCGGATCAGCCTTAGTCGTCGGGGACAATCGTTTCCAATACAAGCTCCCTGACCGGGGCTCGATTTTCACGGCTGTGCTTTTTGCCCTCCACCAGGCTGTTTTGTATACCTGCCGCCGCCGCCGACCTTTCTATGCCATCTGTTGGGACTCCCCTAGTGCCCTGCAGAGTCTTAAGGACCCTTTCTCGACCCATCCTCTCGTGTATCGGATCCAACGCTCCCTCCAGTTGGTAGCAGATGACAGCTGTCACGTTTCTTTCCTGTGGGTCCCTGGCCACGTGGGTGTGCCCGGGAATGAGACCGCCGACATCGCAGCCAAGGCCGCAGCTCTTTTGCCTCGCACTGCTACCTTTTGCGTCCCATCGGACGATGTTCAACGGGCTCTTCGCCGGAGTATCGTGTCGTCATGGCACAGTGCGTGGTTTTCACTGTACAACAATAAATTGAGAACTGTAAAACCGATCCCGACCGCTTGGAGGACCTCCTCACGTCCCTCTTGGCGGGAGGAGGTCATCCTGGCCCGGTTGCGGATCGGTCACTGCCGTTTCAGCCACCGTCACTTGCTATCCGCTGACCCTGCACCGCTGTGCTCCTGCGGTGAACTGCTGACGGTGCGACATGTTTTACTGTCTTGTGTTAATCATCTCCGTGTAGCCCTTCACTTTCCGTCTACTGTGGAGGATATTTTAGCTGATGACACACGAGCAGCTGCTCGAGTTTTGCGTTTTATCAACTTGGCCAACTTATCGAAGGATATTTAACCCTTTTAATTGTCTTTTATCTTTCGTTGTTAGCCTCTTCTTGATGTTCTGACAGTCACCAATTTTTTATTAGATCTAGCGAATCTTATATTCTTGTCTGGGCGCTAATGACCGTAGAAGTTGTGCGCCCTAAAACCACCAAAAAAAAAAAAAAAAATGGCCCCGTATGTTACTCGTGTGCGCACTTCCGACCATCATCCGAATCGCAGGCTTCTCTTCCCAACTGCTGCACTCCCATCCCCTCACAGACGGCCTCGGTCGGGCTTCCCGATTGCAGTCCGTCTCCATTCCCTTGTCTCCTCCCTGGAATCCCTTCCCTTCCCACTACTCCTCCCGTGCACCTCCTTGGTGTATTCCTCGTCTGCAGCTACAGTTGGACTTGTCCCGGGACTCGAAAGCCTCCACTTCGCCATCGATCCTACGTCGCCAGTTCCTGGAACTCCTCGATTCTTTCCGTGGCGCAGAAGTCGTCTATACCGACGGTTCCCTCGTAGGTGGCCGTGCTGGGTACGCCTACCTACATGGTGACCTTTTTGAACAGCGTTCTTTGCCAAGTGGGAGTAGTGTTTTTACTGCAGAGCTGGTCGCTATCTCTCGAGGTCTGGAACATCTTGGAGCCTCTCCCAGGGAGTCTTTTGTCATCTGTAGCGACTCCCTGAGTGGCTTACGAGCACTCGATCAGTGTTTCAGCAATCTCCCTCTGGTACAGTGTATCCAAGACTGTGTTGCCACTCTCAATAGGTCAGGTCGCTCAGTGGTCTTTGTTTGGACCCCAGGGCACATCGGCGTTCCTGGCAATGAACCTGTGGATCAGTTGGCCAAACAGGCCACCTGCTCACGCTCTCGAAACTGGCCTCGTGCAAACGGACCTTAGGTGGACGCAACACCAGAAGGTGCGAGACGCTTAGAGCTCGGAATGGTCTGCACCGAGTGTGCCAAACAAGCTTCGCACGATCAAACCATCCACAGCCACATGGAAGACTTCAGTGAGGCCCAATCGTGGAGTCTCCGTTGTGCTATGCCTCCTCCGTATCGGGCGCACTTTGTTGACTCGCGTGAGCCACCGCCCATGTGTCGCTGCGGTGGTGCCTTGACAGTGGTTCCTCTCTGACCCCTTGCGGCAGTTTTTTAATCTACCGCCTACCCTACCCTATCCTTAGTGCTAGGGGACGATGCCTCCACGGCTGAGTCTGTGCTCCGTTTTATCCGTTCAGCCGGTTTTTACCATTCCGTTTGACGTACGGTGATTTCTTCTTCTTCTTCTTCTTCTTCTTCTTCTTCTTCTTCTGACTAACAGGCATTCGTGTCTGCTGTGACATTCGTGACTGGCCCGTCCATTATCATCTCAGTGACCAGCCAGCCACGGATTCTCATTCTCAAATTTAGCATAATTAACTACATTGTTTTATTTTCTATATCTGTGCTGTTGGTTTCTCTATTAGTGCTGTTGGTGAAACTTCATCTTTGACATGTACCCCTCTACAAAGTCTCCAGGTTCATATGGCTATTGTTTCCCATTAAATGGACTTTCTTCGTTAGGAACAGGGGACTGATGACCAAGTAGTTTTGTCCCCTCTAAACAACAACAACAAACGTTTCTCATGTTTCCTGCGAAAACCACATGAATATTCGTTGAGTAGTTTTGAAGATTGAAGGGAACAGCGACAGGCCTACATTTACAGATTTTATATTAGTATAGATATGTTTTACAATTGTATAATTTTGCAGGAATACATCGATTTGTGTAAGTTTTGTGTGTCGGTAAAATCTGTTGCGAATATGGTTAGTAGTTAAGAAGTTAAAGATTAAAACGTGATGCTTGCTGGAGCAGTTTCCCATGAACGTTACTCTTTACGTCAACGTGTCGTACTGTGATACAATTTCGAACGTATATCCCGCTTTAAGTTTGTATCCCATCTGCAAAATTTCCTGGGAGTACAATTGGTAGTGTAGAAATTATAAATTCTAACGTTATACGCAATGCCCTAGTTTTGCTCCATGAACAGCGGAAAAGTAGTAAGCGGGAAACTTACTTTGATTATTTTGATGTGGGCGTCTGCGAGAAAAAGTTTAATAAAGATTTGAAATTATATTTAAAGTTTGTTGCAAGTCGCCAAGTACTGTCATTCTCATATAGTGTATTTATAAAGTCTCGTCGCATTATGTAGCATTTTTGAACCATGTGCCGTACGTGGTTCGTACTCCTGCAGCAGTTGTTACCTCACGTACTAAATATGTGTACCAAATTTGGTTGAAATTGGTCCAGTGGTTTACAATAAAATGTCCAGCGTTGTCGTTCGACGCAGCAGTTTTTCGCGCATCTCATTGTTAAAGACGTCATGTGATTCTTACCCCGACAGCGATTGTTGCCTGATATTAAGGAACATGTGTACCAAGTTTGGTTGAAATCGGTCCAGTAGTTTAGGAGGAGATGTGGAACATACTACATACATAAAGAAATACATACACACATACAGCCTATTTTATAAGATGTAAAATTTTTTCCTTACAAGCTTTGCCTTACCTGTGAGAAAATAAAAAGTCTACTTTTCATTCCGCCCGAGTTTTTTTAGTTGCGTTCCTCACTCGATTTTGATGAAAGTATGCTGTTTAATATCTGAATTTTGGACACATTGTAGTAAAATATGGTAGCTTTCGAATAAAACATTCATCTTTTCGTAATTCGTAACAGTAGTTTTCAAATAACGCTATTTGTCAAGTATGTGCACTTTATTTACAAATCATGTATTGAACACGTTAGATAGCGAGCAGCTTAGTGTTCTCTGCATTTTAGACCATATATTAAAACGAGTGAAATGGAGCTAAAAGTTTAGAAAAGTTTCTGAAAAAAGTAGTCGCACCGATATCTACCTCCTTTCCCAAGTCACTGCGAGTTACCTGCGATTGAAGGCCTACGGACTCCGTCTGTGTCGAGCGTAGCGTGAAGCACTGCAGTGCCGAGGAAATTGTGTAGGTCCCTCGTGATGTGTTAATGATCCATAACCAGAAAACAATTACGCACTAATTTTTCTTGGGTGGCGACCGATTCCAATGGGCAACGATCTGCTACGGTTTTACATCTGGTTTTCTGACCACTTGGAAAATATATTTCGTGTTTGGAACTAGAAGATAACAACAAATTAATAGAAACTGCGACTCTGCTGTTGATGGACTGAAATAAAATTTTCTGACGTTACACTTAACGGCTTTTTAGTTGAAAATGAAGCAGCCCAAAACACTTAAATGTATAGTTCCATCTACACCTGCAGGGTGTCCAGAAAAGGGCTTCCTGATTTCAAAATTAAATATCTCGAAAACAAAAATCGATGGGAGGAATGCAGTAAACGGCATGTTTATTGTGAAACCTATAAGAAGTTTATACAGCAGTTTCAAATAATAGTTAGAAAAGCTACTAACAGATGACGCTGCAATCGCCATACGTAATGCCTAGTATAAATAGTGATCCGAAGCCCAGAGCGATCAGTTCCACTATTGGAAACGTAAAAGGATGTTTGCGTACCAAAGGAAGAGATTAAAATCGTGTACTCCATTGAACAACGCGATTTTCTGGTGCTAGAGTACCACAGCTTAGAAGACAGTCCTACGGCAACAAGGCGAAGTTTTCAAGCACGATTTCATGTTCCAAAAGGACCCGATGCGAAAACCATTCGTACGCTCTTCGCAAAATTTCAGCGAACAGGCAGCGTAACTGATGATCTAGTGAGGCATGTTGGCCGCAAGCAAACCGCAGTTACGCCTGAAAATATTGCCACAGTTTCTGGAATTATTCAGCGAAATCCAATGTCATCCGTCCGTAGAATTGCTTCTGAGACTGGCTTGAAGCGTTCCAGCACGCAGAAAATAATGAGAAAGAGCCTACACATGTTTAGATTCAAAATTCAAACGCACCAGGCCATATCCGTACGAGCTGTGCAACAAAGGGTTGCCTTTGCTAATCAGATGCTCACAATGATTGATAGTGAAGGATTTGATGTTGGCTGCATCTGGTTTACAGATGAAGCACACTTCCACCTGAATGGATACGTGAATAAGCAGAACTGGCGATATTGGGGTTCCGAAAAGCCATATTGGTGTGAAGCGAAACCCCTGTATTCTCCCAAGAACAATTTGTCGCCACACAGCAAGCGTTAGAGGATCGACCAGGTACTGAATGGTTTATGCAAGATGGAGCCCGACCACATCGGACCGAACAAGTGTTTCGCTCTTTTGAGGAATACTTAGGGAATCGAGTCATTGCTTTGTAATATTCGAAATTTACTGGTGCAGGCATGGATTGGCCGGATTTGACTTCTGTGACTTTTGGCACATGATCTACCCGAAGCATCCCGCCACGCTGAACGAGCTTGAATCGGCGATCTCTCTGGCATGTGAATCCATTTCGGTTGAGACACTATGAAATGTGATGGCGAATTTCATTCTTCGTTTGCGCCACCTCTGTAGCGCCGATGGTGAACATTTTGAAAACATTGTGATGTGATTGTTTGCGCAAAGAGCATTTTCATACGATTATTTCACTTATGTATGCCGATATTAGATGTACACCGTACAGCGCCATCTGTTAGCAGCTTTTGTAACTATTATTTCAAACTGCTGTATAAACTACTTACAGCTTTCACAATAAACATACCGTTTACTGCATTCCTCTATCGATCTTTGTTTTAGAGATATTTAATTTTGAAATCAGGGAGCCCTTTTCTGGACACCCTGTAATACACAATATATTGGAACCCGGGAGGCAATACTCACTTTACGTCTTATCTTAGAAGATAGATTAAGGAGGGGCAAACCTACATTTTTAGCTTTTGTAGATTTGGAGAAAGGTTTTGACAGTGTTGACTGAGATACACTCTTTCAAATTCTGAAGTCAGCAGGGGTAAAATACAGGGAAAGGAGTTATTTACAACTTGTACAAAAGCCAGACCGCAGCTATTAGACTTGAAGGGCATGAAAGGGAAGTATTAGTTGGGGAGTAACACAGGGCCTTTCTTCAATGTTATTCAATTTGTACATCGAGCAGGCGGTGAAGGAAAGCAAGGAAAAATTTGGAATAGGGATTAAAGTTCAGGGTGAAGAAATAAAAACATTGATTTTTGCTGATGACATTGTAATTGTTAGAGACAGCAAAGGACCTGGACGAGCAGTTGAATGGAATGGACAGTGTGTTGAAGATAGCGTATAAAATGAACATTAAAAATAGCAAAACAAAGATAATTGAATGCAGTCTTAGAAAATCAGGCGATACTGAAGGAATTAGATTAGGTAACGAAACAATGAAGGTGGTAGATGAGTTTTGTTACTTGGGTAGTAAAATAACATGCGATGGTCGCAGTACAGAGGATATAAAATGCAGAATGGCAATGGGAAGAAAAGCGTTTTTGAAAACGAGAAATTTGCTAACATCGAATATTAATTTTATTGTAAGGAAGTACTTCCTGAAGGCATTTGTGTGGAGTGTTGCCTTGTACGGAAGTGAAAAACATGGACGATAAACAGTGCGGACAGGAAGGGAAAAGAGGCTTTTGAAATATGTGCTACGGGAGAATGCTGAAGATTAGGTAGGTAGATCGCATAACTAATGAAGAGGGACTGAACAGAATTGGTGAGAAAAGGAATTTTTGGTATACCTTGACTAAAAGAAGGGATCGCTTGGTAGGACACATTCTTAGGCATCGGGGAATCGTAAATTTAGCATTGGATGGAAGTGTGTGGGGTAAAAATCGCAGAGAGACCAAGAGACGCGTATAGTAAGCAGATTCAAGTGGATGTGGGTTGCCGTTCTTATGAGGAGATGAAAAGGCTTGCTCAGGATAGAGTAGGGTGGAGAGCTGCATCAAACCAGTCTCCAGACGGACGACAATAACCTTTTTGAAAATTTTTCTTTTGTTTTCAGAAAATGTGGTACCACAAGGTGAAAATAGTTGTATATCGGGCTTTGATTCCATGGTGGAACTTGTGCTCAACGACTGTATTTGACTTGTAGAAATTTTCAGCAGTCAGTCGTAAAAATATTTATTTATTGGCAGATCAGTACGACCCCAACCTCCAACATGGAGGTCCAGATGTTTTAGGTATTTTAATCGTTTTTTAAGCATTGATAATGACCGTACAGTGGTCGAAATCTATCTCTGCCAATAAATAAATATTTTTACGCTGATTGCTGAAAAATTCTACAAGTTGTATACCGCGTGTCCCACATAAATGCGTTATCTTCACGTCTGAGATTAAAGTAAGAATGAACTAAGTTGCTTTTAGGAATCTGTCTGAGAGGAACAACGTTTCGTTTCTACGAACATTTTGCTGAATCATTTGAAGACAATTTTCTTTGTCTGCAGGGTGGTACTTTGGAATTTTCTACGTACGCTAGTTTAGTTTAGAATCAGACTCTGCATGTCAGGTCAGTGAAGGATGAGAACAGTGTGTCACTTTTTTCCCCGTTGGAGGGGGTCTTGTCCCCAGCGATAAGGAATCCCCACCCACTGTCAGCAGAAGATCGATGCCGTCTACTTCAACAAGCCAGCTAACAGTTCATTGATTTTTTAACTTATTACTACTGTCCTCCCACTGTAGTGACTCGAGGAAATTTATGCTCATAAGAAATAGGTGGCAAGGGACTCCTCCCATGAATTTTGACTAACATTTAGGATAGTCTTTCCTTCCGCGAACATTCGATATGTTTAATATTCCCGGCACGAACCGATTGGGCCACGGTGTTGCTTGTGCAGCACAAGCATCACACGGCTCCTGCCTGCTTTCAGCAGACGCTTCTCTGAAAGATATTTTTTCAATTACACTTGTGAAAATTTGTTTATTTTTCTTCTATTACTATTAATTCTTTAATATGAATAAAAATTTTAAGAAATGCTTAGTTGTTCACAAAACGAAAAACTCAGCTAAATGTTAGTCGAAATTAATGGGATGAGTCCATACCACATATTTCTAATGTGCTTATAATTGTATGAGTCGGTACAGTGTGCAAACAATAGTACTAAAACAACAAAATCATTGATCAGTTGGCTGGCTCTAAGCAGACGGCAGTGAACAAGTATTGGTCTCCACCGTGTTTCCTTCAACCTTCCTATGACGGTGGGTGACGATCCTTTGCTGCTGGCCACAAGAAGGAAAAATCAAATCACAGTGTGGAGCAAAAAACGCCCGATTGTCGTCCTGTACTGATCTGCAGTGTCTGGGGCTAAACTAAATGTGCGCATTTTTCTTTCATTTAAAGTAGAAAAATCGAAATGAAAGTACCATGGGGTCAAAGAAAATAGTCATCAGGTGATTCAGGAAGTGTTCACAGAAAAGCAGGTCCCATCAGACAGCTTCCTAACAAAATAAACATTCTGAGAACCGTGTAGAATTGTTTGGGGTACATCTCGCTTACTCCCATTGTTGTAAGTTGCAGTACCCCTTCCTTATAAGGACATAACTAAATGTATTTAATTTTACTGTTCTGAATTCCTTTTTACTTGGTTCGTTTCTCCTGTAGTCTCGGGCGTGAGGGATAGCGCTTTTATGTGAGACACTGTATTGAAATTGTTTCACCTTGTGGCACATTTTCCGAGAGCTACAAAAGCGAGAATTAAAAGAATGATAAATAGTGTAATAGTCATCTTAGGTGTAGATGCATCAATAAATGTAAGTATATTTTTGGACTTGTTCCGTTTGCCATCTCCAACTATAAAATCAAGTAGAATTTCAGAAAATTTTATTTCAGTCCATCAACAGTAAATTCGCAGTTTACATTAATTTATTCATTTCTTGTAGTTCGAAACACGAAATATGTATTCCATCAATTATACGATGTGCACAACAAACTAGTGTATACCTTTTATTGGGTGAAGTATTACCTTACGTGAAACCATAGCAGATCATTGTCCATTGTAATCGGTCGCCACCCGTGAAAAATTGTGTATAGTTATTTTTTGGTTACGGATTATTAACACAACACGGGAGACCAACATACGTGGCCAGCAGATAATATTTTCGGCGCTGCAGTGCTTCACGCTACGCTCAACACAAGCCGAGTTCGTAGACATGACGCCGCTCAGATAACTGGCAATTACCCCCCCAGGGGGCCCACAGTTCTTTTGTGGGTACGTGTGTGGCGCGCACGGGGCCCCGAGCCGGAGCAGCCTTTCTTCTGCCCCAGGCTGCTTCACTTTCCCTCCCGGTTTATGCCTTCGCCCGGAGACGGGCATATTTCGTGAGATACGGTGGTTCTTGTTGTGGTTTTTCTTCCTTCGTTCCTTCCTTTCTTACCCTTCGTTTTCTGTCTTTCTCTCCTTGAACTCTCCTAGCCTTCTTCTCCTCATTAGTCTCCGCCTCGGCGTTTGAGACACTTCTTTTCTTTCCTTCTTTCTCTTCCTTTCCTATCCTCTTCTTCTTTCCTCCCTGTGCGTGTCTGAAGGCCGACCCACGCATTATCGTGCGTAGCAGGTGACGGGGTAACGCGTAATTCCCCGCCCCGGGTAGACAAGTAAGGCACGTACGTACCCCCTGGTAAAGGCCAGGCCCAGGGAGGGGTGATTACCCGAGCTGGTACCTTCCGAACGTGCCGATTGGTCCCTCCGTCAGTTCTCGGGAGGTGTGACCTGAGGTGTGAACAATCACCTAAGGCGGGTAAGCCCTCGGAGAGGGCCCCCACTAGGAAGGAGCGCGCCATCGGAGACGCCGGTAATCACGGGGGACACTTCCGCGATGACTTCCTTATCTTCTTTCGTGACGTTGACCCATAAACGTAAGTTAGACTCGCCTCAGCCTAAAAAGACTCTGCCTAATGTACCTAAATTTCTGGTTGTCTCTCGCACCGACGGAAAGGATTTCAATTCTGTCAATCCTTTCGTTATACAGAAAGGTGTAGATGCAATTGCTGGCCCTGTTAAAACCTGTTCACGTCAGCGCAATGACACATTGTTGCTGGAAGTGGAAAGTGCCTTCCAAGCCCAAAAACTGATACGTACTACGTTGTTGCACACTTTTCCAGTTAAGGTCGAAGCGCACCGCACACTCAACTCGTCACGAGGGGTAGTCTTCACGAGATCCCTTGACGGGTTGTCTGATGAAGATATCCAATCGTATATGTCCGATCAGGGTGTGACAGCCGTCCACAGGGTCATGAAAAAGGTCGATAACCATCTGACGCCGACTCGTACCGTGTTTTTGACGTTTGACAAAGTTGACCTCCCGTCGAAGGTCAAAGCAGGGTATGAAGTCATCTCCGTCCGCCCTTATGTACCTAACCCAACGCGCTGTTTTCAGTGCCACAGGTACAACCATACCCGTGAACATTGCCCAAATGCAGCAAAGTGTGTCACTTGTGGTAGGGACGCCCATGAGGGGGATTGCCCACCTCCGTCCCCTCACTGCCTAAACTGCAACGGTGACCATGCGGCTTCCTCTCGCGACTGCCCTGTATACAAGGATGAGAAGGTAATCCAGCAAATTCGGGTTACGGAGAAGGTATCGACATCTGCCGCTCGTAAGTTGTTGGCGAGTCGAAAGCCCACTGTCCTCCCAGCTGGTACATACAGTAAGGTACTCACCTCAACTCGACCTACCAAGGATTCCAGTACCCAGACATGTGACTTCACTTTCGCTGACACAGTTGTGCGATCCGCCAGCCCGAAGATTGCCCGTTCCATGTCCCCGCTCCCTCTTGCTGCTTCTAGGGTACAGTCTTCGTCAAACTCTAGTAAACCGCGGGCACCTAAACAAGATGCCCGGACCTTGAAAAAGGAACCCGTCCGTGAGGATTTTCTGCGTTCTCAGGCTTCCCAACCGTCAACTGCCTCTTCCCGCCGTCACTCTTCCAGAAGAGCTGACAAGAAAAAGAGTTCCTCTCCTTCCCCGCCGAGGCGTGACCCATCCGTCACGCCGTCCAACAGTTGCCGGCCTCGGCCGTCTTCTGTTTCACCGGGACGCTCCGTTTGCCGGGCGCCCGGCCCTTTACCGGCGGTGGAAACTGCCCCTCCTGATCACCTCAGGGAGGTGGCAGGCGCGTCGGTCGAACCAATGGAACATGACCCTTTGCCCCCAGACAGCGATAGCAGTGCTCCCTCGAAATTCGGTCCTCAGCGGCCGTCGAGGTGACCCCGCTCGCTACTTGGTTTTTATCCTTATTTCTTCTCTCATTTTTATCATGGCGCTCCTTCAATGGAATATTCGCGGCATTCGTTCTAATCGGGAGGAGTTAAAACTACTCCTTCGATTGCACTGCCCGCTTCTAGTCTGCCTCCAGGAAACTAAGTTGCGTCCACGTGATCGTGCAGACTTTCCACACTACACCTCTGTGCGGTTCGACCTGCCACCCGTGGAAGGTGTCCCAGCCCATGGAGGGGTTCTGATGCTCCTTCGAGACGACGTATATTTCCATCCCATTTCCTTGCACACTCACCTACAGGCAGTTGCCGTCCGCATCACCTTATCCACATTTACCTTCTCCCTCTGTAATATATATTCGCCATCGTCATCTGCCCTTACTAGGGCAGATGTGCTAAACCTTGTTGACCAGCTCCCTTCACCTTTCGTGTTGGTAGGCGACTTTAATGCCCACCACCCCCTATGGGGCTCTCCGGCACCTTGTCCGAGAGGCTCCCTTTTGGTGGACCTTCTCCACCACCTCGATCTTGTCTGCCTCAACACCGGTGCACCGACCTTCCTTTCTGACACAACACACACTTATTCCCATATAGACCTCGCAATATGCACTCCTCAGCTTGCCGGTCGGTTTGAGTGGTATGCACTTTCTGACACGTACTCGAGTGACCATTTCCCTTGTATCATCCACTTCCTACATCATTCCCCATCTCCACGTCCCACCAGTTGGAACATTTCTAAAGCCGACTGGGGGCTTTATTCTTCCATGGCTGTTTTTCACAATCAGAACTTTCCCAACTGTGACAGTCAGGTCGAATACCTCACAGAGGTTATTCTCACTGCTGCTGAACGTTCCATACCTCGTACATCCTCTTCTCCACGTCGTGTCCAGGTCCCTTGGTGGACTGCAGCCTGCCGCGACGCGCTTCGAGCCCGGCGCCGTGCTTTACGCACCTTCCGCCGCCACCCAACTTTGGAGAATTGCATCAATTACAAACGTATGAGAGCGCAGTGCCGTCGTATCATAAACGACAGCAAGAAAGCTTGCTGGACTGCTTTTACTAGTTCTTTTAACCGTTTTACTCCCTCCACGGTTGTCTGGGGTGGCCTACGCCGTTTGTCCGGCATCAAGGTCCACTCCCCGATTCCTGGCCTGACCGTGGAGAACGCAGTCCTCGTGGACCCAGCTGATGTTTCAAACGCATTGGGTCGTTTCTTTGCGGAGGTTTCGAGCTCTGCCCATTACCACCCTGCCTTTCTCCCTCGCAAACAGGTAGAGGAGGCACGGCCGCCTTCTTTCCGCTCTTTTAATCGTGAAAATTATAACGTCGCCTTCACCATGCAGGAGCTAGATCGTGCTCTCGCCCTGTCCCGGTCTTCTGCTCCCGGGCCCGATTCCATTCATATTGAGATGCTGAAGAACCTCTCTCCTGCGGGCAAGTGCTTTCTTCTTAGTACCTACAATCGCATATGGACTGAAGGTCATGTTCCCACAAGTTGGCGTGAAGCCATTGTTGTCCCCATCCCCAAACCAGGGAAGGACAAACACCTTCCTTCCAGTTATCGCCCCATTTCTCTGACGAGCTGCGTCTGTAAGGTGATGGAACGCATGGTTAACGCTCGGTTGGTCTGGCTCCTCGAATCTCGCCGCCTCCTGACTAATATCCAATGCGGTTTTCGTCGACACCGCTCTGCTGCTGATCATCTCGTTACGTTGTCGACCTTCATTATGAACAACTTTCTAAAGAAGCGTCAAACAGTAGCAGTGTTCTTCGACTTGGAGAAGGCATACGATACCTGTTGGAGAGCGGGCATTCTCCGCACATTGCACACATGGGGCCTTCGGGGCCGCCTTCCTCTTTTCATTCAAGCGTTTTTGGCGGATCGCAAGTTCCGGGTACGGGTGGGCTCTGTTTTGTCAGATACCTTTTGCCAGGAGAATGGGGTACCACAGGGCTCCGTCTTGAGTGTGGCGCTCTTTGCCATTGCAATCAATCAGATCGTAGATTGCCTTTCAGCCGACGTCTCCGGATCTCTTTTTGTTGACGACTTCGCAATTTATTGTAGCGCCCAGCGGACGTGTCTCTTGGAGCGTTCTCTCCAACGCTGTCTTGACCGTCTATATTCCTGGAGCATCGCAAACGGCTTCCGATTCTCCACTGAGAAAACTGTGTGTATCAATTTTTGGAGATACAAGGAATTTCTTCCACCTTCTCTACGTCTCGGCCCTGTTGCTCTCCCTTTCGTGGAGACTACGAAATTCTTGGGACTCATGTTGGATCGGAAACTTTGCTGGTCCACACACGTGTCCTACCTGGCTGCCCGTTGTGCCCGATCCCTTAACGTTCTTCGTGTCCTCAGTGGCACGTCATGGGGAGCGGATCGTACCGTCCTGCTTCACCTTTACCAGGCCATTGTTCAGTCGAAGCTCGACTATGGAAGCCTTGTGTACTCTTCAGCACGGCCGTCGATTCTCCGCCGTCTCAACTCTATCCACCATCGTGGATTACGTCTGGCGACCGGTGCTTTTTATACCAGCCCTGTTGAAAGTCTGTATGCCGAGGCTGCTGTATTACCCTTGACCACTCGACGTGACATACTCTTGTGTCGGTATGCATGCCGCCTACGGTCGATGCCCAACCATCCCTCTTACAGATTATTTTTTGACGACTCACTCGATCGCCAATATCAGTTGTCTGCGATTGCCTTGCTTCCACCGGGAGTTCGGTTTCGCCGCCTGCTACAGCGGCTCGATTTTACCCTTCCTTCCACCCTTCGGTTGAGCGAAAGCCCATTGCCACCGTGGCATCAGGCCCAGGTTCACACACACCTCGAACTTAGTTCGCTCCCCAAGGAGAGCACTCCGGATTTGGTATACCGCTCGAGGCTTGTCGAACTCCGTTCGCGGTTCGATAATGCCGTATTTATTTACACTGATGGTTCCAAGAGCACTGCCGGTGTCGGATCTGCCTTCGTCGTCGGGGACAACCGATTCCAATACAAGCTCCCTGACCGGTGCTCGACCTTCACGGCTGAGCTTTTCGCCCTCCACCAGGCCGTTTTGTATACCTGCCGCCACCGCCAACCTTTCTATGCCGTATGTTCTGACTCCCTTAGTGCCCTGCAGAGTCTTAAGGACCCTTTCTCGAACCATCCTCTCGTGTATCGGATCCAACGCTCCCTCCAGTTGCTGGCGGATGACAGCTGTCACGTTTCTTTCCTGTGGGTCCCTGGCCATGTGGGTGTGCCCGGGAATGAGGCCGCCGACACAGCAGCCAAGGCAGCAGCTCTTTTACCTCGCATGGCTACCTTTTGCGTCCCATCGGACGATGTTCAACGGGCTCTTCGCCGGAGTATCGTGTCGCAATGGCACAGTGTGTGGCTTTCACTGTACAACAATAAATTGCGAACTGTCAAACCGATCCCGACCGCTTGGAGGACATCCTCACGCCCCTCTCGGCGGGAGGAGGTCATCCTGGCTCGGTTGCGGATCGGTCATTGCCGTTTCAGCCACCGTCACTTGCTATCCGCCGAGCCTGCACCGCTATGCTCCTGCGGTGAACTGTTGACAGTGCGACATGTTTTACTGACTTGTGTTAATTTTAATCATCTCCGTGTAGCCCTTCACATTCCGTCTACTCTGGAGGAAATTTTAGCTGATGACACACGAGCAGCTGCTCGGGTTTTGCGTTTTATGAACTTGGCCAACCTATCCAAGGATATTTAACCCTTTTAATTGTCTTTTATCTTTCGTTTTTAGCCTCTTGCTGATGTTCTGACAGTCACCATTTTTTGAGATCATAGCGAATCAATGTTCTTAGCTGGGCGCTAATGACCATAGAAGTCGTGCGCCCTAAAACCACAAAAAAAAAAAAAAAAAACTGGCAATTACTTGTGAAAGGAGGTAGATATTGGTGCGACCACCATTTCAAAAACTTCTCTGTTGCTTTAGCTCCATTTCATTCGCTGTAATGTATGGTCCGAAATGCATAGAACACTAACCTGCTCGCTATCGAACTTTTCAATACGCGATTCGTAAAATCGAGCGCACGCACTTGACAACGGCTGTTACGAATTACGAAAAGGTGAATGATTCATTCGAAAGCTAAGGTGATGTACTATTGTGAGTGGTATACTTTTATCAAAATTGAATGAGGCGTGTTACGAAACTAAAAACTCGGGCGTAATGAAAAGTAGACATTTTCTTTTTTTACAGACAAGGCAAAGCTCGATTGATAAAACGTCGTGGATTGGTCTTGTGTACCGTCAACATTTTGTTCATCGTGAAGATCGGAACTGGGATTTGCTCGTTTTCTTCCGCCTCGGCAGTGCGATGGCAGCCTTATATATAAAATGCAGACGTGTGCCGGAGGAGGGGGGGGGGGAGCTGTCGGCGCGCATGCGCACTGCTGCCGCCACGGCTGGCGGCACACCGG
This sequence comes from Locusta migratoria, assembly GCA_026315105.1. NCBI lineage: Eukaryota > Metazoa > Arthropoda > Insecta > Orthoptera > Acrididae > Locusta > Locusta migratoria. The sequence goes on along the minus strand of CM048744.1, from coordinate 5,184,831 downwards.
TGTCTTACTCCCCACACAACAGTACCACTGGCAAGCAACAACTGTTTCGTCGCCTCTACTCGATGAGCTGGTTTGTCTCTCTGGCTAGTTCGTCCGTCACCGATGTAAATCGTAATGGGAACATCGGATTTCCTTTTCTCAACCCTGTGAAATTTCTAAACCGACCATTTCTTTAAACTTAGCTACAGTTGTGTCCAGATATCGTCGTATAGTAATAGTTTCGTGTAGCGCTCTTTGGCGTGGTGCAAGTCTTTCAGTTGGACGCCACTTGAGCTACCGGGCTACCCCAGTCATCCGAACGGTGAAAGGGGGCATCTGGAACACTAGCGTTGCTCGTTTACCGACTCCCTGTGGGAACATAACCGGTTGCGTTCACCAGCTCTGTCACATACTCCCAATGTGTTTCTATCGGCTGTTTCGTACTTAGTGTTGCTCTACCCGGTAAAAAGCTACGCCCTTCCTTTCCCGAGTTATATATAATATATGTACCCCCTCAATCTTCTTTCCAGTATTCTCGCCATTATCTTCGTTATTGCATGTGCGAGTGTGATCCCTCGATAGTTATCACATCCGTTTCGAACAGTAAACTTAGTGTTTGATTCACACATTCTTCAGGTATACATTTCCGAATCGATATGTCGTACGCCTACATAGCCACTGTAACCCCATTGTTGTAACCGTCTTTGTTATCCAGCTCTCTTCCCCGTTTTCTACTTTTCTGACCCTTGGCGTCCTCGCATTCCTTTGCCATTGCTGTTGTTCTTGTTTAGTAGTTTTTCTTCCTCGGGTCGCGTTATTCGCACTGCTCCTATTTCCCCTGTACTGACTCCTCCCCGCGCGCTCCCGGCTGCCCCCTGCCGCTCGCCCACTGGCCTCGCACGCCGCCCTCCTGCCCTGCCCTGCCCTGCCCTGCCCTCCCCTCCCCTCCCCTCCCCTCCCCTCGCTCTTACGGAACGCCGTCACTCGCTGCTGGCAGACGCAGCGGCCGCATCCGACGAGAGCTACAAGTAGTAAAAACAGCCCAAAATCCGCAATCCAGTTATACAAACAACTTATTCCCGAGGAAGTACTTAGCATTATGTGTGTATTTTGCAGTCTCCTCCGCCGAATGGGAAAATGACGGGCGCGGAAACGTTAGCACTTTGACAGCAGGGGACGCCTGGGGTCGTGAGGCTGCGGCTGGTGCTGCAGGCTTACGTGGCCGGCATGTTGTGCTCGTGTCTGGTCGAGCGGGACGAAATGTCCGACCGTCACTGGCCGCGGGTGCCGTAGCACGCAAAATTCCCTATTATGACGTTACTGTCTACTTTGGCCTACTTGACCTTCAAAATCCTAAAAGACACATCTCTCTTCTATTTCCAAAAGACTTACTTCGAAGAATCAAAGGTAGAAACGCGCGAGTCGATATTTGGCAAAAAGTAGTGCCATCGGTCTGTACCTACCGGCAGAGTTTTGTGGACTCGACAGAAACTGCGGAGTCTTGCACCTGGGTGTCTGTAGATGCACGTTTAAAGACACACTGTTTGCCGGCCCCTACAGTGCTCGCCGCCCCTGGTGCCCTACCTGCAGCACTCGGCCGTGCGCCTCGGAGCAGCCTCAGCCTCCGCTGCCGCTGCCCGCCGTCCTAGGCTGTGGCGTCAGGCCGCCACCCGGCCAAACGTCAGGCGAGGCTTCGGCGTCGCCGACACCGGGTCTCTTCACCTCGATGGAGAGGTTGTAACGCTCTGCCTCACTTCACGACTCGCCGTCCGACTGCTAGCAGCCTCTCCTCTCGCATAGAAATTGTGGCTGTCTTGTTATCGAGTACCGAGGAACGGAACAGAAGAAAAGAAAAGAACGGAATGGAACCTCGTATTCTTAATCGCGTACGTAATGCAACGGGATATCGTTCTGTTATGCTCAAAAGTCTTATTAACGTGTTTCCTTGAAAGCGAGAAGTAGTTCATAAACTAGCATGGGTTTAGGAAACATCGATCGTGTAAAGGTCTTTTCCTGTCCAGTTTGCGTGAATTTATACTCACGACAATCGTAGTGTCGGTCGGAATTGTGACCTTATTTTTCGAAATACTGTGTGCAGCACTTATTGAAGCTGGTGTACCGACTAACTTACGTGCATTGTGTATTTACGAAAGCCGAGTTTTGTCGATTGCAGAAACTGACGTAGAGATGGCAATGGAAAGTTAGCGCTACGAAGAAAAAACTGTAAATAGGCTGCTTGTGAAGGAAAGAAATTAATACTTCCTGCGCGTTCTTAATTCTGGTAGCGTTTTTGAGGTTGTAGAATTTCGTAGTATCTGCTCGGCACGTATGTCGTTTACGTAAATACTATCTCTGTACAAGGCAGTACGCAGGCAGGACTGCGGTGTGTTTTGTGACGGGTATACAGGAGAGTCCAGCCGATTCCGAGTGAACGGCAGTTGGACCACTTGCAAAAAAGAAATGGACCTCGAAAGGAATACACGTGTCAAAAAATACCAACTTTTGAACAAAGTGTTTAAATCGGCATTTACATTGCCAGTGTAAAGGCTTTAAAGTCTTAAAGATTTCCTTCCGGATATAAAGGTGCAGTGGCATTTTCGATGAAGACAGGATGTACCCGTAGTTTTTGTTCGACGAAGTTTCGATTTATGCAAAACTTGTAACGTCAGAGAGTCGAAATATGTAGTCTCCACTAGGATAAAATGCAGTTGGAAAGTACTTTTAATAAAGGTACCGTCGGCTCGTGTAAACCCGTTTGTTTCCTGCGTCACGTTGCACGGATTTCTGGTCGAGATCGCTCGCACTCAAGAAAGTTTGTGGTGTGACGTACATTCACCGAAATGTCGAATTCATTACGCCAGTTTCGGTTTCGATTACTGTTCGGGTCGCAAATCGTCTTTCGGTCGCACTCCGGTCGTCGATGTCGTCGTGTCGAACAGCTGCGCACCTTTTCATTTTCGTTATTGCACACGAGTTTCGCTGGTTTGTCAATAGTACGTATAATACACGGTTTATTTTTTTTATTTTTTATTTTATTTTTTTTTTTTTTTTTGACCTATGCGTTTTTGGACGTATTTTAGATTTTATTTGACGTAAATGAAGTAATGGAAAAGACTTTTTCGGGCGCCTAAAATTCTCTTTTTGCGACCTAAAAAAAATCCGCGGTCTAGTTGTCGGCTTACTTTGGACGAGAAATAAATGGGTAATAATTTCGCGATAGTCCCGTGTGTCGGACACCGGAAGTACGAGCGTTGCTGGAAATTGTCGACACCCGTCCGATGTGGAGAATGCCGTGTACAGTTTAGTGAGATAGTGACGAGACGGAATTGCAAAGTGGTAGAGAGTGTACGACTGCACGGGTCTGGAAGTGGCGGTTGGTGTTCTGGGAAAGTTGGGAAGGCGGCGACTGGAGAGGACGCTGTGTGAGGCGAGGCGAGCGTGGAGCAGCGGAGCAAGACGCGGCGGCTGGAGGCTGGAGGCGCGGCCCGGCCGGCCGGCGGCAGATCGATGCGGCGGTAGCGGTGGAGGCAGCACTGGCAGTCGATAGCCGCCACAGCCGCCGCCAGCTGTGCTCTGCTAGTGCAGGCCAGTGGCCAACACCAAACGTCATGTCGTGTGCGCCTGCTGTTAATGCCAAAATGCTGCTTCACTTCATACATGTTAAAAAACTGTTCATTCATACAGCAACACGCCGTCACGAAACTATCTGCGGACAAATATTTAACCTTAAAATGAGTCAAATACAGATACTTACAATTTTGATACATTTTTCGTGACATGTTATTCCAGTCCTAAGTCCATATGCCATCGTGGAGGTATAGTTTATTATAATAACTGCATATACTTGTAGTATAAATGCTCCTTACATCGTATATATACTTTATTTTATCCTTATCAGGAATTACTTCGTTACTGTTATTGTCAGTTTGACATATCCTCCAGCGATGCTCTATGGTTACTGTTTGTTTCTTACTGCATATACTGGTGTCATCTTTATTATGTTACGGTATTACGATACATATCTTTCTTTTAACTCGATCCGAAAATTTTAATAAAGTTGTCTAGATAATATTTGTGTTTCAGTTCGATTTCTTCGTTTAAAATTTCGTCAGGCCTTTCCTTCAAATGTGTATAAATTTCTCTCTCTTCCAGGACGTTCATATGATAACCTTTTGCTGTGATATCTAATATTTTCATTGCGTCTGTAATTCGATCGGTTTCGTGGTTTTCCGTTTTCAAGTGGTTAAAGAATTCTGAAAGACTTTTGTCGGAATTTCTTGTATGTATGTTTGTTCTTGTTGTTCTTGTTCTGGTCTTCAGTCCGGAGACTGGTTTGATGCAACTCTCCACAATACCCTATCCTGAGCAAGCATCTTCATCTCCACATAAGAACGGCAACCTACATCTGTCTGAATCTGCTTACTGTATCCATCTCATGGTCTTCCTCTGCGGTTTTTACCCCACACACTTCCCTCCAAACTAAATTCACAATTCCTTGGTGTCTAAGAATGTGTCCTACCAATCTATTTCTTCTTTTAGTCAAGGTATGCCAGAAATTTCTTTTCTCCCCAATCCTGTTCAGTACCTCCTCATTAGTTACGCGATCCGCCCACCTAATCTTCAGCATTCTTCTGTAGCACCACATTTCAAAAGCCTCAATCCTCTTCCTGTCAGCACTGTTTATCGTCCATGTCTCACTCCCATACAAGGCAACACTCCATACAAATGCCTTCAGAAAGGACTTCCTTAGGTTTAAATCAATATTCGATCTTAACAAATTTCTCTTTTTCAAGAACCCTTTTCTACCCATTGCCATTCTGCATTTTATATCCTCTGTACTGCGACCATCATTTGTTATTTTACTGCCCAAGTAACAAAACTCATCTACCTCCTTTATTGTTTCGTTACCTACTTTAATTCCTTCAGCATCACCTGATTTTCTTAGACTGCACTCCATTACCCTACTTTTGCTCTTTTTAATGTTCATCTTATATGCACCTTTCAGCACACTGTCCATTCCGTTCAATTGCTCCTCCAGGTCCTTTGCTGTATCTGACAGAATTACTATGTCGTCGTCAAAATGCAATGTTTTTAATTCTTCCCCCTGAACTTTAATTCCTTCGCCAAATTTCTCCTTGCTTTCCTTTATAGCTTGCTCACTGTACAAATTGAATAACATTGGAGAAAGGCTGCAACCCTGTCTTACTCCCTTTCCAACCACTGCATCCCTTTCATGCCCTTCAACTCTGACAACCGCTGTCTGGTTTTTGTACAAGTTGTAAATAACCTTACGCTCCCTATATGTTACTCCTGCTTGCTTCAGAACTTGAAAGAGTTTATTCCAACCAACATTGTCAAAAGCCTTCTCCAAATCTACAAAAGCTAGAAATGTAGGTTTGCCTTTTCTTTATCTTCTATGATAAGCCGTAAAGTGAGTATTGCCTCCCGTGTTCCTACATTTCTCCTGAACCCAAACTGATCTTCCCCGAGGTCGGCTTCTACCAGCTTTTCCATCCTTCTGTATATAATTCGTGTTAATATTTTGCAACCATGACTTATTAAACTGATGGTTCTGTAGTTTTCACACCTGTCTGCACCTGCTTTCTTTGGAATGGGGATTATAACATTTTTCTTAAAGTCTGAGGGTACTTCACCTGTCTCGTACATCTTACACACCAGGTGAAACAATTTTGTCATGGCTGGTTCTCCCAGAGACTTCAGTAGCTCTGAGGGAATATCATCTACTCCAGGGGCCTTGTTTCGACTTAGGTCTTTCAGGGCTCTGTCAAATTCTTCTCTCAGTACAGTATCTCCTATTTTATCTTCATCTACATACTCTTCCCTTCCTACAGTATTGTAGCGAAGTTCATTTTCCTTGTAGAGCCCCTCTATATACTCTTTCCATCTTTCAGCTTTCCCTTCCTTGCTCAGAACTGGTTTTCCATCAGTGTCCTTGATATTCATAGAGCTGTTTTTCTCATCTCCAAATGTTTCTTTATTTTCGTGTAAGCTGTATCTATTTTCCCCCTATTTATACATTCTTCTACATCCTTGCATTTGCCTTCTAGCCACTCCTGCTGAGCCATTTTGCACTTCCTGTCAATCTCATTTCTTAGTCTTCTGTACTCCATTCTGCCCGTTTCATTTACTGCATTTTTATATTTCCTCCTTTCATCAATCAAATCCAGTATGTCCTGTGATATCCAAGGATTTTTTGTAGGTCTTGCCTTCCTACCTATTTTGTCCTCTGCTGCCTTCACTATTCCTTCCCTCAATGCTACCCATTCCTCTTCTACTATTTTATTTTCCCCCGTTTCTGTCAATTGTTGCCTAAAGCTCCCTCTGAAATTATCCAAAACTTCACTTTCCTTCAATTTATCCAAGTCCCAATCTCCTTACTTTCCTACCTTTCTGCAGTTTTTTCAGTTTCAGCCTACAGTTCATGACTAACAAGTTATGGTCAGAGCTTATATCTGCCCCTGGGTACGTCTTGCAGTTTATAACCTGGTTCCGGAATCTATGTCTTACCATTATAAAATCTATCTGGTATCTCCCGGTGTCTCCTGGTCTCTTCCACGTATACAATCTTCTTTTGTGAGTCTTAAACCACGTGTTTGTTATGATTAAATCATGTTCCATGCAAAATTCTACCAGGCGACTTCCTCTTTCATTCCTCCTGCCCAGTCCATATTCACCTACTATTTTTCCTTCCCTTCCTTTTCCTACTACCGAATTCCCGTCTCCCATAACAATTAAGTTTTCCTCTCCCTTAACGGTCTGAATAATTTCCTTTAGCTCCTCATATATTTCTTCGATTTCCTTATCGGCAGAGCTAGTTGGCATATAAACCTGTACTACAGTTGTCGGTGTTGGCTTCTTATCTATCTTGCCAATGATAATGCGATCACTGTGCTGCTCATAGTTTACCCGCATTCCTATTTTCTTATTCATCATCAGTCCTACTCCTGCGATACCCCCAATTGATTATGTATTTATAATCCTGTACTCACCTGACCAGAAATCCTGTTCATCCTGCCACCGAACTTCACTAATCCCCACTATATCTTTCAACCTATCCACTTCCCTTTTTAAATTTTCTAATTTTCCTACTCGATTAAGGGATCTAACATTCCACGCTCCGACCCGTAGAATGCCAGTATTGTCTGTCCTGATGATAACATCCTCCTGAGTAGTCCCCGCACGGAGATCCGAATGGGGGACTATTTTACCGGAGAGGATGCCATCATATGTTCATACAGTAGAGCTGTATGTCCTCGGGAAAAATAACGGCTATAGTTTCCCCCTTGCTTTCAGCCGTTCGCAGTAGCTGTGTGGCAAAGCCACATTAGCTGATGTTACAAGGCCAGATCAGTCAATCATCCAGACTGTTGCCCCTGTAACTACTGAAAAGGCTGCTGCCCTTCTTCAGGAACCACACGTTTGTCTGGCCTCTCCACAGATACCCCTCCGCTGTGGTTGCACCTACGGTACGGCTATCTGTATCGTTGAGGCACGCAAGCCACCCCACCTCGACAATGTCTGTGGTTCACGGGAGTGGGTATGTATGTAACCTTAAATATTTGTCCGCAGATAGCCTGATGATGGCCACAGTGCCGAAATGGGGCTACTGCTGTATTAATAAACAGTTTTTAACACCTAGAAAGTAAAGCAGTGTTTTTTGATTACTTAAATTGACAATATGTCCTTAATTGATAGCAAATGTTAATTTCAAAAAATTGCGTTCAGGAATTGTCAAAAATCTGAAAAGTTTTTAATTTCACTGATCGCGCTCAAGTTTTGCCGTCGCATATCGATTTTTGTGGTAGCTTTGACAGATTACTGACTTTGTGATATAGTTGTAATATTTGGAGAGAGATTTTCAAACTTGAAAATAAACGGCAACGAAGAAAACAGATTGGAGAGGGGCAGACGATAGAGACAGAATGAAGAGTTGGCGCTAATGTGTGGACGACGTGCCCGTATTGGCCCAGCGTCGTTTGATGTTTGCTCAAAACACCGGCGAGCACCGGAGCCGTACCGACGTCGCTTCCACACGTCGCACGAACTCAATCCGTGCAGCGCAGCGCCGCGCCGACAGCTGCGGCGCAGACAATTATAGTGCGGTCTACAGGTACTGGGCGGGGAGCGCGGGTGCCTCACACTGCTAGACTACTGATGCTGCCACGACGCTTTTTGTGTCCCAACCTCGTCGCCACTTTTGTCTCGCTTCCGCCGGTTGTCCTGGGTGTCGGTGGCCGAGTAGAGAGAGAGAGAGAGAGAGAGAGAGAGAGAGAGAGAGAGAGAGAGAGACCGACACAGGGAAATTGGATGCACGCGGGTGCGGGTAGGGAGTACGAGGTGACCAGTCAGTGGGACAGCAGAAACTAGAAACACTACGCTAGATTAGAACAAGTTGTATAGTTCGTAGAAATAGGTTAATACTTTTACAAAGTTCATGACTGCCAACTAATTGTACTGCTGAGGCATAGGTTAACTACGTAGAGGCCTAGTGCCTATCCGATAGCCAAGTCTTAACTGCTGCCGATCTGATTCCCAAGTGGCCGATGCCGTTCAGTGGTGGCCAGGAGCGGAGTTGCAGCAGAGGGCGCTCGTGGTTGACGTAAGAACGCCGCGCCGTGCGTGCATGGCGGCGCGCGGCGAAAGTACGTGGCGCGCACTTCGTACTTGGGCGATACCACACTTTCGTCACGTCTCACTGTCTAATTGTCATGTGCTTTAGTGTCGGTGTTCGATCCGTAACGGTAAATAAAATGTCCGAATACCTGTCCGCAGCGACACAAGCGCTATTAATGTCTGGTTCCTAATAGGTACAGCAGCAGTGCCAGATGAGTCGATGTATTAAGGAGTACATTTAGTTTCAGGGTCCTACTCGAGTTTAGTTTTAAACTTCGTAACGCGACGTTCCATTCGAATTCCTCCAGAGCCACTCGTATAGCGAAGCATCGTGACACGCGCAAAGAAAATAATTACTGCCTTTACAACGAGTTACTGATTTGAGATTGGGTAAGACGTAATTTTGTAATGGTTTTATTAGAATTTCGTTAAAGAGTTCTAGCAATTTGCTCTGGCAAAGTGGAGCGCGCCGTCTTGCAGCAGGACGGCGTGTGCCCACAGCTGCTCAGCGGCAGGTGGGCTGCTCTGCGGCCCCAGCGCCACCTAGCGAGATGACCCACCACTCAGTCACAAAAGTCGGGACAACCGGCAGGCCGAGTGCAGGACGTCTACGCCTCGTCAGTAAGGGTGGCTGAGCTGTCCTTTCTCTGTCATCACCATTCCAGTTTCCCCCCAGGGGCCCACAGCTCTTTTGTGGGCACGTGTGTGGCGCGCACGGGTCCCCGAGCCATTGCAGCCTTTTTTCCTGTTTTCCCCAGGCTGCATTACCCCTCCTAGTTCCCTCTCCTTCCCATCCCAATTCCTCCTTCCCACCCTCTCCAACCCCGTCTCTTGGTGTTACTCTAGATGACGGCTTGGCTATCCCATGGTACCGATTGTCCTGCACTTTGGTTTTGTCTGCTGTGTACACCGGTTTTTGGCCCAGTTTGGTCCCCCTCGGGGTTTGACCTTCCATACCAAAATTGTCCGATAAAGTGTGAGCCAATTGGGGAAGAACTCCCGACCTAGCCCCTATGGTGCGGGTCCCATCCTTTCCTTTCCTCGCCATAGCCCACATCCCTCGCTAGGTCCCCAGCACGTGTAGTCAGTCCGTGTGGGGGGGCTGTTATGTACCCTTTGGCTGAGCCCCCTGACACCACAGGGATCACACTACTGGTGTCTGAGCTGCGACCTCTCCATGCAAGCCAAGGAGTTGATGCCTGTCCTCGGGGGTATCAGAACTCCCGGCAATGGCCATCGTGCCAGGTGGCCTTTGCTGAGGCTGGGTGGTGCCCATGGAGAGAGCCCCGGTTTCGGAGTGGGTGACACCAGGGCGGACGTCTAGCACCATGAAAAGAGTTAGACTCCAAAATGGTTGTGCATCGTCCATCTCTCAAGACAGGAAGAGATCGTTTAATGCTGTTACTGCGGATAAGAGGATGTTTCCCTCCCTTGCTACCCCTTGGGAGGAAGGCCAGGCTCGCCGGTTAGGAGCAAAACCCTTTCCTCGCTATCTCGTTTGCTCAAGGACTGATGGAGGGACTTTCACTTCCACCAAACCTCTGTTCTTTGTCGAGACCATAGAGAACAAGTTTGGTGAAGTGGAATCTATGGGTAAGCTTAGATCTGGTTCATTACTCATTAAAACAGTTTCGGAAGCCCAGTCTGAAGCTTTGCTCGCCTGCAACACCCTTGGCGACATTCCAGTCACAATTGTCCCGCACAAATCCTTGAATATGGTACAGGGTGTGATATTCCACCGGGACCTCCTCTTTCAAACTGATGAGGAACTTAGTGCCTATCTCGAGCGGCGTGGTGTACATTTTGTTCGCCGTGTTCAGAGGGGACCTAAAGATAACCGCGTCGATACTGGGGCCTTTATCTTGGCCTTCGAGTGGGACACACTCCCAGAGAAGGTCAAGATCATGATATATCGATGTGAAGTGAAGCCCTACATTCCACCTCCCATGCGGTGTTTTCGATGTATGAGGTTTGGTCATATGTCCTCTCGCTGTACAGGAGTCCCAGTATGCGGCGATTGTGGACGCCCACTACATGAGGGGAGCCCCTGTGTTCCTCCGCCGGTGTGCGTCAACTGTCAACAACACCACTCTTCACGGTCGCCAGATTGCCCTATGTTCAAAAAAGAAAAGAAGATACAAGAGTACAAATCCCTGGAGCGTTTGACGTACCCTGAGGCCCGCAGCAAATATGAACGTCTGCATCCCGTGCAAATGGCGACGACCTTCGCTACGACGTTATCGTCTAGCCTTTCACCCTCCCCTTCCCACTCCCATCTCCCCCCTACACCCCGTCCACACCCCTCCCTCACATCTCCCTCTCCTGTAGCCCTCCCTTTGTGTCCCACCCCTTCCCAGCCGGAGAAGTGCACCCCTTCTCCGTCGCCTGCCGGTGACTGTGCCCTATCTCAGGGCCTTCCGTCCCGGCGTTCCCCAGATCGGAGATCTTCGACCTCCAGTCGGCCATCGGACTCCCAGTCAGTGAGTTCAAAGGTCGCCCGATCCTCGTCAGTACCAGACCTAACTGACAAAAGTCCTCTCTCTGGGGTGGGTCCTGCCCGTCCCACACGAGAGAAGGAGAAGGAGAAAGAGAAGGAGAAGGAGAAGAAGAAGAAGAAACCAAAGTTACAAGATAAAGCCCCTCCGGTACCACCGGAGGTGCCGACTGTGCTTTCGCAACTCGCTCATCCCATTGAGCCCAAGGCTGATCAGCTATTTATGGATGTTGTCCCTTCTTCTTTGGTGACGGACGCTGACAAAGCAACGTGACAGACATTACGCCATTCGCTTCCCACCTAGATCCTCGTGATGTGATCATCCAATGGAACTGTAATGGCTACTACCCTCACCTCTTGGAGATTAAACAGCTAATCTCTCTCTCTTCTGTGGCCTGTGTCGTCCTGCAGGAATCGAGGTTCATGGATGCACATTCACCGACCCTCCGTGGGTTCCGTGCATTTTGTCGGAACCGGGTTGGTCCCCTCCAGGCGTCTGGTGGGGTTTGTACTTTGGTCCGGACAGATATTGACAGTACCTGGATTCCTCTCCAAACTCCATTGGAAGTGGTTGCTGTCCGGGTTCACTTGGACACTCCATTGACCATTTGCAACCTCTACCTTCCACCTGACAGGCCACCTACACTCACGTCCCTAGTGGCCCTCCTTCAGCAACTCCCCCCTCCTTACCTCATCCTTGGGGACTTCAATGCCCACCATCCTTTGTGGGGCAGTGCTTATACATCTAGCCGGGGCCGCCTCATAGACCAGTTTCTTGCTGACCACAATCTGAGCCTTCTCAACGATGGTTCCCCAACTCATTTTAGTGCCACTCACGGCACCTTTTCTGCCATAGACCTCTCTCTCTCTCACTTAACCTTCTCTCCTTCCTTTATTTCACTGGTCGGCGTATGACAAACTCTGCGATAGCGACCACTTTCCGTTGATCCTTTCACTTCCCTCACGCCTACCACGAGCCAGGGTACCCCGCTGGGTTTTCCGTCGTGCTAATTGGCCGCTATATACATCCCAGGTTGTGTTCCTATCTTCCCCCTCAGGCTGTATAGATGATATTATAAGCCAAATGACCAACATGATTACCCAAGCTGCCAACGCCGCTGTTCCCCGGTCGACAGGCCCTCCTACTCGCCGGCCTGTCCCTTGGTGGAATGCAACTGTTGCCGCAGCCATTCGCGAGCGCCATAGGGCCTTGCAACATCTTAAGCGCCACCCATCGCTCGCTGGTCTAATAAATTTCAGACGTCTGCGTGCCAGAGCTCGTTACTTAATCAAACAAAGTAACCGGACATGCTGGGAGCATTTTGTCTCCTCGTTGGGTTCTTCTGTCCCTTTGACAAGAGTGTGGGCTATGCTCCGATCTATCCAAGGTAGCTGGCGGCCGACTTCCGTCCCTGGTCTTGCCCTGCCTGATGGGGTCTGCACAGAGCCATCTGTTGTTGCAGAACATCTTGCAACTCACCTCGCCAATGTATCAGCGACAACTTCATATCCGGCGACCTTTCTCCTTAAGAAACACCAGGCCGAAAACTTCAAATTAGGCTTTACTTCTCACCAGGTGGAACCATATAACGAACCTTTTACTGACTGGGAGCTATCGCTGGCCCTCTCCTCTTCTCGTGATTCAGCACCTGGCCCTGACGATATCCATAATCAATTGCTGAAACACCTTAACCCCTCACAACGACAATTTCTCCTAAAAGTTTTTAACCGTATTTGGCTTCAAGGGGTGTTCCCCTCCCAGTGGAGGGAGAGTATTGTGGTCCCTGCCCTCAAGCCTGGCAAGGACCCGTCGGCGCTGGACAGTTATCGACCAATAAGCCTGACAAGTGTCCCCTGTAAACTACTTGAACGGATGGTAGCCCGCAGATTATGCTGGGTTCTTGAATCCCGGGGACTTCTCTCACCTTACCAGTGTGGGTTCCGGGAGGGACGATCCCCTATTGACTATTTACTTCGACTGGAGACTGCGATCAGACAGGCCTTCTCTAAAAGACATCATCTGGTAGCAGTCTTCTTCGATCTGCATAAGGCGTACGACACTGCTTGGCGTCATCATATTTTACGTTCTCTTCATGACTGGGGCCTCAGAGGCTCCTTACCAATTTTTATCCGTCAGTTTTTATCCCACCGCCTGTTCCGTGTCAGAGTTGGCTCTTCCTTTAGCTCCCCTCGGATACAGGAGAACGGTGTCCCCCAGGGCTCAGTGTTGAGTGTTACACTTTTTCTAATCGCCATCAATGGGTTGGTGAGCTCTGTTGGGTCACTGGTGACCCCGGCATTGTATGTCGACGACTTTTGTATATGGTACAGCTCCTACTCATTAGCCTCTACTGAACGTCAGCTCCAGAGCGCCATTCGGCGGGCTTCAGTGTGGGCTACGTCCCATGGTTTCCAGTTTTCCTCATCAAAAACGAGGGTGGTGCACTTTTGTCGTCGTACTACAGTTCACCCTGATCCAGAACTGTTCTTGGGTAATCAGCGCCTGGAAGTTGTAGCACAGCATCGTTTCCTGGGTCTTCTCTTTGACAAAAAATTGACCTGGGTGCCCCCTATTCGCCACCTAAAGATTAGTTGTATGAGGCAACTCAATGCCCTACGTTTCCTTGCTCATTCATCTTGGGGTGCAGACCGAACAACTATCCTCCGTATCTATCGGGCTCTAATCTTGTCCCGATTGGACTATGGGTGTCAAGTTTATGGCTCGGCAGCTCCTTCTGCCCTGAAATTATTAGACCCGGTTCACCATTATGGTGTCCGCTTGGCTACAGGTGCATTCCCGACTAGCCCGGTCGACAGTTTCCTTGTTGAGGCGGGAATCTGCCCTCTTCAGGTCAGGCGGCATCAGCTTCTGGCGTCTTATGCCATCGCCATCCGGCAATATCCTGCTCATCCCGCTTACCAGGTTCTTTTTGCATATGGCTTCGACCCCCTGATACCCGGCCGCGGGCGGGCCTTCCCGTCGGACTGCGGCTTGCCTCTCTTTGCCGGGATTTCCATTTCCCTTCGCTAGATTGCGCCCCCCATTTTACTGCACGCACACCTCCGTGGATGGTGCCACGACCACTAATTCGGGCGGATCTCTTCCAGGGCCCAAAAGCTTTAATTTCCCCCATGGTCTTTAGGCGTTTGGTGCGCCCAGTACTAGAAGAGTTTCAGGGAGCCTCTAACTTCTACACTGATGGCTCGAAAACTGCGGGCCACTCCAGATATGCTTTTACATCTCATATTGGGGCGGAATGCCATTCTCTGCCAGAGGCATGCAGTGTGTTTACGGCAGAGCTGATGGCGATTTATAGAGCCCTCTGTTTTATTAAACATTCTGCCGTGGAACGTGGTTTAATCTGTGCTGACTCCATGAGCAGTCTGCAGACCATTGATCGATGTTTCCCCTCCCATCCTTTAGTTATTTCCATCCATGATCTCCTTGCTGACCTTCATCGTGCTGCCTGCTCCGTTACCTTTCTCTGGGTGCCAAGCCATGTTGGTATTACAGGGAATGAAGAGGCTGACCGGTTGGCTCTCGGCAATTACTCGCTGCCCACCTCCCTTTCTAATTCCGGGTGCGGATCCGCGGGTGCAGATCAGATCTTTGATTCACTCCTCATGGGAGAGCAGTTGGAAAGCTACTGCCCCTTCCAATAAACTCCGCACCATCAAAGATACGACTGTAGCTTGGAGTTCATCTTTACGCCCTTCCCGGAGAGAATCAATTGTCCTCTGTCGCCTCCGTCTTGGACACTGCAGGCTGACCCATGGATTTCTTTTACGAAATGACAATCCACCACATTGTGATTGTGGAGCCGTATTCTGACTGAATGTCCTCTCCATTCGACACTTCGTGGCGACTATGGCCTACCGCCTGCATTGCCTTTAGTTTTGGCGGATGACCCACGGATTGTTGATCGCGTCCTTGCCTTCCTCCGTGAAGGTAGATTTTGTCAGCTCTAGGACTCGCTTGGTCGGGGTGAGTGGGTTTGTGATTCTTAGCTGTTTGTGGGGTTTAGAGCCTTATCCCCATCAGCCCCCCCCCCCACTCTTTTATATTTTAATGTAGTTTTATTTCTCTCTGCTCTGGAGCTATGATACGTTGACCACTGTGCCATTAGTAACTTGTGGTTTAGGCTAGAGGTCGCTTCCAGAGCTGTGGGTTCGGACACTGTAGCATTTGCTGCCCTGGGTTGGTCTTAGTCTTGTTGGCGAGTCGATTTTACTTCCTAGTGTAATGGTCTTTTGGCTTTCACCTATTTTTCGTTGGGTTCCGTGGCGTATAGACTTTGGGGTTGAAGGGACTGATGACCTCGTTGTTTGGTCCCTCATGTCCACCACCACCACCACCACCATTCCAGTTTTATGTAAACGCTCACAGCCTCTACAATCGCGGTCGTGCAACTCTTTTTGTGTGTGTTTTTAATCTTCCATCACAATAGTACTTTCCTCCTTAAAACACAAATGAATAACACATTTACTTTTTCATATTGAGACGAAAGCTTACTTTCGAGTAATCAACACTTACAGCAAATCGTGCAAGTGGAATTTAACGACGTCCACAAATACATTGGGACGGATGGAAGCGAGAAGAAACATACTAAACCAATTATTCGCTGCTACACAGTGATCATTTCATTTGGAAATTCAGAACAGAAGATACTAAAAAAAAACTAAACTGCTGATGGGGGAAATGTGCACTTCTGCACCTGTCCATTTTCAAATCAAATGTTCAAATGTCTATAAATCTATCGGACCAAACTGCGTGGTCATCAGACCGTAGCTTACAAACTACTTAAACCTAGGTAAACTAACCTAAGGACAAACACACACACCCATGCCCCAGGGAGGACTCGAACCTCCACGGCGAGCAACCGCGCGCTCCGCAGCGAGACGCTTTAGAGCGCTCGGCTACTCCACCGCGGCTGTACATTTCCAGGCCTATGCATTAAATAATGTACGAGCTACTAACCAAATGATGAAAAGGAACCACACTGATGCCTATACATCATTCGAATATTTCCACTATTTGTGTGTGTCGTTGCCCTATAAATATTTCTAAATTGGACTATAATGCCTCCTCTCATTAGGTATTGTATTTATGCGTGACATGGCATACAAATTATATTTGAAATTTAATGTCACGAGTTCAGCAAGTAGTTGCTTAACAGTAATTTCCGTATCAGTTCGTAGCTGTGTAAGCGAAAGCGAGACAACCCGGTGGCCGGGTGGACTGAGACGCTTCAGTCACGGTCTGCACGGCCACTACGGTCGGGGTTCGAATCCCCTCTCAGGCACGGATATTTGTGCCGTCCTTAGGATAAGCTAGTTGATAAGTAGTTTGTAAGTTTAGGGACTGATAACCGCGTAGTTAAGTCCCATAAGCTTAACAAACATTTGAAACATCATTTTTGACAAAAATCCAAATTAGAATACGTTACGTCAATGGATAACAGCAAAACAATAACAGAACACGGTCTCTTCTGTACAATAGCAATAATAAAATCAGCATTTGAGCCACGGATGAAAGGATGACCCGTTGGCATTCCAACAAATTATCTATCTTCATCAGTCTTAGAATCCGCATTGTATGTGATTATTCAGTAACATGACACGAATCGACCTGCCCTCTCGATGTTAAATCAACATAAATTATTACAAAGTTTTGTCTTGGGCACTGACCTCGCGTTGTCCTCTTTTCACGTCTCGTTCTATTGCCTGGAACACGAGACGTCGACGTAAATGCATTTTCCGAGTCAGTCATCCCACTGGTAATGTCGCAGGAGAGCTCTTGCGATTTCAAATTAGTGTAATAAAATAATCATTTTATAAAAACAGTGAGGACTTAGTAACTGGAAGTCCAAGTATCCGCCATTGCCTAGGGCACTGGCTGCATCGCGTATGGCGGACATCTGCGAGTCCGCGGCCAGCCACGACAAAACCGAGTGGACTGCGCGTGCGCGTCTGTGTGGAAGCAGCAGAGGCGCGGCTCAGGGGCAGACCGAGCCGCTCAGCCCCACCTGCTGCCATCCAAGAGAGGGAAAACTTTGGAACATTTCTGCAATCAGATAAACTTCACAAACTGGGAGACACATTAAAAGAACACGAGACGACACTTGAGACGGTCAACAACACCACGAATTTCGGCAATTATCGTCTTTTTAAAACTAATACTTAATAATGCATCACATCTGGCAGTTGCTCTTGCAGTCCCCAGCAATATTTTAAATTCAATGACGGAGGTAAAACCCATTAATAACTAATGACAATCTCTTTTAAATGCACAAATAAAGCACACAATTCAATTAATGCCCGTATGCCGGTCAATGAGGATAACAGTAGAAAACCCGAAGAAGTTATTGCAGCTTGGGAAACGTCAGTCACTTATAAATTTCCTTCAAATCGTGTTAAAATTTTAATGCTCAATTAGGTAAAGAAATTTCCTGTTCATAAATGGACGAACAAAAATGGGCAAAGACTTGTTGAAACGTGCAATAAATTTGATTTTAATATCGTGTCAACACACTTAAAAAAAATAATAATAAACACTGAACTAATACGTGGCGAGCAACCAATACAATTATTGGGGAACTTGAAATCGATGATGTAGCAATTTCATATCGTAACTACAAAATGTCCAAGCTAGGAAAGGTGTTAATACTGATTTGACCATTATTTAACACGAATGAAAGTAAAACTTGAACCTCAAAAACTCTCAAAACAGCTCTAAACAGAAATTGACAAAATATAATCCAACAACTGGAAAATCCTGAAAGTTCATCAGAACAGCAAAAAAATTGATTACGCTTCGAAAGAAGCACTCGTGCTAGGTGGAACACGAATAGTGCAAAAACAAGTAAGTCTAGGGACGAGACATAAAAAAATTTGAATAGTTTCAAAACTGAACGTCGTGGTAGAGTGTCACTAAGACGATTGTCTGCTGCTGAGCAGGCAATCCCCTGTCGTCAGTGCCTCGGTGGTCGCCAGAAGTTTCGGAGGCCGTAGGCGTACTCTGGCCACCTGTCCCTGGGCAGCAGTGGCGTAGCTATCACAGGGCTAGGCGGGGCAGTGCCCCGGGGCCCCCGAGCTCCAGGGGCCCCTCGGCCCTCGTGAGCGACGATCGGGAAAAAAAAGTTACAGTAAAGCATCGAATTTTTAATTTTTTTTACCCTCCCACTGGGATGATGAAACCATCCTACATGAATATTTTCCCTATTTTCCTTCCTTGACTGGGCTATCAACGATATAACAGCGCAATAGTTTAGCCGGAGTGAGTTGTCGGGACTGACAGAAGTCCGCCTGCTGTCACCGCTGACGAAAAATATCCCACGGGGCATTTTCATCTTTATGAACTACCCAGGTCCAACTCCATCTCTATCCCTCTGCAAAATTTTATCCAAATCACCTAGTAATTTTTGCATGACAGCATAACAAACAAACAGACTTTCACAATTATGTTAGAGAGTACGATTAAATATTATCTGCTGCGTGACACATAATAATTTACTTAGTAGTATTTAGGTTTGCCTTATGTCTTCCAGTGGGCGGTAAGGAGCTGATGATGAAGTAGTTTTGTATCTGTATAGTATTAGTGTTTAGAGGGCCCCAATGTCATTTTTGCCCCGGGGCCCTTGGTCACATAGCTACGCAAACAGGAGCGTCGGCAGAGGCGGACAGCAGCTGCTGGGGTCTGCGCGCGCGTTAAAGCAGCCGAGTGGACGCAGGCGCTTCTAATGGCGCCTGCAGTGGAGGTGTCTTCCCGTCGCAGGGCAACAAAGTACCGTCGTTCCTGTGCGCGAGCCGCGTAAAGACCCGCTAGATGTGGATAGTTATCGACACGTCAGCCTTACAAATGTCCTCTGTAAACTGCTAAAACGCACGGTAAGCGGAGGTTGTGTCGGGTGCTCGAATCTCGGGTCCCGCTGGCCCCGTGCCGCGGTGGTTTCCGTCAGGCCGCTCGGTCTCCGGTAACCTAGCCCGTCTCGAGTCCGCCGCCTGGACAGCGCTCTCTCGACGTCGCCGTCTGGTAGCCGTGTTTCCTCACTTGTCGACCTGGCGACACCGCACTACACGCGCTCACTCCCACTTTGTATCCAAAAGTTTTTGGCTGTCTGTACCTTCAGCGTTCAGGTCGGCGCATCCTATAGCACCTTTCGTGCCCAGGTGAATGGGGTCGCTCAGGGTTCTGTTTTAAGCGTTCCATTGTTTTTAATGTGTATTGCGGCTTAGCGACGGCAGTGGGGTCGTCATTGTAGTTGGCGACTTGTGCAAACATTTCAGCTCTTCTAGCAGGAGTGTTGCAGAGCGCCAGCTACCGGGAGCCGTACTGGAGGCAGTCTTGTGCCGCCAGAACGTGCGTTACGCCCAGTGCAGCCACACCAGTGTAGTCTCCTAGGACTGGCGTTTGCTGAGCGGCTCACGCGGCGACCACAGACTCGCGGTGCTGCGGCTGCTCGACGCCCTCCGCCGCCTCGGCAGGCGCAGACCGCAGTACCGTGTTGCGTTGCTATCGAGCCCTCGTTGTGTCGCGTTTGGACTGTGGGAGTGTAGCGCAGACTCCGGATGCTATCCGCCCAGAGGAGTTGGACTCGCGACAGGGCTTTCGGAACAACCCGCGGACAGTCTCCTCGCGGAGGCCGGGGAGGCGCAGCACGCGGCCCGCGGCTGTGAGAGTCCGCTCGTCTACTTCTGCCGAACAGACTGCTGCACGTTGCAGAACGGCGGCCGAGGTCGCGTTTGACGGTTAGTATATGTGTTCGGTTTCTTCTCAGTGAATTGGAGTCTTTTCCTCTGCCTTCTTTGTTCAAATTCCAGTCGCGTACGCCACAGTGGTGTCTACCTCGACCTCTACTTTGACTGGACTTGACACGTCACTCCGAACGGTCTGTTCACCCAGAGGCAGTTCGCCGGCAATTCCTCTCAATTCTGGACGGGTACGGGGATCCGCAGTAATCTCCGCTGACGGCTCGAGGGCAGAGGGTCGTCGGCGCTGCGTATACGCGTGCAGAACGTAGGGAGCTGCGTTCCCTGCCGGAACGCTGGTAGCCGCAGCCGTCGCTCGTGCAGTCGGTCACATTCGTCCCCAGTGACACCCTGGGCCGTCTGCAGGCCCTCCGTCAGTGCTCCCTACACGACACGGAGCGCTGTGGACGGCGGGGCACGCTGGGATAGGCGGAAATGAGGTATAGGTATCCCGGCTCCTGACGTCCCTTCGCGTTCTGTCTTTGGAGTACAGAACGGCGTACCCTACGGACGGCTATTGAAGGCGACAGCGGGCGTGTGGAGGTGGCGCGCCCTCCGCAGAGCCGGCATCGCGCCTCACTCGGTGTGCGGCTCCCTGACTGCAGGCGGCACTGGCTCTGTGGCTGACGTGCAGTCAGCATGCTTAATGTGTTGCAGAGTGAACACACAGCCTGGACACTCTGGTATTCTCTTTTTAAATGTCTTCTTTGTTGACATTTTCCGTCTACGTTACGTGTCATTTTAGTGATCCTTTGGGTCGTGTCTGTGATTAGAAGAAGGGGCTGATGACCGCAGTGGTTTGGTGCCTTCCATACACCGACGCGACCGAACGCGCGCGCTGCTGGAAGTAAGTTTAGTGAGGAGGAGAGAGGCGGCCGCGTAGTCTGGGCTGGTGTGCCGCGAGCTGTGGCCAGAGGGGAGACAATATCAAGAATTAAGATAAATGAAAGCAAACTTTAATATAACCACAAAAATAAAGCGAATTTCTATTTTCAGTAAAAGTACGTGCATTTTGCAATGTATCCAGCTTTCTTACCAAATTACAGATGAAACAAGCTGTCTGTAGTGTATAGGTATCGCTCTTGTGTAGCATGTCTGTAAACATTGATTGTGGTGCCTTTTCTGAAGGGTGCACAAGTCATTTTAATGTATTCTATACAGGTGACGTACTATGTAGCTGTGTAATACAGAGATGGTCATGCATCACTAGAGCAAAAGTGAAACGTCACGAGTGGACACTGCTCTGATACGCGATCGTGTACTCTCTCAAGAAATCAGCTTCTGCGAAAGGTGTCCCAGCAGCAGCAGTTTGTTTTGTAGCCTCTTCACTCTCCTCGTTTTCTTGAAAAACTGCTGTCGACTAGACAAAGATTTTAGACGCCTCCATTTTCTTCTCGTTACTGTCCAGCTCCGCCAGATGAGCATGCTTTGACTCAGAATGGTGTCGACTATAGTATTCTTTTACAACGCGACTGGTTCGTTTACTGTTGTACGGTATAAAAAAGTACTTATTTGCTCACTCCGTATTACACACTCTGTGTCGAGACATAATTTTTCGGTTGCGGTTGTCGCCACCCATTCTTTTTCGCCACCTCGAAGTAAGTATTAAGAATTGAAATTGGTCGTCCTCCGAGCATTTGTCAGAAACAGAATCGCGATACTGTGGGACGGTGTGGGCGCGTCTGGCAGAGCAGAGAGAGGCGGTGCAGGCGCAGAGCTGCGGCAGCGGCAGAGCCCGGCCTGCTCGCCCAGCGCTTCCCACCCCAGAATGTTCTCTCACTTTCGCCTGCACTTCGTCTCTTCACACGTTTGCTACATTTGTTCTGCTGGTTTTATCTCCGTTTTTGTTCACATTTGTCAATTTACATTTTTGGGGCGCTGAACACCTAGTTGTCGTGAGACCAAAAACGCCCATCAGAATCCGTTTCCAAGCAGCCCTCGATGTAGAGAGGTATGTCTTAGAGGCCGGCCGCGGTGGCCGAGGGGACTGAGGCGCTCCAGTCACGGTCGGGGGTTCGAATCCCACCTCGGGCACGGATATTTGTGCCGTCCTAGTTCGTAAGTAGGTACTGATGACCCCGTAGTTAAGTCCCGTAGACTGTACAAACATTTGAACATTTTGTATGTCATAGGGATGGAAGAGTCGTCGACGGAGAATGTGTGAGACACTCGGCCGGTTCGTTCCACTCGGTTATGGGATTGCACGGCAAGTGATGAGCGCAGCGGCTGCAGCAGCAGACGGCATCAGTTTCCCCGACTCGCGTCGTCAGTTACTTGCTGCTGTTACGTGTTCCAGGCGTTAAACTACCGCGGTGGTCACTTGTAAAGAAACGTACGCGGCCCCCACATTCGACTGCCGGCAGAATCGCAGGCGGGCCCTCCCCCGTCTGTTTCTACTGTCGTGTGCCGTAGTTTGTAATTGCAACGCTCTATTTACGATGTACTTTAGCTTGGTATAACAAAGGTATAAATTTGATACGGTAAGCTTCATTTATAAAAATTATAAATTAAAATTGAGACTTTACTTACAATGGCCACAGCAGGCTCGTAGTCATAATTTGGTATGGGGGGGGGGGGGAGACAGCCAATTATGACTTACATTCTAACTTCTGAAGCTTTACAAAGTAAGTCGAACTAAAGCCGCAGATGATGTACTTCAGTATTAAATTTTATGCAGTACAAATATCTAACGAGAAACTCAAGCATACTTTTGAAGTACTTTATCAGGAATTGGGTGAATAGTGAGGCCTTTCGGGTTGATCCCCATCATCCCCCCCCCCCCCCCCCTAGTTTCGCTCAACAGAACACTAAGCGTTGTTCCTACTTCTGGCAGACGCTGCACCGGGCAAGGCGGAATTGCTGTACACACACGAGAATCTCATCTTCTCAGGAAGTCGGCGAAAAGAGAAGAAAAAATCCACCACTATATTACACCGAAAGCTGATCCATCAATTCCTTTTCAAGCCACGCCAGAAGTAATGTCAAACTGCTGCGCCAACGGCATGACTTGAGAACGAATCCCTAAGCGGTTTGACAACCAGAGTAAAATGGGCAAAGGAACTAATTACATCACGTTCTTACAGCTGCTATCTAGTCCACTAAGCATCTAGTACTAGAAGGATCGCACGCAAACTACTACCTCTGGGCTCACAGTTTTATTGCTTTCACGGCAGATTGTGAAAGGTAATAGAGTTATGCTGTCCACTTTTATTAGCCGACTGGCAGGCAGGTGTCGTGGCGGACTGCACGGCTCACACATCCTGCTTCACCCTGCTTGTCAGTAGCCAGTGTTCCTTCCATTTATTGACAAAGAATGCGAGCCGGTGAAAACCGCACATCATTCATTTCCGCAATATTTGTGCTGCAACTTTTGGGCGATTCACCGTGTAAATTTTAATGTACATCGCTTTCTCAGTAACGGCCACAATACGATCACTGCAGTGTACAACGTACCCGCGTGAATTTTCCGTAGATTAGACTGTGTTTGGAAGAGTTTGAATGCTGTTTTCTTCCCTCGGCCCGACAAGGACGAGGTCTTGTCACATCCGGATACAGCGTGCGAAAATAACATACCTCGACATAAATCTGAGTGCTTGTTGGAGTGATGTAAGTCCGTGGAGGGCCTTTTCCCACAGTAAGTGGGCACGTTCCCGAGAGCAAGTGCAGTTAGGAGGACGAGTAAATCGACATCTCTGTACCAACCACCGTACTCGCTTTCTCCTTTGCCATCTCTAGTGCCGTTCCAACAATCAGTTTATCAGCATCAGCTTGTGCTTGCCGCGTCAAAATATTGCCAAATTCCACATGACTTGTTAAACCGGCAGTAAATCGTTCCTTATTTCCCGAATTGTTCAGAAATTTTTCTTGGCACACTGTGCACATCATATTTTGTGTAAAGTGGATGTCAAGTGACTGACATTTTGCCTGACGTTGTGTGTGCCCTTCGCTTTTTGTGCTGGGCGTGGAATAACCATCAAAAACGACAACGCAGTTATTAGCAGAATGTTTCATCACATAATTTACTTACAGTCCATATAATTCTTTGTGACCAAACAACTCTTCGCAATAAATATCCACCATCTACAACATAGGCACAATCTTGCGGCGGTGAGAGATGTTTGTCACTTGATATACTGTTATCTAATATATATCTTACAATACGCAATTCTGAGGAATAGCTGTATAGTGTTAATAGGTGTAACTGTCATCGTTGATATTGACGGCGCTAGTCGTGTGTGCTAATGTCCGCACCTTGTCACTTAGATGTAAGTGAACATCCGTGTATGTTTTCCCTACAGTTCTTCCAACCGCACATTTTCCGACAATATCTGTATCGTCACAGTTAATAGACTCACTTGCTTTAATACCACTTGACAATGATACGTGCTCAGAACGATTTGTGAGCGGATTGTGTGTGGGGGCGAACTACGCCACCACTTTTGAAGAATCGATATTATCACGTGCTTGTCGTGGTTTTCGTAGCTGGACGTGTTGGTCAGAGGAGGTTACTTCTATAGTACAAAATTTCTCAAGTGTCGAATGAGCTCTGAAGAAGCATACACCCCTGCTGTTAGTTTCACTTCTGTGAAATACACTGAATAAAGTAAGAAGTTATTGGAGTTGTTCTTTGGTGTCTTCAAATAGGAGCAGTGTGTCACCCTCTGTAGTACACAATTTTTTCTGTCAGTTTGAAACACTCTTTAAAATTTTTCATCTTGTTAAAACTTGTGTTTCGATCTTAACAGGCCCAGGCCTTTAAACATATACAATACGCGGTGTGTGTACATGTGTAAAATAGTTATTTGCACGCTGTAGTGGTAATTATAATCCTGTGTGTGTGCGATGGGTACGATAGGATCTAGCCAAGAATTAAACCGAATCGACCAGAAGCGTTTATAAGACTGCACGATGTAGTTGTTGTACAGAGAACTGAGGAAACTATTGTCTGTGTTATAAGTAGATATTTCTACTAAACCTTTTGTTCTGCTCAGCAGAAATAGCGTTATCGATTCATTGCCGTGTCTTGTCAGCATTTCAAACAAACGAGAGCTGCGCTAGTCGTGTCGTTCGCTTCATAAAAAATATTGTGCGGTGCGCGCGTAGGCGAGGATGGAGCAGGTGAGTGGTGGCTGGCTTCCTGTGGAGGGGGCTGCTCCTGGTGGCTGCCTCGGTCTGTGATGTGGTCTGGACGTGTCTGCCATGCCCTGGCATTGTGGCGCAGTCTGTGCACAGCCGCCGCAGGGGAAGCTTCGCCGGTCGCTCGTCCCACCGTTGTAAGGGAGCCCACACGCCTTCCTCTCATTCAGTGTCCTACGCAGCTGTTAGGTCGAAAGCGTCCCCAATGTCCTGACTGCAGCCAGAAAGACGGCTTGTCGTGGGATAAACTCTTCTTCTGGAATTACACTGACTTCATTCAATAGCATGCGTTATAATATCTCGAGCAGCGCAGTGCCTCGAGTCTTCCGCCACGCTTTGGCGGTGTGAGACGTGTCTAGTAGGCTCGGGAACAAGTCCATTCTTTATCTGTTCGACTCGAAGGTCGTCGACGCCTGCAGCTTTATCGTTCTGCAGGAGTCCCGCTGTCACTTTGCGGAGTCTCGCTTACAAAGTTCTCCTGTGGTCGCACAGGTTCACCACTTAGGTTAGTAAACAGTTTTCTGGCCCGTTCACTGTTGAAGTTCGTCGACGTTCTCCACCGGGTTACTCCACTCGACCCTCGCGAATTCCCGCAGTGGCTCGCAGCAGTCTCGTCGGTTAGGTATCTCCCCAACGACGGTCGGTCTCGTTGCTGCGGGTGCCTGTGCCCTGCGCCCTCGTGGAGCGGCTTTCTTGCGAGGTCTGCGTGTGCGGTGTCAGTGGTGAGCAGAGTTTTGTGACTCAAGCAGCTGTGGCCGTCACTTGTACTCTGCACACACGCGTGCCTCAGGAGCGCCGCCAGAACGTGTGGCCATTCAGCACTCGCTGACATTACTAGTGCTGCTGCTGCTGCTGCTGCTGCTATCCACGTATTGGCCCAACATGACCGCGCGAATTCAACCAGTGACGCTTCGATGGTTGACCTTCGTTTGCTGCCAAATCTGTTTCATCCCTACAGACTGTACTCTCTCTCTTTCATCACACCACGCTCTTCTAGTCTGTTTTCTAATTTCCCTTTGATCAACGACCCCAGTCACATACATTTTGTCTGCGACTTTTCTCTCTAACATCTGTTCGAGTTCCCCCAGCGCCGGCCGCGGTGGCCGAGGGGACTGCGGCGCGCCAGTCACGGTCTGCACGGCCAGTCACAGTCGGGGGTTCGAATGCCCCCTCGGGCACGGATATTTGTGCCGTGCTTAGTGTTAACTAGCTCATAAGTAGTTTGTAAGTTTAGGGACTGATGACCCCGTAGTTAAGTCCCGTAAGATATACAAACATTTGGACATTTAGTTGCCCCAGCTAGTTTAAGAGCCTCCGTAATCGTGACGATCCATTTCACTGGCTCAGTTTCAGCCTTACAATGTGCCGATAAAATTGAAGTCTTCGTTTCCTCATGTCACAATATATGTATGTGTATTCTTACATTTGCTTACTTATTGCTTCGCAGCCTGAAAGTTTCTCCACGAATAGTTCCGATGCCGAATATTTTAGTTTTGTAAAAATCTGTTTTCGTTTGTATTTCTTCAATATCCCTCCTTCTATACCGGTCAAAAACGATTAGGGTATCAGTTGAGATGTATCTGTTCTGAAGTATTGTCATTGGCAGAATGAACTAAATGGTTGGACGTCTTTGTGTCGGTTCTACACAGTGGACACGATGTTACAGCAACCGACTGCGCTAATAACAGAAGACTGATGCAGAGGGGTTGCTATTGACTCGCGTTTGCTCTGTCAGACTACTACACGCAGTCTGACAGTGAACGAGACTTACCCGAAGCTCTGACGTGGAGACCCGTAGGGCTGCAGCGGCTGGACGCGAGCTGAGACACCGGCAAACGCTAAAAGCGTGGCGACGGCGAGAGGCGAGGCGCGGAGGTCTGCGGTGTTGGTCCGAGTGGAGCCCGGGCACATCTTAGCCCGCCGCACCTGGGCGACGCCTCGCGCGCGGCAGACGGCGCTGCCGCCGAGCCGCTGCTCGCGTCTGCTGGGTGGCGTGCGCTGCAGCAGGACACCGCCTTCCGTAACTGTTGCACTCGGGGAAGAATGGCCAAATGTCCCCCGAGAGCTCATCGATACCCTCATACTGTCCATACCGCTCTTGAGGTGATCGACACCGTATTACAGGACAACGAGAACGACTTGTTCACTATTATTGTAGTCCCACGGTGCTACGTAAGCCTCGAGAAAGAGACTGCTAAATATCGTACTGTATCAAAAATGACAATTTTAACCGATAACTGAATAAAGTAC
This sequence comes from Locusta migratoria, assembly GCA_026315105.1. NCBI lineage: Eukaryota > Metazoa > Arthropoda > Insecta > Orthoptera > Acrididae > Locusta > Locusta migratoria. The sequence goes on along the minus strand of CM048744.1, from coordinate 5,157,590 downwards.
GTTGTTGTTGTCGTGGTCTTTAGTCCGGAGCCTGGTTTGATGGAGGCATCCATCCTGAACAAGACTCTCTTTCTACCCATAAGAATGGCAACGCACATCCTTTTGAGTCTGCTTACTGTATTCGTCTCTTGGTCTCCCGCTGCTAGTTTTACCCCACAGACTTCCCTCCAATGCTAAATCCACGATTCCTTAATATATCTAAGAGTGTCTTACCAACCGATACCTTCTTTCAGTCGAGGTATGCCAGAAATTCCTTTCCTCTCCAATTCTCTTCAGTAACTGCTCATTAGTTATGCGATCTACCCACCTAATCTTCAGCATTCTTCTGTAACACCACATTTCAAAACCCTCTATCATCTTCCTGTCCGCACTGCTTATCGCCTGTTTCACTCCCGTACAAGGCAACACTACTCACAAATACGTTCAGAAAAGACTTATGTACCCTTATATTAATATTCGATGTTAACAAATTTCTCTTTTTCAAAAACGCTTTTCTTCCTATTGTCATTCTGTATTTTATATTCCCTGTACTGTGATTGTCGTATGTTATTTTACTGCTCAAGAAAAAAAACTGATTTACAACATTTATTGTAATTCGATCACCGTCGCCTTATTTTTTTTGAGACCGCTTTCCATGGTTAATAGTCATTTATTATGCTCTTTCGACACACTGTTCATTCCGTTCCATTGCACTTTCAGGTCCTTCGCTTCCTCCGGCAGAATTAAAATATCAGCAAAAGGCAAGGTTTCCCTTTCCTTAATCTATATTCAAACAGGGAGAGGACGGCTACTCGTCATCGCCGAATTCGTCCACATTTACGGTACGTGTAGGCCGTGGTGAGACACGAAAGAGCCCCGAGTGGGAACTGCAGCTGGCCGAGCGTTTAGGATCTCTCAGCATGTGCAGCTTACCAACTGCCCCTGTGTTTAGGAAGCGGTGCTTGGCCCTACGCTAAGAGAGCGCATTTTAATTGAAAGCGTCGCGCCTTCGGTTTCTGCCGGCGCGGCGGCAAATATCTTTCTGCTCCTCGGCAATTACACTGCTGGCTGCACAATTGACCGCAACGTCTTGCGTTTATATGTGGACATCAACAGGCGGCCTGCAGGCATATGTCGCGGCTGACAGCTGGCGTCAGCCTACACCTGCAGCAGTACTCTGCAAACCACTGGCAAGTGCATGGCGGGCGGTACGTCCCGTGCACCACTCATTGGGTTTTTCCCATTCCAGTCACGTATGGGGCGTGGGAAGAACGATTGTTTCAATGCCTCCGCGCGTGCTGTAAATGATCTAATCTTGCCCTCACTATTCCTAAGGGAACAACGCGTAGGTGTACGCATTGGCAAGGAGCAGAAGGAAATTTGCCGCCGGGTGGAGCTGAACCCGCCACCTTAAACGCGCCGTCACAGGGACGGTTGATAAGATGCATATGGTGATAGGCGTGTGATTCCTCTGTCAGTACAGTGTCTGCAGCACGACAGCTCGGTGGTGTGGAGAGAGCGTGTAGTCGGTGGCAGAGCCGTGGCTGGCGCGGCCTCGCCTTCCTGCCCCCCCCCCCCCTCCCCCTGTGGGAGCGCTTCCTGCCGCTGCGTGGCCGCCGACCTGTGCTGCAGAAGCGTGCAGCGTGCAGCTACCAGCAGGCGTACAGAGGCACTGCAGTAATGCTGCTAGCGATACTCGTCCTCTTCACTTTGCTTGTGCCCGACTGGCATTTGTTTCTAATAGCTGTGCTCGGCTTCTCGGACACTGTACGTATTACAAAACCGTGCGAAATTTATTGTGTGTTTGCGAGAGCAGCACGGCGACCCGAGCAGCCGTTCAGAGTGGTGCTGTACTGGAGGTCGGGCGCTCGCGGCAGACACGGCAGTGGAGGCGGCGAGGCGCAGCACAGGGTGTTGGCGTATTCCGATGAGGCTCGCCATTTGCATAATTTCCTATTTCTACAGTCTGTAGTTAGTTTTTCATTTTGTATTGTTTCTTGCAACGCTAAACGTTTTGGTATAAAATTCAAAAATACCTAGACACTTCGGAGTCACAGTAACGTTATAATTGACAGATCACGTTGTAAAAAATGAAATTGTCAACATAATTTTTTTACGATTATCACACTAACGGATGTAACGCAACTTCTGGAAATAGTTAGAATTTTCGAAAACATTATTTTCTATCGAAACCTCACGGAATAATGAAAATCAGCTATTTAAATATGCTGCATTAATTAATTCAAGTAATTGTTACAAAACCGAATACGTTAGTTCACGTGAAACGTTGCATTAGATGGAAGTATTAGGAAACGGCGGGAACCGCACCCGCGACGTAAAGTTAGCATTGTGTCCGCTCAGTCACTGTGAATGTTAACAACCAAAGTGAAGAGGCAGTGAACGGCCCGCTGCTGTAATGGTACATAATATATTGAGTGCCGGTTGTCTTCAGGTGCAGCTGAAACGGACTTGTGTTACAGCTTGTGCCCGATAGGCCAGCATTTAGAGGGTGGAGCTTTCAGCATTTAAAGGATCGGTGCACGTACTTGCACAGCAGTCAACATGAAACCTTTAGGCAGCGGCCACCATTACGCGGGTGTATTTTACTCAACTTGGAAATGATTTATTCCTGTAATAATAGGGATCGCTGCAGTAGCGGTGATGTAGGCAGGGCCTGCTTTTTAAGCGACTGTCGCCGCCGCTCAGCAGGAACAGCCCCTCCACGGCGCGCCCCACGAACAGCAGGCAGCAGGCCGGCAGTAGTGGAGGCTCGCTGCAGTGCCTTAACTGACCGAGAGCGTCAACAGAAACTGCCACTAGGCTGGCTCGTTACTTCAATTAATCAGTAGTTGTGAGATCGCCGTTAGCCTTAAAACAATCACTGCAAATACTGCTAGCCACACTGCCGTACACTGTACTCGGCAGACATTTTCTCTTCCCCTGTGGCGGACATGTTTTAGGCACTTGGCTACTGGCCTGCTGTGCCCTGCCCTGCCCTGCCCTTCCTGTACACGTCACTGCGGGGGAGAGCGAGCACCTACACGTTCACTCTGTGCTACTCAAGTGTGTGTTAGAAACCGAGTCTTATCATCAACATGGTCTACAAGCCAACAACTTGTTTTTTCAACTGCATCGGTAAGGGACTGTACCCCAGCTTTGAAAATTCACATTAATTTATTAAGAGGAGGCACAGCTCCGGTTTCAAGTTTTTAGCTTAAAGTGACAGTGCTGGATGCGGCTTGCAGACACCCCATCGGTTCCTGATTTCTTCCAAACTCGCATCGCCACTGCGAGCGTAACGTGCCCAGCGGCGGCGTACATTCTTGCTGCGAGCACCGGCAAACGAGGTACCGAGTCCCAGCAGAAAACGTCTGCAGTGGTCGCAGCCACATACCTGGAGACGTCTTGCGTCCACTAAACATTTCCTTCTCCGTCGTCATCCATCTGTGCAAAATATCCAGGTACACTATCCTGTTAATGGTTCGTTGTTGGAAAAAAGAGGCCGTACATTTTCTTCTTGCTCGACGCACAAAAAACGTTCAGCTTTGGGCTATCACGAAAGTGTTGCAATGTTTCGTGTGAAGTGAAAAGTTGACGAATCAGAAAAGACTGTTGTCCGAGAAATGTTCACAAGTTCTTCCGGACAATCTTATCGGTGTCTTTAATTGCTTGTAAAACCGACAATCTGTAGGTTTTCAAATGCAAACCTTTTCTCAGTCCACGCCGTACTACTGTTGACAAGACTGTCTCACTCGCTCAACCTTTTCTTCAGACGGCTTGTGCGACCTGATACTTGGTCTTACTGAGCACCCCGTTTCTACAAAACATTTACGCCTACTAGGAGGATCTGCGGCGTACTTGGCGCCTCGCAGCCCCAGGCAGTCGGCGTGCTGCTCATTTCTGCCACTGCCACTACCGCCTGAGGGGACTATTCCTACTCCCACCGCCACCCACAAAGTGTCGCGCATTTTTCAGACGACGTCGTCCACAGTGTGAACGCGAAGCGCGTAGCCTATGGCCCAAATATCCTCCACTTGTTAGCACGACTCGTCGAAATAAATATTGTACGGTAACTTGGCGAATTGGCACAAGCTGATTGCTGACATTGCCTCTGTAACTCGTTTCCTCGGATTATTTTTGTAAAAACAGACAGGTGGTGGGGAATAATGCAGTGGGGAGAGGAAGTGTGGCGCATGCGCACGGCAGCCAGGCGTCGGTGGCGCCCCCTCTCTAGACTGTCCCCCACACTGCACTGCCCCCTCTCTCACGACTAGCGACGAGAACCGAGTCACCTCGAGACAACAGTCCACGCGAATGCGTACAGCGACATATCAGGCAGCCAGTGGTGCACCAGAGGCGTCAGCGGACGTATCCGAGGATTTTCGAGAGTGGCCGCAACATCCGTGACCTGTCGAGGCCCACGAAGGATCCCGTGAATTCCCTCCACACTGCGGGCGTGTGCCGACTCCAATCCACGTCGGTGGAACCGGAAGACCCATCGGCAATCGCTTTTTCGGAAAATGAACGTTACATACGACTGTGGCAGAGGAATGCGGCGGCACTATTGAACTTCAGAGAACCTCGCGCGCTTGCCCCCGAACCGTGGATGCGACAACGCAAAATAAGAGAAGCCATCGGAATAATGAAACGCGCTGACGACACGAGTAGGCGGGAGTTTGGGCGGCTAGAGGGCGCCTGCGTCGTGGCCGCCGGTGGCTCTGCAGTGTGGAAGCGCTGGCTGCTGGGCGGCTGCGGGGTAGCAGGCGTGGCACCTGCCGACGCGCTGCTGCCGGCCAGAAGGCTGTACATTCACCGCCCTGAAGAGGACGTGCTTAAAATACCCAGAATTCTTCTATTCAAAGTATTACTACTGCTTTCTCGTCGACTTTGAAGCCACAATCCGCCCATCGGGTAGTCTTGATCCTGAGCACAGCCGAGTCTCAGGCGCAGCTGAACACTGGCACCGCTCAAGTCCCGTCTTCACTACCATTCCTGAACAGACACGTCCGTCACTGCCTCTTCCAACGTTTCAACTGGAATTTCGCACCCGGGCACTTAATTCTTCCTCTCTCCTTAATCGCCCCCCCCCCCCCCTCGGTTCATGTAAATGCTGAATGTTACCCGTATTTCCCTGTAGCCTAAACATTTTTTTATACCCTGAAACATCTTTCACAGTTTTTAGTGACGGAAAAAATACTGTCATAAACCAGGTTTCCGAATGAAGATGGCCTTTCTGCGGCCCTTCCCCGTTTCTGCAGGTGAACAAATAATCGTGCAACAGATTCTGAATGTATATTGTACTCAGTTATTTGTTTGCTCGATGTGTTAAGATGCATCCCAGATAGTTTTCACGATTACTGTCTCTGTGTATGGTTCTTTTCCCAAGTTCGATCCCCCCTTTTTTTTCTTTCTTCCACAAAGAGATCTGCGAAATTAAATCGGCCAATTTCGGACCACGTACTCATTCTGTTTCTCTCTCACCCCTCAGAGTACGTCCAAGATGAGTCTCGCACTTGAGCTTTATCATCTCTGGGAAGAGAGCAACCCTACTCCAAGATACACTGGACAAACGGTGTGAAGCGTCCAGAACACGGAACGTCGGACGTGCTCTTGCCAGTGGCTGGCGACGTATTTCACCCCAGTGGACCTGCAGGCAAGTCGGGGAGGCGACACACGTGCACACGTGCCTGCGTTTCGCAAGCTTCCGCGGCGCACTGGAAGGGCGAGGCCTGTAGTAGGCAGCGACAGACGCGCGCAGGCAGGCAGGAATCCGCTTTGCCGGCCGGTAATGCGGTTAGCGCGGGCTTCACCTGCAGCAGCGGGCGTGCTGCAGTGTGTGGCGTGCGCGTATCAACGACCATTTGGCACTTGTATATGCTACTGACACCCTCGTGAACCACAGACAGTGCCCAGGCTTGTGTGCCTCCACGATGCAGATAGCCCTGTACCGTAGGTGCAACCACAGCGGAGGGTATCTGTGGAGAGCCCAGACAAACGTGTGGTTCCTGAAGAGGGGCAGCAGCCTTTTCAGTAGTTGTAGGGGCAACAGTCTGGACGATTGACTGAGCTGGCCTTGTAAAGCAAGGGGAAACTACAGCCGTTACCTTTCCCGAGGACATGCAGCTCTACTGTATGAACATATGACGACATCCTCTCGGGTAAAATATTCCGGAGGTAAAATAGTCCCCCATTCGCAGGTGCAAACGGGGGGACTACTCAGTAGGATGCTGGGCGAGGCGTCGAAAGTTAGATTCCTTAATCGGGTAAGGGAGCTTAGAAAATTTAAAGAGCGTGAAGTTATATTGGGGCTTAGTGAAGTTCGGTGAAAAGATGAAAACAGGATTTCCAGTCACGTGAATTACAAAGTTATGAATACAAAATGATTTGGTGGTTTTACAGACGTAGGTCTAGTAATGAATAAGAAAATAGGACTGAGGGTAAACTACTATGAGCACCGCAGTGACCGCACTGCCGTACTCGAGGTAGCTACAAAGCCGACACCGACTACAGTAGTACAGGTTTGTATGCCGACTAGCTCCGACGATGTGGAGGAGATCGAAGAAATGCGTGGGGAGGGAAATTTTATTGCGATTTGTTACTGGAACTCGGTAGTAGGAAAGGGAAGAGAAGCAAATATGGCACGTGGATATGGAATGGGGAACAGGAAAGAGTAGATCGCCGGGTAGTATTTAGCGCAGAGCACAATTTAATCAAACACTTCGTTTTATCATCCTGAGAGAGGGTTGTATACGTGGAAGAGACCGGGAGACTCTGGAAGGTACCGCATTGACTTTATAATGGTAAGGCGTGTGTTCAGAAACTGTGAAACATATCCAGAGGCATACTGACCGTAAGTTATTCGTTATCAACTGTAGATTAAAATCTAAAATACTGCAAAAAGGTAGAAAATTAAAGAGATGGATTCTGGACAAATTGAAGGAACCAGAGGTGGTTCAGTGTTTCAGAGGGAGCCTTAGGCACGGATTGTCTGAAACGGGGGAAAGTAATACAGTAGAGAGATGAAATAGTGAAGGCCGCAGAAGGACAAGGCCTAATAGAATGGAGGAACTGATCTGACTAGAGCAGAAAATATAAAAATACATCAAAGTGAAGCAGGCAAAAGGGAATGCGAATGTGTGAAAAATGAGGGCGACGGAAAGTGCAGACTGGCTGAGCAGGAGTAGCTTGAGAAGAAACGCGAGAGCATAGAAGAATGTATAACCAGTGAAATAAGACATTTGTAAACAAGAAAAGCAGCGGTATAAGTATCAAGAACTCTGATGTAAAACCATTACTAAGCAAAGACGGGAAAGCTGAATGGTGCCCGACAACTCGGCACTGGGTAGCCCGGCAGTCCTCTGCTCTCATTCCGTGCCCGCTGCATGCAGGAGGGAACTGAAATCTCAGCCTGTAGTAGTGGGCCCACCTATCCCCCGAGTTTCGTTAACGCAGCATGTAGACGCGTCTTCATATTAAAAACAGCCGTGGTCAAAGTTACGGGAGAGCAACGTTGTCACAGACCCTTTCCTTTTTAATGGACTTATGTTGGTGACGGCAGACAGCAGTGACGTGCGACGCGGCAGCGCGCTTTCTGCCGCTCAGGCTCGTAAACTTTACTGGAATATGCTTTATCAAGGAAATCACTATTCTCCATACTTGTCAAGGTCAAATTAAAGTACGTAGTCGTAAGTAGCGAATATCATTTCTTAGATATTTTTTTAAATGTATTTTGTGGTAATGTATTCCATCGTTGTATTCTAAAGTAACAATAGCAAGCTCCGTCTTTTCGGCCCTTTTCCCGCACGCATGCAGGGTCGGCACTGAGTTAAACGCGGGTGATATTTACAGGGTGGCCACCCCGTGCCCCCGGGAGGAAATGTGTCCACACATCCAGGCGGATGACCGGGCCGGTACGCCTCCACGTCCCGGAAAGCGATGCGTTAGACCAAACGGGTAACAACAACAACAAGCATTTTATAACAAAAAAAATCTTTGTTATTCGTTTTTAACACCGTAGAGAGCCTGGACAAAGGAAATAAAGTTGTTGGTAGTAAGAAATGGAATATGAAGTGGAAGGTGAGTTAGGAGCTACGATTCTGGGAGATGAAATAGACATAGCACTGAGTGATTTGCGTCCAGACAAGGCTCCTAGAGTGATGATATTTCGACTGAACTGCTGATATCGTTAGGAGAGCCAGTCACGAAGAAATTGTTCCGCGTGGTATGCTAGGTGTACGAGACAGGGGAGATACCCTTTAACTGCATGAAAAATATAGTAATTCCAATCTGAAAGAAAGCAAGTGCATACAAATGTGAAAATTACGTAACTATCAGTTACTATCTTGGTCATTGTTGACCCAATTATAAACATTCTTATTTACCTCTGAAATTGCGACACTTTTGCGCTAAAGATTTTATGTATTCTCTTAAAAGTCGATTGTCTTCAAGGAAACGTGGTAGTGTAAATTGCGACACTGATTGTTACGGAGTAATTGGATTTTGGTGTCACTGAAGACCCATGGATAGTATTTACGTGCACATTTTTCTCAATAAACCATTTTGTTTACAGAGTTGCGTGTGTAATCCAACAATAAGTAGTGAATCTATTCACATTGACGGACATGTTACGACAGCAGAAGACGTTATGGACTACTAACAAAATATAGAATATGAATCTGGAAGGGGAGAAAGAAGCCAGGAACATTATTCTGGTACAAGTGATTGTAAAATCTGGCCTTGGGAAAGATCAGTTTGTTAGGAGAAATATAAGAACACGGGAAGATATGTTACGGAAAGACAAAACCTACGTTTGTAGCTTTTGTAAATTTGGAGAAAGCTTTTGACAATGTTCACAGAAATAAACTCTTTCAGATTCTGAAGATAGCATGGGGAAAATATTGGGAGCCAAGAGTCATACTTGTAAAAGAACCAGACAGCTATGTATGTATACATGTGGCGTCTGTTCGGAAAGAACAGACGTCACATTCTGATCCTGCAGCTGTTATTATTTAATATTCATAGAATATATGACTTCAACTGCTATTGGGCAAAGCTGAAAATGTGTACCCAGCCGGGATTCGAACCCGGGTCTCCTGCTTTCTAGGCAGTTGCGCTGACCCCTACACCACTGGGGACACAGTGATCACCGCACCTGCCCACCCCTCCCCTCTAACGATAGGATCATTGCCCGTCACCGGCATATTATATGCCGGGTGGGCAAGTTTGAAGCCCTTACTCTTACGGGAATTAGTTAAACTACGAGTTTGAGTACTATGGGCAGGGCGAAGCTGGGAATTTGTATCTGACGGGAGGCGTGCATGGGTAGTCCTTGCAGGTGCGGTGATCACTGTGTCCCCAGTGGTGTAGGGGTCAGCGCAACTGCCTAGAAAGCAGGAGACCCGGGTTCGAATCCCGGCTGGGTACACATTTTCAGCTTTGCCCAATAGCAGTTGAAGTCATAAATTCTATGAATATTGAACCAGACAGCAGTTATTAAAGTGCGTGAAAGGGATGTAGTGGTTGGGAAGGGGGTAAGACAGGGTTGTAGCCTTTCCTCAATATTGCTCAATCGGTACATTGAGCAAGCTGTGAAGGAATGAAGGAGAAATTTGGAGAGGGAATTAAAATTCAGGGAGGAAAAATAAAAACATTGCGGTTTGATGATGACATAGTAATTCAGTCAGAGACCGCAAAAGATCTGAAAGATCAATTGAACAGAATGGATAGTGTATTGAAAGATGCGAATAATACGAACATAAACAACAGCAAAATAAGAGTATTGGAGTGCATTCTAAGAAAATCAGGAGATGCCGAAGGAATTAGATTAGGTAATGAGACGATAAAAGTCGTAGGTGAGTTTTGTTGTTGGGGTAGCAAAATAACATGTGATGGCCGAAGCAAAGAAGATATAAAATACATAATAGCTATGGGTAGAAAAAGCATTGCTGAAGAAGCGAAATGTTAACTTCCAATATTAATTTAAATGTTAGGAAGTTTTTTCTGAAAGCATTTGTCTGGAGTGTAGCATTGTATGGGAGTGAAAAGTTTGTTACAGAAGAATACTGACGACTAGGTGGGTGGATCGCATAACTAATCATGTGCTCAACAGAATTGGGGGAGAAAAGGAATTTCTGGCATATGCTGATTAAGAGAAGGCATAGGTTGGTGGGACACATTCTGAGACATCGTCAACTTAGCATAAGAAGGAAGAGTGTGGGGTAAAAATCGTAGAGGGAGACCGAGGGATGAATACAGTAAGTAGATTCAAAAGGATGTAGGTAGCCGTTCTTATTCTCATACGAACAGACTTTCACAGGACAGGTTATCGTGGAGTGCAGCATCAAACCAGTCTGCGGTCTGAAGACCACAACAAGCAGCACACACCAATGACAATTGTAATGAACATCGAAATAAAATACGTTAGCGCAGGTATATTGTGGTATCTCACCTGATCCCCTCACTGTGTAGAATGCTGGGAAAATAGAAGCAAGGCCAACAGCAAGTCAATTCAGTTGCTAGTTGCGATTGATCAGGATTTTAAAGTAAGCAGTGTAACTCAGGTAGACGTTGATAGAAAAACATTGAGACAAAAGATACGTGATTGGAAAGTGGTCTGAGGGAAATATGAAAAGACAATAACAGCGTGGTATGACGAAAGAAAGAGACTGCAGTCTGTAGGCATGAAAGGAGGAAGGCTAGTCATTTAAAGTGTCATAACAATATTTAACCAAATAGCTGCTATATTTTTATTTTGACACGACGGTCCCTTTTCGACATAAACTGCCATTATCAACTGACAAAATACCGAATCAAGATTAAAGTTATCAAGAAATGTTGACATTTAATAGACGTCTTAGGAGTCCTGTGTATGTCAGACTATGTGGACACGTATGTCACTTTTAATAGCAGTTTGAACAGAAACTGGACCGTCGTGTGAAAACAAATATCACCACATAGCAGCGATGTGGTTGATTATTGTGACGTCACTTGCTGGCATTCACTTCCGTGCAGGCCCTGTGGAAGATGAAATATATTGAAAGTGGCATTTATTTATTGTGCTTCGCGTGGTCCAGTTTGGCTCATACCTGAATAATAATAATAAAGAATGCACTTTTGAGATGAAAACTAAAAAAATAACTGTGCGTAAAACTTGTTGGCAGATTAAAATTGTGTGCCGTAAGCGGGATTTCAACCTGGGGGACGTTCGCCTTTCGCGGGCAAGCGCTACGCCGTCCCCACAACTTTACTTCCGCCAGTACCTCGCCGCCTACTTGACAAACGTCACACAAGTTGTCTTGCCAAACTTGCACGACTAGCACTGCTGGAAGAAAGGATACGGTGGAGACGTGGCTTAGCCGCAGCCTAAGAGTTAATTAGCAAACTCTTTCGTTCTGATGTCTTTCTGAAAACATAGTTTTTCTCTGGGCGTTATATCTCTTAATGTTTGACGTAGCTATATTTTTGCGTAATAGTGTCTGTAATAGGATGAAATGATCAGGCGCGGAAAAAATGTGTATAAAGGGAACTACTTTGTATTCATCTCCAGCGACGCATGTTAGGGGGCGGGGCGGGCACGGGGACTGGAGCGACGTTTTGTCGACGAAAACTGCAGTAGTTGCGGACTAGTTTATTCCGATTCCTGCTGTTCAGTTCGCGCGCGTTGCCAATGAAAAAGGCGACTGATAAAGCAGCACGTGAAATAATTTGCAGTCTTTCCTAGTCTGTAATGCAGATCTCCGAAGGCCGTGAGTATCGCGAGTGTTGCGAATCACTTACTTCTGTCCTCGCACTCTTCGTAAGAGATGAGGTAGCAGCTGGATGCTACGCGGAGTACCAGCAGGGACTTGCCACCTACCACGCGAGGCGTGCCTCAGGACTGCTGTAGGCCTCTGTCTCTGATGCCGGCCAGTTGCAACATTTCGTGTTCGGATATTATGTCGCTTCTGGAGACCGGAAATTTCCTGTGTACGAATCGACGTGTTTTCCGAAAGCAGCCACCACGAGAAGGACAAGAGCAGTAGAGACGGGATCCCAGGCGGAGGGCGCGCTCCTCCGCCAGACGAGCAGAGTGCGCTGTCCTTACCGGCGGAGAGGAGTGTGACAGGGTATAAGTAAAGCCGAGTGAGGCTTTCCGTGGACGATGCTGTTCCGTTATTTCATTATATGTGAGTGTCAGAACTGGCAGCAGTGAAATGCTGGGGGGCGCACAGCGTACTGCCGCGTGGGCAGGGAGCGGCGGGCGAGCCTCGACACAGAGGAGTGCACGTGCTGCAGTAGGGGGCACGCAGTGGCGGGCGAGGCGACAGCGGCCAGCACAGCCAGGGGACAGCTGGGTCAGCGCCGGCCTCTGCCAGGCAGCCGCGCGTGCATGTGCACCTACACTGCAGCGCCAGGAAGCACTATTTCTTTTGACCGTCATTTGCGGCTTTTTGCAATCCGTTGGTACCAAAAACCTATTTTCCAGTTTTGTTAGGGGAATTTTTTGTTCCACTCTTATTAAAAATTTTCGAATGTTTGTAAACGTGCCAAATGCATTGGCCATCAGTCCCTAGTCTTATAAAATACTTAAACTAACTTATGCTAAGAACAACACGAACACCCATGTCCGAAGGAGGACTCTAACTTCCGACGGCGAGCAACGGCACTCCTGGTAGCGAGCCGCTGCACCGCGGCTTCTATTTCTCCCCGCCCCTCCCCTTCTGCAGGTGTACGTATTTACTCGACAGTTCCGTCAGCCCACCAGCATTTATCGGTTGGACCTGGGGACTGCGTCGCGCCGACACTGCTCTGCACCGTAAGCTCTCAGTGTACGGCGCACAGCTCGGAGATCACGGCTTCGTTGCCAGAGACGCGAAGACGATAAACTCTCAAAATAATTGAAATTAAACCTCGGTTTCGAGGTGAGTTGCGAGCTGAAGCGGCGCGTGCCCGCTGTGGTGGAGCAGTCGCTGGCGGACCTGTGTAAGGTACCCCAGCCCGTGGAGGGGTTCTGATGCTCATTCGGGACGACGTCTATCACCATCCCATTTCATTGCATACTCACCTAAAGGCAGTTGCCATCCGCGTCACTCTATCCACCTTTTCCTTTTCCCTCTGTAATATCTATTCGCCATCGTCATCTGTCCTTACTAGGGCAGATGTGCTACACCTCGTTGACCAGCTCCCTTCACCCTTCGTGTTGGTAGGCAACTTTAATGCCCACCACCCCCTATGGGGCTCTCCAGCACCTTGTCTGAGATGCTCCCTTCTGGTGGACCTTCTCCAACACCTCAGTCTTGTCTGCCTCAACAACGGTGCACCGACCTTCCTTTCCGACACGACACACACCTATTCCCATATAGACCTCGCGATATGCACTCCTCAGCTTGCCGGTCGGTTTGAGTGGTATGCACTTTCTGACACTTACTGGAGTGACCATTTCCCTTGTATCACCCACTTCCTGCATCATTCCCCATCTCCTCGTCCCACCAGTTGGAACATTTCTAAAGCTGACTGGGGGCTTTATTCTTCCATGGCTGTTTTCCACGATCAGAATTTTCCCAGCTATGACAGTCAGGTCGAATATCTCGCAGAGGTTACTCTCACAGCTGCCGAACATTCCATACCTCGTACCTCCTCTTCTCCTCGTCGTGTTCCGGTCCCTTGGTGGACTGCAGCCTGCCGCGACGCTCTTAGAGCCCGGCGCCGTGCTCTACGCACCTTTCACCGCAACCTGACGTTGGAGAATTGTATAAATAATAAACGACTGTGAGCGCAATGTCGTCGTGTTATCAACGACAGCAAAAAAGCTTGCTAAACTGCTTTTACTAGTTCTTTTAACCGTTTTACTCCCTCCACGGTTGTTTGGGGTGGGCTACGCCGTTTATCCGGCATCAAGGTCCACTTCCCGATCTCTGGCCTGACCGTCGAGAACGCAGTCCTTGTGGAACCCGTTGATGTTTCCAACGCATTGAGCCGTTCCTATGCGGAGCTTTCGAGCTCTACCCATTACCACTCTGCCTTTCTCCCTCGCAAACAGGCAGAGGAGGCACGGCTGCATACTTACCACTCTTTTAATCGTGAAAATTATAATGTCTTCTTCACCATGCAGGAGCTAGACCGTGCTCTCGCCCTGTCCCGATCTTCTGCTCCTGGCCCCGATTCCATTCATATTGAGATGCTGAACCTTTCTCTTGCGGGCAAGTGTTTTCTTCTTAGTACCTATAATCGCATATGGACTGAAGGTCATGTTCCCACAAGTTGGCGTGGAGCCATTGTTGTCCCCATCCCCAAACCAGGGAAGGACAAACATCTTCCTTCCAGCTATCGCCCCCATTTCTCTGACGAGCCGCGTCTGTAAGGTGATGGAACGCATGGTTAACGCTCGGTTGGTCTGGCTCCTCGAATCTCGACGCCTCCTAACAAATGTCCAATGCTGTTTTCGTCGACACCGCTCTGCTGCTGATCACCTCGTTACGTTGTCGACCTTCATTATGAACAACTTTCTAAAGAAGCGTCAAACAATAGCAGTGTTCTTCGACTTGGAGAAGGCATACGATACCTGTTGGAGAGCGGGCATTCTCCGCACATTGCACACATGGGGCCTTCGGGGCCGCCTCCCTCTTTTTATTCAAGCGTGTTTGGCGGATCGCAAGTTCCGGGTACTGGTGGGCTCTGTTTTGTCAGAAACCTTTCGTCAGGAGAATGGGGTTCTGCAGGGCTCCGTCTTGAGTGTGGCTCTCTTTGCCATTGCAATCAATCCGATCGTAGATTGCCTTTCAGCCGACGTTTCCGGATCCCTTTTTGTAGACGATTTCGCAATTTATTGCAGCGCCCAGCGGACGTGTCTCTTGGAGCGTTGTCTTCAACGCTGTCTTGACCGTCTATACTCCTGGAGCATTGCGAACGGCTTCAGATTCTCCACTGAGAAAACGGTGTGTATAAACTTCTGGAGATACAAGGAATTTCTTCCTCCATCCCTACGTCTCGGCCCTGTTGCTCTCCCTTTTTGCAGACTACGTAATTATTGAGACTCATGTTGGATCGGAAACTTTGCTGGTCCACACACGTGTCCTACCTGACTGCCCGTTGTGCCCGATCCCTTAATGTTCGTCGTGTCCTCATTGGCACGTCATGGGGAGCGGATCGTACTGTCCTGTTTCACCTTTACCAGGCCATTGTTCAGTCGAAGCTCGACTATGAAGCTTTGTATACTCTTCTGCACGGCCGTCGATTCCCCGCCGTCTCAACTCTATCCACCATCGGGGATTACGTCTAGCGACCGGTGCATTATACCAGCCCTGTTGAAAGTCTCTATGCCGAAGCTGCTGCATTACCCTTGACCACTCGGCGTGACATACTGTTGTGTCGGTACGCATGCCGCCTGCGGTCGATGCCCAACCATCCGTCTTACCTATAATTTTTTGGCGACTCACTCGATCGCCAATATCAGTTGTCTGCGATAGCCTTGCTTCCACCTGGAGTTCGGTTTCGCCACCTTCTTCAGGGGCTCGATTTTACTCTTTCCTTTCGGTTGAGCGAAAGCCATTGCCACCGTGGCATCAGGCCCAGGTTCACACCCACCTTGAACTTAGTTCACTGCCGAAGGAGAGCACCCCGGATTTGGTATACCGCTCGAGGCTTGTCGAACTCCGTTCGCGGTGCGATAATGCCATATTTCTTTACACTGATGGTTCCAAGAGCACTGACGGTGTCGTTTCAGCTTTCCTTGTCGGGGACAACCGTTTCCAATACAAGCTCCCTGACCGGGGCTCGATTTTCACGGCTGTGCTTTTTGCCCTCCACCAGGCTGTTTTGTATACCTGCCGCCGCCGCCGACCTTTCTATGCCATCTGTTGGGACTCCCCTAGTGCCCTGCAGAGTCTTAAGGACCCTTTCTCTACCCATCCTCTCGTGTATCGGATCCAACGCTCCCTCCAGTTGGTAGCAGATGACAGCTGTCACGTTTCTTTTCTGTGGGTCTCTGGCCATGTGGGTGTGCCCGGGAATGAGACCGCCGATATAGCAGCCAAGGCAGCAGCTCTTTTTGCCTCGCATGGCTACCTTTTGCGTCCCATCGGACGATGTTCAACGGGCTCTTCGCCGGAGTATCGTATCGTCATGGCACAGTGCGTGGTTTTCATTGTACAACAATAAATTGAGAACTGTAAAACCGATCCCGACCGCTTGGAGGACCTCCTCACGCCCCTCTCGGCGGGAGGAGGTCATCCTGGCCCGGTTGCGGATCGGTCACTGCCGTTTCAGCCACCGTCACTTGCTATCCGCCGACCCTGCACCGCTGTGCTCCTGCGATGGACTGCTGACAGTGCGACATGTTTTACTGTCTTGTGTAAATTTTAATCATCTCCGTGTAGCCCTTCACTTTCCGTCTACTCTGGAGGAATTTTAGCTGATGACACACGAGCAGTTGCTCGAGTTTTGCGTTTTATCAACTTGGCCAGTCTATCAAAAGATATTTAACCATTTTGTTTTTAATCTTTCGTTATTAGCCTTCTTTGAATACTCTATCTGGTAGTTAGCAATTTTTTCGAGATCTAGAGAATCTGTGTTCTTATCTGGGCGCTAATGACCTTAGCAGTTGTGCGCCCTAAAACCACAAAAAAAAAGGTAAGGTTGTGGACGTGCAAGCCATCTCTAAGCGAAGTACATTTAATGTAGTCCAATATGATCCCCAGTGGGTGTCATCATTGACCACCCTGTGGCAAGAATGGTGGACGCAAACACGACGTGAAGCTTACTCAACAAAGTACCTGGTGTGTACATAAATGTGTGTGGAATCAGTTTAGAGCACAAACCACAGTTCTTCTTTGTGAAAAACCATGATAAGATTGAGGAGGAAGAAGATACGTGGAGGGTCTGCTTAAATACAAACAGCATCTGCTAGTCCGCTCCCCAGTATCGGGTATTACTCACCTGTGAGAAACTGGGCGATATTCTCGTCTCCTTAAATTCAACTAGACCCTGATAATACTCAAAGGAATTATATTTCATTGTCATTTCTACTAGTCACAGATGACGAGTTACATGCAAACTCGGAGAGAAGTGGGGGTCATTTTATTCGTCGTGTCCACAGGGCTTCAAAAGAAAACAGAGTCGCTACAGGTGCCTCAAACCGGGGCTTAGAGTTGGACTTATTGCCTGAGAAGGTAAAAGTTATGATCCACCGGTGGGACGTCAGGCGTCCCATCCCTCCCCCTGGGCAGTGTCTTAAATGTCAGAGATTTGCACACATGTACGGGCGTCCCTCCCACCTGCAGACACCGCTGCACCCGTGCTCGCCGGACAGCACGGCCGTTCGTCTGGAGGCTTTGTGAGGAGCTGCGCCGCAGCAGCTGCCGTCAGTCGCCCAGCCCGCCTGCTCAGCGGTGGCGTCCCGCAGCTCCACAGTTACCTAAACTGGAACCACCTCACCCCCAAATGAGATGTAGTGTCAGCCTCCTCCCACAGCGAAGAGGTGCCTTTGTTCCTTTTCTCTCGTGGTTTCCGGCCTTAATGACACCAGCTAGTGGCCGAAAGTGGCACCGACTGAGAGTAGTAGACCTTCTCGGTCTTCCTGGGTCCATGAGACCGACTAAAGGAGGAGAAAGAACACTCAAAAAAGATGACAAAGACGACGACAACGAAGAAGAAGAAGGAAAGGGAGAAAGAAACCACATTCGCATGTGAGGACGACGTGGATCGTCTTGAATCAACTCAGGACCGAGATGTCAGCGGATGTTCGTGATTTGGGTACTTTCAAAGTCCGCTGATCGCGTCAACTTTCAGTAAAATTGCGGCGGTTTTTCCCCCCAGTACATAGCCGAGATAAAATTGTCAGGCTTGGCTGTCTTATGACCACGATATAGGAGACTCGGTTTCGTGTCCAGCCCACTCCTGCCCTTGGTGGGTATGAGCGTCCTTACAGGATGTCTGCGGAGCTCGTCCTCGCTGCTGTACGCAGTCCACCAGTGCGATGCGGTGGCAGGACAGGAAATGACTGTTCTGTTCACCTCCCGCAGACCGCACCTCTCCTGCCAGTCCTCGTTTTGAGCGCTCGGAGGCTCTCGACACGACAGGTCGTCGGCCTCCTCGACGCCGTCGTCCCCACGCTCGTCCCTCTCGTTCTCTCACATTGTCCTGCGCCCACCACTGCAGCATTGGAACAGGCGAACTAGTTATAAAAGCTTCAATCTTGCAGAACACAGGCGTATTTTTCCCGACGGTACACTGTTTCGTGTTACAGCTAGGTGGAGGTACGGATTGAACGACATCGGGGAAAGGCTACATCCCTGCCTTAAACTCCCTTGCCGACGACTGCGACCGTTTCGTGCCCTCCGACTCTAATAATTGCTGTCCGGTTATTGTCAAAAGGTTTCTCTACATCCACACGGGAGGCAATACTGACATTACACTACTCTTAGAACACGGAGCAAGGAAAGGGAAAGTCTAGATTTTAGCATTTGTCCCTCATCGCTTCCTGCTATTACTATTATTACTATTTTCTATTATTTTTCCTATTTTTTCTATTATTCTATTATTTTCTAATATTTTCTATTATTACTATTTTCACTTGTAATGGATAAAGATAGATGTAGAGAAGTGACGGCAAAAACGCTAAACGACGTATAAGAGTATTGCGGGGGTAGCGCATAAAGAAGAAGTGGAGGCGGTATAGTGCAGGGGCAGGCAAGTGGCGGCCACCTGTTGCAGTAGTGGTGGTGGGCTGGACCTCTGCGGCAGCGGCAGGTGTGCGCGCCAGCGTCTGCGTCTGCGGCAGCTGGCGGCTGCAGCTGCGGCTGTGGCACCTGGCGGCTGCGGCGGCAGCTGCGGCTGAGGCGCCGTTGCCGGCTCTGGCCGCTGGCCCTTCTCCGTTCAGGCGGCTGCGGCTCCCACACTACAAGTTACTGCATCGTTTTATAAATATGCTCGTCTCCTCTGTCTTCTCAAGTCAAGGGCCAAAGTTGCTGCTTGGCAGTTGTGTACACACACACTTGAGGTGCGTTACTTTATTCGTCTCCTATCTTGTGAGGAAGACAGTTTTGCTGTCCTTGACAGGAAGGCTCCTGTTGTGCACCAACTGATACTGACACCTGCAAAGAAAAAAACAACCTAAATTGAAGAATTTTGTCGGAATATTGGAAAAAATAAATGAGAAAATGAATTTTTAAATGCTCTTGGATAGATAGCCGTGTGGTGAGTGTTGATAGCAAGTTCCCCTTGGCCTCCCTCCCTGCTCCCTGCTCACTAGGAGGGAGGCAAGCAGAGCGGCCGAGCGAGCCACCTGCCAACTCACAGCGCTGTCCATCACTGCTGCTGCTTGACGCGTCTCTGAACAGTCTAGTTCTGACAAAGTATTATAATGTGCACGGAAAAGGCTGCACATTTAGCTTTAATAGAGGCACTGTGCAAACCGTTAAATTAATTGAAAATCACATCAAACTGAGACGCTTTGTGAAGGCACTCACCTGTCGGTATCGTAAGCCCACCGCTAGACAGAACTTGAACTAAGACGTCCAGCCTCTGTTGGAGGACGTAAAACATCATTTCGAGGTGTTCCCAGAGTCTCGTCCGTATTCTGTGCATCAGTTACAATTTGAAAAACTTTGCCGCTTCCGCTTCCTCGGGCATTAGTAGCTAATGGCTTTAGCTGTTGCATTTGAAAAAAGGTGCATAGCTAAATAATCCCTTTGACGCTCTCTGCTCTCGACATTGACGTGAATGTGACAATTTAGGAGATAATTTCATCTCACTGCTATCTAATGTGAGCAGTCTTTCAATAATGGATTTATCAACAAATTTTCCACTCGGAAGCCTGATTCCTTCGTCCAGAAAGTAGTTCCTCATCGACTTAAATAAATGTAGAAAATTTGAAAACACCCAGATTGTTTTATTTACATATTGCGGGTTAGAAAAGCGTGAATTTGTTTGTGTGACACATAGATTTTTTCATACCGCTCGATTTTTTTGTAGTAAGATCAGACACTACCATAGCAAGACTGTAGCGAACATCTCGAATGGAGCAGATAATACTGTTAGTTACTTGTCTAGCAAGAGGATAGTGAACTGGTAGCTTGCACCCAGAAAAGAAGCCGCGGACCACAGCAAATAAGACGTGAGTGCGCGGCCCCCGGAATGGCACGTAGCGCCGCTGCCTACACACGCGCACGGCCGGTCAGGCGGGCCTCGCCAGCTGCGAGCGGGCAGCGCGTCATGCTGGCGCGCCCTGGCAGAGTGCAGGCGTCCCCTTCTGACACTGTTTCTTTTTTCCCCATTCAACAAGCAGTTTATTACAGTTCTCTAAAACAGTTTGCTGTCACTGTCTGCTGCACAAGTTTCTTATTACACTTTCCCTCGCGTTTTATTTTGTGGACAGAAGCTTTTAATTTTTCTTTCTGAGCCTTTTCTCTAAACTGAAGCTTTGCACTGGAATCAGTCAGCCTGCGGTTCCTACATTCTAATTCTTCCACACGTCTGGTAAGTTCTGTGATGTGTTGGCCGCGAATTTCATAATCGGCTGTTGGAGTTGTGTGGTCTTCCTTGGGAGAAACATGAGCTACTTGTTACAGTGCACTCCTTGTTTGCGGAGACTGCGCCTTGTGCACTCACGTGACCGCCTCTGGGAGCGGTCGCCGCACACTTCAGTCGCCGCTGCGTCCCGTTCCAGCACTCCCCTCCCCTCCCCTTGAGAAGTTCTGCTCGCAAGTCGCGGAGGCAATCGTCGTGTGTCAAGTATTGCCAACTAATTGTTGACGTCGGAAGATCGAAACGGTCTTCTCATTGCACTTGGTAATCCACGCTTTCTGAAGCCGAATGACTTTCGGAAACGAATAATAGCTTACATCCGCTCCTTTTGTCTTCCTGCTGTAAGACGGACACCCCGATACATCACAGCCGGGCATTTTAACAGAAAGATTGTCGTAAACAGTAAATAAGAGCACGACAACACAACTGTGCTTCGCTTCTCGATACGTGCGCCACCGCACGCTTGTACGACGTCGTGCGCGGGCAGTTTGGGTGCCGGACAGCCGGAACTCGCGATGGAGCAGCTGGGAGGGCGGCTGGGTAGTATCTGCCCCAGAAGAGCTGTACTCCGCCATCTCTTGTCCGAGAACGTGAATACGACACTGTTCTTTTGACCGAGTCGCGTCAAGTGTCTCCATAATAGTGGACCGGAATACGCGCGTTGCCGCGTCGCTTGTCGACTGCTTCTTCTAGTACTGCAGGCACGACAAGCGGCACCTGCGCTCGGCAGCAGCTGCTACTCTGAATTCGTGCTAAGCTTATGGCAGAGCGTCTGGCGTGCGCTGGGCGCCCCGCGGTCCGGCGCAGGCTGCCGTGAGGCGCCGCCTCTGACGGCGCGTGCAGCGGGTGAGAAAAGTAATGCAAAAGGGAGTACTGACGTCTAAAAATGAGGTTGACAGGAAGGACAAATGCAGAACCATATAAAAATGTTTAACCGCGAGAAACATCGATACAGCCTACACGAAAATAAGATATTTCGAAACAAGAAGAGCAGCCGTATCAATATTAAGAACTCGGACGGAAAACCAGTACTAAGGGAAGAGAGGAAAGCTGAAATGTCAAGGAATATGTAGACGCCCTGTACAAAGAAAATAAACAAACACCCCTCGAATAGATGATACTCCGTCTGAACTGCTGATGTCGTTAGGAGAGCCAAACGTGAAGAGATTGTTCCAACTGGTATGCAAGGTGTATGAGACAGGGGAAATACCCTCCAATTTCAAAAAGAATATAGTAATTGCAATTCCAAAGAAAGCAAGTGCAGACAAGTGTGAAAATTATAGAACTAAGAGTTTAATAAGTCATGGTTGCAATATACTGACCCGAAAAATTTACAGACGAATGGAAAATCTGGTGGAATCTGACCTTGGGGAAGATCAATTTGGATTTAGGAGAAATGTTGCATCACGGGAGACAATACATTACGACTTACCTTGGAAGATACCTATGGAAAGGGAAACCTACATTTTTAGCATTTATAGATTCGGAGAAAGCTTTTGACAATGTCGACTAGAATACACTGTTCCAAATTCTAAAGGTATTAGGGGTGAAATATAGGGAGCGAAGAGTTATATTAATCTGCACAAAAATCAGACAGCAGTTATTAGAGTCAAAGGGCAAGAAAGGGAAGCAGACATTGGGAAGGGAGTAAGACAGGGTTGTAGCCTTTCCCCAATGTTGTTCAATCTGTACATTGAGAAGACAGTGAAGAAATGGAAGGAGAAATTTTGAGAAAGCATTAAAGTTCAGGGAGAATAAATAAAAACGTTGCGGTTTGCCGATGACATAGTAATTCTGTCAGAGGCAGCAAAAGATCTGGAAGAGGAATTGAATGGGATAAACAGTGTCTTGAAAGGAAGATATAAGATGAACATTAACAAGAGTAAAACGAAGGTAATGGAATGCAATGTCAGAAAATCAGGCGATGCTGAAGGAGGTTCAAAGATTTGTATAGTCTATGGGACTTAAGTACGGGTTCATCAGTCCCTAAACTTCAAACTACTTATGAACTAGGACGACACAAATATCGATGCCCGAGGGGGGATTCGAACCCCCGACCGTAGTGGCCGTGCAGACCGTGACTGGAGCGCCTTAGTCCCCTCGGCCACCGCGGCCGGCATGCTGAAGGAATTAGATTAGGTAATGAGACAGTAAAAGTAGTAGATGAATGTTGTTATTTGGGTAGCAAAATAATTCTGATAGCCAAACTATAGAAGATATAAAATGCAGAATGGCTATGGGAGGAAAAGCGTTTCTGAAATAGCAAAATTTGTTGACATGCAATGTTAGAAAGTCTCTTCTGAAAGCTTTTGTCTTGAGTGTAGCATTGCATGCGACTGAAACTTGGACGACAAGCAGTGCGAGCAGGAAGCTCATAGAAGCTTTTGAAATGTGGTGAACAGGACTGGAGAGGAAAGGAATTTCTGGCATACCTCGAGTAAGAGAAGGGATCGATTTCTAGGACACAATTTTAGTCATCAAGGATTTGTCAACTTGGCATTAGAAGGAAGCGTGTGGGGTAAAAATCGTAGAGGGAGACCGAGGAATGAATATCGTAAGCAGATTCAAAAGGATGTAGGTTGCTGAACATACCCTCAGATGAAGAGACTTTCACAGGACAGGATAGTGTGGAGAGCTGCACGAAACCAGTCTGCGGACTGAAGACCACAACAACAAATAGCATGTTAAACATAAACTTTTTGCGATACAACAAAGAACTGCAGCATAAATATGCGAATGTGTAAGGTTGTCAAATGTTAGACTTATTAAAAGCCTTACCTAAAATACAAGTACAAATTATATATGTTTCAATTCCTAACATACTTAACAAAGTAAGTACTTTATAGAAAGCGACACTCACATTTTTGTCACGAACTTTAATCATTGTTTAGTTTCGGGACTCGAATAATTTAATACAATAATTGTTGATAATTAAATGTGAATATGGACTTTGCTGATGATGACTAATTGTGAGAATATTGCTTTCAGGAATAGTGTTTTATGACGTTTTCATCGTGTAATGCGGAATTACTTTTTGATATTTTTTGTGTTTTTAAGAAGTCTAATTTATCGCCTTCCCATATTTTTTCTATTTACGTAAATTAGAATAGCAATATGGTATCGAGCATATCGGGTTCCTAGGAAAGGAGAGGCTATTAAATATGATATAAAGCAGTTTGACGTCGTTTAGTGTGTGAGCTGAGTTGCCGCACTTGACAGTGCTGCGTCAGAATGAGGAGTGCAGGAAGACGTGTAACGTGTGCGCGCTGCGGTGGCGCTGCCCGCCGCGAGAGGCGCCTGCACGCGTCTGCTGCGGCTTTGAAAACTGCTGGCAGGCGTGCAGCCACTGGCGGCCGCGAGCCAGCCCGCTCACTCTGCACATCGTAGTGAGAAATGTAGCAATTTGCTAGTTGGACGTTCAATATCTGCTATGCAGTTTCTCAGGCAAGACGGTAAAATACAACTTTAACAACGTGCATCTCTAGAGAAATGCAGCACCGCCGACTCGTGCAGAGGAACTTGAAATCTGGTTCTGTGCACAAGATTGGGGAAGTGCTCGATTACTTTTATTGGTAGGCCGTGTTCGCAAACAAACGTAGCGTACTTCAGCTTGAAATGTTGGTGACGCTTGTGGTAGTTAGCTGTGGGGTCATCAGTCGTGTTGGTTAACCGGCCTTTTGCCGTGGTTTGTGTGTCTCGCTCGCTGCTGCTGCCGGCGCTCCCACAACTGAGCAGAGCGTCACTGGCCGGCAGGTGCAAATCAAATATCTAACATTGTCTGTGCAGGAGGATTTACAGGAATTCCGCTAAATGCAATACACTCTTTTGTAGTTCTCACCAAAAGACGGAAGGAACGCGACATTTGGTTACTTCGTCCTCACATACAGAGAGAACGTCATTCGTAATATGACAGTTGTTCCAAATGAAGCAAATTATCATGTCTTTTTGGGGCATGAAAATGTTGTTTGTACTGAAAGGTGGAAAAAGGGAAGAATGTGACTGTATTGTACAAACTCTGAAACTGTAGTAACCAGTGGCTGCATTTCATCCTGTTTACGATAAGAGTGTGTAATACATTTTTCGCGAAATGCAACGGGTTTAGCGTATTACGAAACTTGGTATTTGAGTGGAACTGTACAGAATTGGCAGCTCTAGCAAAGGCACGGGCGTATAACGCATCGAGTGGCACGCAGTAAATGGCGTGTCCTGCGTCGCTGCAGTGTGTGGGCCGTCCGCGCGGGTCACCAGCGGAGCTCTGGTGCAGGACAGAGAGAAAAATGGCAGCGAGTTCTAAGGCAACTGCCTCACAATGTGGGACGCCCATTCCAAGCATAAGTGTTACTCCACCATGTACCTAGTATGTAAATATTGGCCATCCGTCCCCTGTAGACGTTGGCGAGGCTTGTAAACTTGCTTCCTTCCTCTAAAAATAAATATTGACATGTAATCCTGTCTGACACCTCCTGACGTTGTACAGTTACTGTTTACTGCCGGCGCTCGCTGTGTGGGACGGGAGTGACGTGGCGCGCGCTGTGTTCGCAGGGCGGTGACGGACCCGCGGGACGGGCGCCGCGTCGCGCTCAAGAAGCTGCCCAACGTCTTCCAGTCGCTCGTCTCGTCCAAGCGCGTCTTCCGCGAGCTCAAGATGCTCTGCTTCTTCAAGCACGAGAACGTAAGTAGGCGCCCTGCCAGCTAGCTGCTGCAATAAAGCGACAAAACATACTCGCTTCCCAGGATCCACGACTTGGCCGCCTACGCTACGGCCACTAACGTATTTGCGTACCATCCGAGAAGCTATACACTATGGTAGGTATGTCGGTTGTTACATGACATTACGACAAATGATGTTGATACGTGTTCAATCCGCCATGCCTTGAAACGGCAGCTTACTGTAATCCCCAAAGTTTTTAACCACATATAACACGTCTCCAGTCACTTATTCCAAGAAATACTTCCTCTAACGACTGGGTTTCAGGAGATTCTCTGTTACTCAGTTACTTTTACATGCTTTGAAATGCCGTACATTCGTAAGACCTAAGTTGTATTCTTAAACCCTTAATGCCCGAATTAAATTTTACGTGACAGAGAAAATCAAAAAATCATATTTTGTTACCAGTGAACATGTGCTAGAAATTGTGTGTCAAATATGTGATGTTTACTGAACTGCTGTAATTTGGTATGTCGGGTATCTGCCACAACAGGCATTTGAGAAACTAAACACTTGTAAGACTTCATCGGGTACAACATTTCATTTAACATTTTAATGGTATAGTGTGTGACATTAGGTTAGTACAAATTCAACTTCTATAATTAAAAATCGAAATTACATTGCTTCTTTCAATTCGATTATACATATTGCGTGTAACCCTATTCATGAAATTCGCGAAAACAGTTTTTTTCTCTTGTTAAAACAGAGATTTACGTTACATTTGCTACAAATAATCGCTTCCTGCCTTCTACAGTTTTTTTTTTTTTTTTACATCTTTGACTTGTTCCTGTATCTTGAGGGTAATGACCTACAGCATCAGTGCGGGTAGTCCTAACTGGAGAAGATGTTGCTGGACACCGATGCTTCTTTTGCTGCAGTTCAGTCTGTATACTGGTTGAAGGCCTACCTCTCTTTTTCTTTGTTATACCTTTTCCCTGTTTGCAGAGTGTCTCTGCTATTCTAGAATTGAATTCCAGAAGGACATTTTGTTCATTATGGGGAATTTTGAGGCTCTCACAGTCCCGCCGTATTAACAACCAGAAATTGACAATTAAAAGATCCATAATTTGCAACTGAAGAAGTTTGCTAGTGTGCATAGGAAGAACTATCAATTTAAACTTTGTTACACGGGAACACAAAAGTACGCAAATGCCGAATGATGCATATTTTACACAAACCGTATTTTGAAATTTACTTGTACTTTCAACACCATTAAGTGATTTGCGTAACGCCACAGATACTAAAGAATACATTAGTAATTTTCAGAACGAAAATTAGCTCTTTATTCTACCGTAATTCTTCAAAACAAGACGATAACTAGATATGTCTGTCTCGTGAACAAATGCGCGAACACCTAAAGTGCTGCAGCAGTCCGTACACCATCCAGAGAGGTGGCAGCACGTCTTAGAAACATCATGAGCTTTGCGTAGATGCGGCATCTATTAGAACTGGCACCGAATAACACTTATCCTTGCATTTATAAGCCTGACAAAGGTATGATGCTGGGCATTAAGGGGTTGAAAGTAGCGCCTCCCCCTACCCAGACCGCGTGGCGCGCTAGCAGGCTGAGGGATCCTGATAACAACTCCCCGTCATATTCCTAGTCTGGGGGCAGCCGACGCCGTATTCCTACAGCTCCTACAGCCGTTTTAGGACAAATTGTAATTATACTGCGATATTAAAGTTGAAAACAAACACAATATCAATTAATATCGTTTTCCTTTTCACCATAATATAGTGTTACCAATATTCCAGAAATGCTCATTGGAAGCACAACTGTGCTTCAAAGTCCGTGGGAGAGGTCCGCAATACGTAACTGTTGTCTCTAGGCGGGAACCTCACTCGCCTCGCACACTATCCGTGCGTCAACTTCTTGTGGGAAAGCGAATCTTGCAAGTATATTCGTCAATGCAATTCGCTCTGGTAATTGATGTATATGAACTGTCTGCTTGTGGCCGTCATTCCGTTATATCAGTAGGCCTCACATAAACGATATCTATCAAACTCTTGGCCGGTGTGATAAATGCGTGCGACTTACGCAAGTGTAGCATACAATTCTTCAGGAAATCGTATTTTTTATTACTTCATTTTGTTTTGTACCCAAACGGAAGTTTTAAGATTCGTGTAAGATCTATCTGCCGAAAACATGATTGACGATTTCCGTATGACACGCGTATTAGTCTGTCTGTCTCTGTTCGGCTCTTTCGCAGCCGCCTCCAGGTGTGGAAATTGTTTAACTCTGCTAACTTTCGTGCTGATCGATAGAGTTCATTGCAAGCTTCCTCCGCCATTTGACCGGAAGAAATCGTACGTCATGTTTCTCCCGTTTGGTAGGTAAAGTGTGCCAGATGAGAATAAAAACGTAGATTTTATCCAAGTTGGTAGGTAAGGTACCCTCTGCTACGCCCGTGCCAAACTTTTCGTACACAGTGACTTTCCTCTTGTTTTGAAAGTGAATAACGCAGATTTTCATCGAGATCGGATGAACACACACAACGAACCTTCATTCGTACGTGCGATTATTCGTACATTTTCGTCATAAGTGTTTTTGTCGGTTACGGGAGTAGTACATTATGGATGTAAGTTCTTTGGCAGTAAGTTCTTTAGGTGACCCTCCAGGAGCAAAGCTTCCCTCCGTTGTCGAGGTCGCAACCACACGCGCCCTTAACTAAGCCCGACATATCTTGCACTTACTCTGCTGCGTCCTTTCCTACCGGCCTCCCTCGGCCAACGCTTACTTTCTCGGTATTAGGTTTAATTTAATTTCTTTTCTGTCTCTATGGGAAGGGGTATTGGAGGCTGCAGAGGCGCGGTGAAGCCAGTAAAGCCTGGAGGGAAGAGCCGCAGCCGAGCGCAGCGCCACAGCTGGGGGCCGGCTCTGTGCAGGCCTGGACGTGGCTGCGTTACCAGAAACAAGGTGGCAGCTCAAGGGAACGCTGAGTAATGAAATGAAGAGGAAGAACTGGAGAGACCAGTGGAGGGCATTAGCGGCAGAAATCTCGAGATTGTTCTGGGAGACGTCAATGCCTAAGTGGGGAAGAAGAAATGTATGGACCAATCACTCGAAAAGAGAGTTTACATGCATAAACAAATGAAAATGGCCTGCCGTTAATCAGCTTTACGTCAAGTCATAATCTTGTGGAGAGCTGAACATCTTCCCACTCAAATACATACACGGGGTTTCTCCAGATGGCACACCGTCAATCAGATAGATCATCTGCTGATAGATGAGAAGTGAGATCGTGCAGAGGAGCAGATGAGGACACAGACCACACCACTTCCTAGTCAAGGCCAAAATGCAGTTACAGCTGTGCTACAAAAACAACATGGCCAAGAGACAGTTTGATAGTGAGAAGCTAAAGGGTCCAGATATACGGCAGCAGTATAACACTCGAGTATTGGCATCAGATCGCGCTGAAGAAATAGGTGGTAACGAGCGATGGGAAGGAATAAGGGGCTCTGCAACTGAAGCAGCTCAGTTTATTCTAGGAGAGAAAAAGCTAACAACTGAGAAGAAATGGTCCATTGAGATACGTGAACAAGGTGTGAAGGCCAGGAAGAAAGCAAGGGCAGTGCACATGCTGGATAGACAATTTGCAGAAAAACAGGAAGCATCAGGATCGCGAGAAGGGAAACAAATAGGATTTTGAGGACAGAAAAAAGAAAGCTCGTGAACAACGTGATTGATGAAATCCAAAAGGCAAATAGAATATAAGACAGCAGGAAAATGCTTCAGACTTTGAAATGTGAGGAATGGTCACAGAAACGAAGCTTCAGTTATTAATGATAAGGTTGGAAATGCGCTAACAGACGAAGATATTATGAGTCGGCGGAGAGAATATTTTGAAGAGTTATTAAATGCTGAAGATCCAGAGAGCGTCTTTCCACACGATAGTTATACAGAAGGTGAAGGAGAAGGCGCAAACATTCGAGAGACTCCACAACATGTAAAAAGAGCTGTTGAGAAACTAAAGAATAACAAGGCACCAGGAGAAGGTAGGATAACGGCAGGGGGAGCAACACTTCAGAAAGAGCTATACAATCTCATAGAAGAAATATGGGAAAAAGAGGAAATCCCAGAAGACTGGAAACCAGCTGTCATTATCCCACTTCATAAAAAGAACAGTAGTACGAATTGTAACAACTACAGAGGTATTTCTCTCGTAAGTCTACCTCAAGTTCCATCTTTAGTAATACTTGAAAAACTTGAGCCATTCGCGAAAGATACTGTAGGAGAGTACCAGGAAGGACGCTCTACCACCGATCAAATTTTCACCGTGAGGCAAATCTGGGAAAACTGCTGGGAATTCAACCATCGGTTTCTGGACACTTTCGTGGACTTGTCAAAGGCTAATGACGGTATCCACAGATTAAGTATGTGCAACATCCTGAGAGAGCTTGGCGTACCAACGAAGTTAATAAATAGGGCCAAGGTGTGCACAGCGGAGACACAAGCCAAAGCCAAAGCGGTCCGAGGGATTCTGTATCATAATGGGTGTGCGGCAAGGTGACTGCTATTTAATCTGGTCCTGGAGAAAGTATTTCGAGGAAACAGAGGGGTGGAGGAAACGGGAGGACACATTTACTGACAACGTCGCAGTTCTGGCAGAGGACCTAGCGCGAAACGCGACATATTTTTAAACAGTGGGTCTCAAGCAAATAATGTCGTCCAGGAATCTGTGAAGACCAAACTTGAAGCATATAATGCCGTGATAGTGCCACTATTGTTGTATGGGACAGGAATCTTAAGCACAACAAAGAAGGATGAAGGAAACGTGTTGGTCTTCGAAGGAAATATAATGAGGAGTATCTTTGGGCCTGTCCAGGAAGGGAACTCATGGAGACGTAGAAAAAACCAAGTATTGTATCAACTGACGAGGCAACCGAACATAGTTTAAAAACTGAAAGCGAGGAGAATAAGCTAGGCAGGCCACATTGCTTGGAGACCAGAATTAATATTAGAGAAGAGAAATTAATGCTTGATAATCAAGCGTCTAAAAAGTGTTAGGAAAATCAGAGTGATTTGGAGAAAATTCGCCGAGGCGTAAAATCTCCACCCCCGGCCGACAGCACTGACCGGCCATTACTAAGTGGCTTTCTGGAAAGTTGGCACCTCTGAAATGCGTGCGTTTAGTCTTAATTCTGTACATTGCACGCGAGTGCCGTGGAAGAAATACGACGAAGAGAATCGGTTTCAATTTGTTACGTATAGTAAACCAGAAACTAGTTGAAAAGTGCCAGAGGTGAAGACAGGGAAAGACTTGGAAAAACAACATTGTTTCGAGCTGATGATCCGTGTCATATTGGTTTGCAGTTGTCTTTCCTAAAAGTCAATCGAAATTCATGGAATGTATGATCACCTATTTCTTACGGCGAGTCAGCACAGTGTGAGAACAACAGAAAAAGAATAACAAGACCAGTGAACTTTCAGCAGGCTCGAAGTAGACGTCAGTGGAAAAGTTGTGGCCACCACCGCGTTTCCTTCGCTGTTTCGCTGACAGCGCAGGAGGGTGCGTTATTGCTGGAGACGAGCCCACTAAGAAGGAAGAAGCAAAAGGCAGTAGGAACCACACACACAGGTCTGTCCTGCAGTGTCTGAGGCTACGCTAAATCCGCTCATTTTTCTTTCGGTTAAAGTAGAAAAATCGAAATGAAAGTACCATGGTGGCAAAGAACATTATCAAATGATTGAGCAAGATGTTCGTGGAAATGCAGTTCCCCCTCAGACAGCTTCACAAAAAATAAATAAAAATTCTGAGAGCTGCGTAGAGTTGTTTGAAAGAGGAGGTGGGTGCAGATACAATACAGCGTGTCCCAGACACAACCGGTGCACTTCACGTACGCAGCGTCCGTTACTGCGTGTTTTAATGTTACTTTTAGTTACTTTAATATTGGGCGGGAGGGATGCCACTTTTATCTGGGACATAATCATTTTCACCTTGTGCTACAACATTATCAGAGATCTACAAAAGATAAAAAATAAAGACTATAATGTGCATTCGTCAATGTAGACTTGGACGCTTCTATAAATGTAAGTATATTTTTGACGTTCTTCCTTTACTATCTCCAACTAGTGTACTATCCAGTAACATGAAAGTGGGAGTTTACATTGATTATTTTTAGTCCATGAATTGCATGATGTGAAGAACAGAGCAGTTGCGTGGCCGGCAGCGCTGCTGGGTTCGCGGGCGGCATCGACGCCGCTGCCGCGTCAGAAGCTGCCCGTACTTGTAGCTGCGTGCAGTGGGCGGCAGCTGTCCAACTTGTTCAATACGCGGTTTCTAAGTGAAGTGCACGAACGTGACAAGTGACGTCATTTGAAGGCGGGTATTGCCAGTTATGAAAAGGTGGATGGTTCCTTCCAAAGCTAAGATGTGTCCAAAAATCAGATTTTTTAACCGCATACTTCTATCTCGATATCCGCGATAGATAGCGGCATGCTTTCAACTTCAAAGAACAGTTTGTTTTAGCCACAGTTCATCTCCAGCAACGTTATGACTTAACGTGCATCAAAAGAAAACTCATTGCGACTTGTATTTGAGAATGTGATTTCTTGCAGTGTTGTAGTGAATCTGTTAGTATCACAAGAAGTATAACCACAAACAAATCTTCACGAAGCTGAAGAATGCAGCTAAAGCTGTGCGAGAAATTTATTTATTTTGTGGAATAGTTTATTCTCGAAAATTTGTCGGGAATTCGACCGGGTAGTCGTCTAAAATGGGCGGTATTTCGGCAAGCTGACCTCTGGTCATGTTCAGGCGTTGTCGGACACTGACGGATGTTGCCTTTTTTCTTCACCTTTCATTCTCCACGTTGAAGAGGCCGAGGGGCCTGATTCAGGGCTTGCGTGTACCCTTTTCAGCTTACTGGGGAGAGTTACATTGCATTTTTAAATTTATTAGTATTTCTTGCGTCGGTGCTAGGTTTGAATTTTACAATTTTGAGATATTAACAATTTTTGAATTAGCAGCTGATTGTTATTCATTGCATAATCTCTGCACTTGGTGTCGATTCTCCTTATAGCATGTACATTCATTAAGCAACGATACTAAAATAGACCAGGAGAAGGGCACTGAAGCGCCCGAAACCGGTCGTCTAGAATGGGTAATGACAAGCAACTGGTTGCTGCATTTTATTAATTTATAACCTCCCCACTGCTCCCCCTCCCCCCGGTCCCCCTGCAGCAGCCAGAGCGGCGCTCTCCTTGTGCCGCACGCCCGGCCCTTGTCGCACTCTCTTCTGCAGCACGTGACGTGCCTCCTGCCGCCTTCTGTATTCTTCACAGGCGGCGTCCACTCTCCTCGCCTCCTCCCGCCTCGGCTGCTCAACCACTGAGCACCGCTGCACTGTTTCCGCCGCGCATCAACACGACCCGCGGCTGCTTACAGCGAGGGCCACACAAAAATTACTAACTATCCGACTTCTTACTGCCAATGAGGCGGAAAAACAGATATTTGGAGATGAGGAAAACAGCTCTATGAATATCAAGAACACAGGTGCAAATGCCAGTTCTCAGCAAAGAAGGGAAAGCTGAAGGTGGAAACAGTATATAGAGAAGCTCTACGAAGGAAATGAACTCGGCGCCAATATTGTACGAAGGCGAGAAGAAGTAGATGGCGATGAAATAGAAGATACTATACTGAGAGATGAATTTGACACGGCACTGAACGACCAAAGTCGGAACATGACCCCTGCAGTGGTCGACATTCCCTCAGAGCTACTGAAGCCACGACAAAACTGCTTCAGCAGGTGTCTGAGATGCGGTGGCGTAGCGCCGCGGTGCCGGGGCACGTACTGCAAGCGACACAGCTCGATCTAACTCCGCGATACCGAGGACAATAAAAAGACGAAATTAAAAGCTCTGTTTATTATGCTGCACTGAGATACATTTTAAGCGCACCTAATATTTATCGTTGCGCTACGAAAAATATTTCCTACTATTAAATAAGTCAATCCTGTTCAAGTCACATCGCTTTAATATTCATAATAAAATGAGCTCTAACGTGGAAATTAAGCGTTTCTAGACACATGTTCACATAACATATTTTCTTTCTTTGTGTGTAAGGAATGTTTGCTGAAAGTTTGGCCGTACCTTTTTGTAACACCCTGTATATCAATAGTGCAAATTTATTTGATTTCGTTGCTATCTATTTGACGTGATATCGAGAACATCAGAGACGAACGAATGCAGAACGTAGTGACTGTCGTATATATGGTCATTGTGGTACACAGAAATTTAGGTCGGTGTTGGAAACGTCGCCGGATAGCCGAAAATTACAAAGCGACCGATCACGAAAAGCCGGAAATCCTGGTCCGAGTCAAATGTTCACATGTCTCCACTGGGTAGAACATCTGTGCCTAATACAGGAGCAGGAAATTCGATATTGCGGTAAACTTTCGATATAAGTTACTTCGGCCACCGTAATTCGTCAACATTGAGGGATGGGAAGCAGTGGGGTGGTCACACAGAGCTTCCCAGTTCTCGGCTCATCCGCGAGACCCTCCGTTGCCCTCGACCCTGTGTACCAGGCCAAGTTGGACGCGGTCTACTTCGCAACATCACCATTGGTAAAGGAACCATTAAAGCAATTTGTATTCGTGAATCTAGAAATACTTAAAGATTCGCCCTAATTCTGAAGACAAGCATATTTCGTGACATATTTGCCCTACTTACAGAGAACAGACAAATCTGTTCTCTTAGTGAAAAGCCTTTAAAACTGTTAGCTCTACAAACTAGCACACGAATGCCCGCGAAAGCTGTCAACCCAGAAAAAAGAACTAAGTGGCCAACAGGTGCGTTGTAGAACTTAATTTACTTGATTTGAAAATAGACTACAAATCTGAAACTACTAAGCCTAAAAAATTGTGTGTAATGGGTACTGAACTCATGCTGACAAGAAATTATTATACGCCTAATACATGTGAAACAATTCACCCGACTTTAATCAGAATACCATTACTTATTGCTATGAAAGCCCTACAGGCTCATAAATTTTATATTGCATACTTCTTTTTAGTTGAAATTACCTTGAATCTATTAAGTTTTTGCTTCCTGTTACAAACACCTCAGACAAATAAGCCATATAAATAATTTTCAAATAGGATTTGATCAGCAAAATGTAAAAAAAAAAAAAAAAAAAAAAAAAAAAAGAAATTAAAAAGTATGCTGGGAAAATAAATTGCTGCGTCCCTATTTTATTGTGATAAACAGTGAAGCAAAATTGGCCAATATCGTTTTTTTCTTTCAAATCCGAAAATGCTTTGAGAGTATGGGGGGGGGGATCAGCAAAACGAAGGCCGGCAGCGGGTGGCAGAAGTCCACGCTGTGCCACTGGAAGATGTGAGAGACATGCAGGTGTGAAAACTACTGAACCGTCAGCTTAACAAGTCAGGGCTGCAAAATATTGACACGAATTATTTACACAAGGATGGGAAAGTTGGGAGAAGCAGACCTCGGAGAAGATCAGTTTGGGTTCCGTTCAGGAGAAATGTAGGAACTCGGGAGGCAATACTCACTTTACAGTTTATCTTAGAAGGTAGGTTAAGGAAAGGCAAATCTACTTATCTCGCTTTTGTAGATTTGGAGAAGGCTTTTGACAATGTTGGTTGGAATAGACTCTTAAAAGTTCTGAAGCAAGCAGGAGTAAAATATAGGGAGCGTATGGTTATTTACAACTTGTACAAAAACCAGACAGCGGTTGTCAGAGTTGAAGGGCATGAAAGGGATGCAGTGGTTGGAAAGGGAGTAAGACAGGGTTGTAGTCTTTCTCCATTGTTGTTCAATTTCTACATTGAGCAAGCTATAAAGGAAAGCAAGGAGAAATTTGGAGAAGGAATTAAAGTTCAGGGCGAAGAATTAAAAACATTGAATTTTGCCGACAACGTAGTAATTCTGTCAGATACAGCAAAGGACCTGGAAGAGCAATTGAACGGAATGGACAGTGTGCTGAAAGGTGCATATAAGAGGAAGATTAACAAGAGCAAAACTAGGGTAATGGAGTGCAGTGTACGAAAATCAGGTGATGCTGAAGGAATTAGATTAGGTAACGAAACAATAAAGGAGGTAGATGATTTTTGTTACTTGGGCAGTAAAATAACAAATGATGGCCGCAGTACAGATGATATAAAATGGCAATGGGTAGAAAGGAGTTTTTGAAAAAGAGAAATTTGTGAACATCGAATATTGATTTAAGCCTAAGGAAGTCCCTTCTAAAGGCATTGTATGGAGTGTTGCCTTGTATGGGAGTGAGACATGGACGATAAACAGTGCGGACAGGAAGAGGACAGAGGCTTTTGAAATATGGTGCTACAGGAGAATGCTGAAGATTAGGTGGGCGGATCGCGTAACAAATGAGGAGGTACTGAACAGAATTGGGGAGAAAAGAAATTTCTGGCATACCTTGACTAAAAGAAGGAATAGATTGGTATGACACATTCTTAGACACCAAGGAATTGTGAATTTAGCGTTGGAGGGAAGTGTGTGGGGGTAAAAATCGCAGAGGGAGACCAAGAGATGGATACAGTAAGCAGATTCAGACAGATGTAGGTTGCCATTCTTATGTGCAGATGAAGAGGCTTGCTCAGGATAGGGTATGGTGGAGAGCTGCATGAAGCAGTCTGCGGACTGAAGCCCACAACGAGAAGCGATAGGCGGTTGCTTGCCGCCGTGGTGTGGCCGCCAGCGAGTCGTCGGGAGCGGCTGTGCTGACGTGCTGGACTCGCGAGTGAGCAGCCAGGCATCCCGCCGAGAGCGCTGGTGGCCGACACGCTCCGTGCTGTATGGCAGGGAAAACTGTTCCGCGGAATCCAGCTGCCGCCAGTTGCTGGCTGTGGCGAGGCTGAGCGGCTGCGACAGCGCGGTCGCCGGAGGGGCAGGAGCTGCCGAGTTTATTCAGGAGCTGCACAGTGCCTAGGAAAAATTACATTGTACACTGCTCAACATACTGTACCAGCGATGTGGACGTTGGAGGCGTGTCATCTCTTGATTGATTGCTGCTTTGTGTTGCACTGTGGACCCATCATTTTGTAATCAGAAACGATGCGACTATAAATTTTCCTTCCATTCTCCTTTATTTATTGGAAATGAACTCCGAAACTGCGCTGATATGTCCAGAAAATAATTCAGTATCATATTTGCGTCGCATAAAGGCCTTTAGTAACTTTTGACTCTTTTCATCCCTTTCCTTTCACACTTTTAATATTGTACCGTAGTTTTATTCAGTTTTCTTTTCTGTCTTGGTACATAAAATTAATCGATTGTCACCTCTGGTGTAACATGAAGTAAATAAACCTGTCCTGACCGTATTTTACACAAAAGGCTTTATTACTGTATACAATCATTTTTAAGAACGCCGTTTGTGTAATTACCGATAGTTAACAATTTCGTAATTCATTTGAACATAAACCACCGTTTGTGTGTAGTTTTAACTTTAATAGTTACGTATTGAGGAAACTGCACTAACTCGTTACAAAAATGAAGCAAAACGTGTTAAAAGATATTAAGGAGTGTAGCTTCGTCCGAGTCTTCATTGATATGCCACGTCAAAAATTTACGGTCATAAAATCATCAAATGTTTGTAGATGTTATGGGATTTAAGGACGTGGTCATCAGTCCCTAAACTTAACAAACTACTCATGAATTAGCTTATACTAAAGACGGCACAAACATCCATGCCCGAGGGTGGATTCGAACCCCCGATGGGGAACGGCCTCGCCCATCGTAGCGTAGCGCATCAATACGCTCGGCCGCGGTTTACAGGCATACATCCACAGTCATAATTAAATAGTTTATCAGAATTTACAACAAAAATTCCCGACTGATTAAGCACAGTTCCAGGCCTATTATACATTTATTCGCGGAACTTGACAACTCTTCTTCCCTATTACAAACAACAAATGCAAGTTTCAATCCGATCTGTAGCAGAGAGAGGGCACAGATGTCTTCTGTTTTAGTTACATTCAATGTAATTATGTCTCAATAAATTAAAACTAACAAAATCTGAATTTACAGTTTCTTGAGGACCTATCCACGAATGCTTCAGTGGTTATAAACAACGTTTCTTATGGTGGCCATTTGAGCAGCAGCTGAATACTATGTATTTTCACTGTAGTCTTTTTAAAGAAAACGCCTTTTGCTACTGCAAGTAGTAAATAATGTAAATAACAAATTTCGTGCACTTACTAGTCCTGTTTAACTACTGTGCTGTAGCTTTCCAGATATCGTTTACTAAAACATTTCTGTACTCGTTATTTCAGGCATGAAATATAACAGGATATGTTGCTACAGTGTTTACGAACTTCTTTTCGTCAGAGTTCAAACGTTCAAATGTTTGTGAAGCTTATGGGCTTTATCTACGGGGTCATCTGTCCCTAAACTTACCAACTACTTATAAACTAGCTTATTATATTAAAGACGGCACAAACTCGATGCCAGAGGGGGATTCTAGCCCCCGTCGGGGAACAGCCTCGCGTATCGTAGAATACCGCCTCAGTGCGCTCGGCCACTCCGCCGCGGCTCGCCAGAGTCTGAAGAGCTCAGTTCCCTGGGGTGTCGTCATAAAACCGGCCTCCGGCGGGGGTCGGGTCGGCGACAGCGACACCAGCGGTTGGGAACCGGACGGCCGCCGGTCGCCATACAGGAGCAGGAGAGTGCACGGTGCAGGAGTGGGGCAGGCAGGCAGGCAGTGGGGACTAATGGTGACATGCTGCATTTACTGCTCGAATGTGATTCCAAGTTCCGTACGAGGGTTGCAACTCGAATAGTGGCAACTATTTATTCACAGCGTTAAATGTCTGTACCTGTTACTGTCCTTCAAAGTAGTCTCCAGCGTCGTGTAAACGTAGTATCGCGTTAGCAGAGCCAGTTCTGTCGATGGTGCGAATGGAGCGGTCTGCTCCTGTCGAATCAGTGGAACAGTTGTGAATCAAACCGGTCACAAAGACTTGACGTTTGCGGAAGAAGCGACGACAGAATCTGCGCAACCGACCTGTCGTGTTGCACGTACAGCGCAGGCTGCAGTTCGGTCGGTGGGAGTGGCACTCGCTGGACTCGAGTCGTCGCGACTTGGATTCCGTAGACGACGCGACCGAGTGGCATTCGCTTCAGAACCGACTGGCAGTGACCGCTCCAGTCTCACGACGAACAGAACAGGCTCTGCTAACGGTATTCTACGTCTTCCACATCGCTGTCAACGGGTTCTACACGACGCCGGTGACTTCTTTGAAGAACAGTAACAGGTGCATACGCGTAACCCTCTTATATTTTGGTGTTCGGTTTAAACGAATCCCTCTGAGCGTCGTGGTTTGGTCCGTATAATTATCAAAAGGACGCACCGCCGATTGTCGTTGCAGCTATCACGTGACGATCGCAGAACGTCGTAGTGTGTTTGATCTCGTTTGCGACTGGTGACGTCGAGTGGTTTCTGTCGTGTCAGCTGCCGCAGCAGTGGAGTCGACAGTCGATCCTCCTCCTGCTGTGGCAGTTGACCGCCGCCGCTGCTGCTCGCTGTTCTGCCGGACGTTGGTGCCGCCTCAGTGTTTGCTGCAGTGCGCAGGTAACGGAGCTGAGCGGCCGCTGGCGGCAGGATTCCAGCCGCGGCAGATCCTGCCGTGCAGAAGATCAGCAGCTCTTCCCAAGTTCCTGTTGTGATCGCAGTCTGCTACAAAAACCAATGCCGCCGTCTACCCTCGCTTCTCAGCGCACTGCACCTCGTATTTTTAAGCACCTGTCTGAACTCGCATCTCGCAACACGTATTTCCCTATCATTTCTTGCAGTCTTCAGGATTGCGCTATCTCCGTGTCCACTCAAATTCGCCATGTTCTCTCGTGGAGGCAGCTACCATTACCGCTATCAGTCTGGATGTTTCCTGCACACGGTCACTTGTGAAGCTCCATTAGGTAATTGTCGTCCTCGGCTCTATCCTCGGTACGTGGGCGGGCTGGCAGCGCCGCCCCAGAGCAGCACCGCCAGCGACCGGCGGGTCGCGCACCTCTCAGCCACCGAGTACTTCCACTGCCCCACAACCTGTCTGTTTCCACTTACGACAACTCACGCGACATTCAAACAGGTTGCGTTCCGAGTACACAATTTCACGACTAGGGCGTGCGCAATGGTGATGGCCTCACACGCCTGGGAAGACGGCAGCGGCGCGGCGGCGCGGCGGCGAGTGCGGCACGCCGGCCCCTCAGTGCCGCAGGACGCTACCGACTGCCATTGCAGCACGGGCGCGGGCGGCGTTTTGTGGCCGCGCCTCTGGCGGTGTTTGTACAGCTCGTGGGACTCGATTTTCTGAACGTAGCAACGAGCTTGTACTGAAGACGACGCAAACGCCCCTGCTGGTCGCGCGGCTCGGCCCGGCCCCCCTCCACTAGTGTGTCCTACACGACACCCCCCCCCCCCCCCGCCAGTTGCACTCGATTTGAAAGGCAGCCCCCATTATTCTTGTTCAGTGATCGGCGCTTCGAGACGCGTGTCGCCGCCTTCAAAGCCCTGAACGTTTCTTCCGAGATTCGGTCGGCCCGTCGTCGAGGTGTGGCGGAGTGAACACTTTAACAGCTGGCAGCAACGAGTGCCCGCGACACGGCGGTGGAGAATGGAATTATTCTGTCTTGCGTTTAGCCGTGAGGCGTGCAGCCATCAAAAGAGAGAATTTTGGTTGCAGATGACAACGCTATAACTAAATAATCATATAGAACGGGTCCCACATGACCACAGAATGTAAAACAAGGTAAAAACCAAAATAAGACTGACGTCTTTTTAGGCCTAAATTTACGCAATGTGCAATAGTAAAATTTGTTTACACAGCACTAAATATATTGGAAAAAAAACAACAACAACACTGATGATGGCACAAAGGTGCTGAAACTAGTTTGGGCATATAATAAAAACAGTGTTTTGCATATCACGCGGACCTCAAACCCGAAAAAAAATTATTATTGTAAACACACATGGTGCAGCCTTTAAGGAAGATCTGCAACTTATACAGAAGAAGGAAGGACACTTGAACATTTTGTGCAGCGTCGCAGAGTATGGATAGACCAAACGGCTAGCAACGCACAGCATTAGAAATAATAGTAAAAATTAAATAGTGAGAAAAGAAACTGCATAGTCTGTCGATAAGGCGTCCATCGTTTAATGCAATGGCGAGGAAATTCTGAAACGTCTTTTTATACTTTCGATAATTTTTGGTCGCAAAATATTCCGTAGTTAGGTACATATGATAACCGTGAAGCGCTGGCGTTTTGTCGGTATTCGTGTAACATAGAAATTGACCCATTAACCAGGTACAACTATTATTCTTGGATTCTGGAAAGAGCCGCCAATCCGGGTAAAGTACGTCTTTGTAAATGGATGGAATTCTCTAATGTTCTGTTGATAAGAGCCAGTTTCTTCCGTGTCCAAGTCCATATTTGATTCTGATCCCTACACAGCAATATATGATGTAGTGTTTCCACGAGATTACATTTTGTAGACCAGATCGTCTTCGTGATATGCTATTCTTTGTTCTCGTTGGCTTATTTGCGGGATGATTATAGGTTACTTATACTGCTACCAATTTGTATGATCTCCAATATCTGATTTCACAAACTTCCTTTCTATTTTAACTTAAACGTCGTGAAAGTGTTTTCTGTAACTAATAAATACTCAGTTTGTACGGTTAAACACCACGAAGTACCATTTACATAAATCGCTAACGTGCTTGTGGCCACTACAGGACTCAAGATTGCGCTGGAAATGGCTCATTGTATGAAGATTTTCAATGCGGTGTAGTATCTGGAGCGCATATTTGAGTAACTATCAAGTACAAATACGAAAATTTGCCAAATACCACGCGACGGCTTTGCGAACGGCGAAAACGAAGGTGACGCCGTAATTGACGAGAGTTTGTAGGGCAAATGAAAAACGGCGCATTAAAGACATTAGAGACGCGCGCATTTTAAGATAAAGTTTATTGCAGTAGTCTACAGAAGTGCTACTTCGTTGTATTAAATATTAGAACGCTGGCAATTTTAACAAAATATTCTGATATTTGCCAACAACCTTGAAAAACAACTTTACAAGTTATATATTACTTAAAAACAACGTGTGTTTCGTTATCAGAATTTAAAACCACACAGCATTGCTAAAATAACAAATTATCTTCGCAATCAAAGCCCAGCGAAACGAACGAATCGGCCTTCTCGAAGCCTCGGCTACTTTCGGTGCAGCGCTCGAAATTTCGGTGGTAGTTTCAGGCGGTAGCAGACCGCAGAAGCTTAAAAAATAACCATTTTTGCTACCGAACCGGAATTTACGTCACTACCGAGAAAAACACACCGAACCGAACGGTGAGAAAGATAGAGATTAGGGCCCCAGGGAGATGTTCCGAGTTGGGCCAGGGAAGAGATGCGATAGAGAGAACCTGCAGATGACCGAAGAGCGACCTGGTACCATGTGTGTAGTGTGTATGCAATCAACTGCTGCTGTCCCGACACCACTGGAAAACTGACTGGAGGTGTGCCCCACAATAGTGGGTCCGGCCTAGTATCTGCAGGATCAAAGGGAAGACCTGGCCGTACAGAAAACTGCCGCGGTCTGGACAGGAGTGGCGAGTGCTCTGTACAGCCAGATCAGCACAGAGAGGGAAGACCTGGCCGTACAGAAAACTGCCGCGGTCTGGACAGGAGTGGCGAGTGCTCTGTACAGCCAGATCAGCACAGAGAGGGAAGACCTGGCCGTACAGAAAACTGCCGCGGTCTGGACAGGAGTGGCGAGTGCATTAAGGTGCGCCCAGCCGTGCCAACTGACCACTAAAGACCAGTCCCAGACTGTATGGCGCTGGTATCGGCAACCGGGAACTGCAATACATTAGCGGCAGACCGAGTTCATTACCTCTTGTCACTCGCTTTCATCGACTCCCGTCACGGATGAACGAAAGCCATTGGCGCACAAGAGAGGAACGCCGTAGGCAACGCTGCCGCCGGCTGTCTGTTAGCTGCCACTAGAAACAGGAATACTCGGTGCAGCAGGCAGTTCTACAAGAAGCGCCGACCTGTGTCTAGAAGGCTCCAGATGAAAATTGTCATCTGGCTAGGATGTGTCGCGCCATGGGGTATCTTCAGCCTTGTGCAGATCGGAGATGAGCAATGTGCTGGCGCCGGATAGCAGGGTCCATTTGGACCAATTGTCTGCCGAAGAGTGGCCTCTGCGAAAGCCATTGTGGGTCTCGTCATGCGTTCGTGTAATTTGCGGGCACGTCGGTTAAACAGATCAAACAGCCAGCAACTGTTCATCTGGAAACGTGGCTTTCCAAATTTGAGAACTAGGATGGTCACACTTAATCGTCATCGGCAAGGTAACTTCCTTTAAGTCCAGAGACAACTGACGAGGGGCAGTATATGACTGTGGGTAGCCATCGGTGAGTGTTAAGGCATTTAGTCGAGTACTCGGTTTAGTCCAGGGGCAAAGAAAGGTCGCTGGCGTCTTCCTGCCGGTTAGAAGGGGCGGTACAAGACGCCAGGCGGACGGGAGTGACAGCTTCAGAGGCGTCGAGGCCGAACGCGGCTGTGTAGCGGCGAGCTGCTGTCGAGCACGAGGTTCGGCAAGTGTCCGGCAGGAGGACCGCGCTATAAAACCGGCCCTCCTCTCGCCCTGTAGCAGCTCTAAGTGGGCCCGGAAGGCTGCGACGAGCATTGGGGCGCAGCGGCTACCTCTGGTAGTCCACCGGGGACAGTCTTTTGTTAGCGATGACTTTTCGAACACGGAATCACTGAGGCAGTGACCGAGAGGATCGTATTAGACAGTGCTGCTCTGTGGTGGAGGTGTTGGGACGGCTGCCGATGTAAGTGCGACCCGATTCGGGTTAGTAAAGACGCACGTGGGAGGACGTTCCCGCGGGTGACGAGACGAACTGCCAGGACGAGCGCTGTACGAAAGGCACGAGTCCAGGGCCGTAGGCGGGCAGTGCTGAGGGCTGCAGGCTGCACAGTGGCCGCCGGGGCTCCCAGAGGCATCCGCAAAACGGCGATGTCGCAGGGGGCAAGGTCCGCCAGAGGTGCAGCCGCCTTGAAGGACACCCGTTCTTCTGCAGCCCGACATTCGGGGACGGAGCGGGAGCAGGAAGAGGAGCAGCAGCAGCAGCAGCAGTTCCACGAGGGGAGGCCGAGCGCCGACTGCCAGCTGGAGGGCTATTA
Source organism: Locusta migratoria (assembly GCA_026315105.1). Lineage (NCBI taxonomy): Eukaryota > Metazoa > Arthropoda > Insecta > Orthoptera > Acrididae > Locusta > Locusta migratoria. Next base: position 5,114,232 of record CM048744.1, on the reverse strand, counting down.
AAGCTGAGCACGTCTCCCACTGGTCGCCGATGACGCTGCTGCAGGTTATCGGTTACCAAAGTCAACCGCAAAACAATTTACACTTCTTCATGGTGCGAATATTTGCAGCTGAGCCTAAATAATGCAATGTGTGGCGTCATCCCTGTATGAGCACTGAAAGAAATCAGTTACACTTCATTTAGACGGTAAATCAATTGAATTAAGTAAACATAGAATTACAATTAACATCTACTTTAACTGAAAAGGCTGAATAGACAGGATGCTTTGGAAGGTTGGCAACTATGTCTTTAGCGCCCTTACAAATGCAATGGGCGACGAGTGTGATCTTATAGAGAGGGAAACAATAAATTCAACGGAAAGAAAAGTAGCGAAACTAGTTAAAACGTATGGGCAGCTAAAGAAATGCACACACTACGGCGGGGGTGGGATAGAAAAATTTTCAAATCAATTCAATGTTATGGTTAAAGTTTATCAATTCCACTTGTGACAGTTTCCTTGACACTTTCCTATCTTCCCTTTACCTCACTCACGTTACCGCGAGCAGCGTGCAAACTCGTCTAGTTGTAATAGATCGAAAGTCGAGAGTGATGCCCGTAGGCGATTGTCGGTTAACATTTGGCTAACCTGGTGTCTTATATCTCTCGTAGATGTCCCCAGCGCAGCAGCAGCACACAGGTCACAGACTCCAAGTTTTCTGAAATTTAAAGTGGTGGATACTGTGGCTGTCTAACTGCCATTAACGAAGTCGATGAATTCCTTCAGAGATGCCAGTGGCTCTTTTATTTTTACCAATCACAGGAATACAGGAGCCTCAAACTGCATGTTGACATCTATATTTACAAAATTGTTACGACTTCATTTTGTCACACTTTGACGTAGGTTGCACGCACTTTACAAATACTTTTAGCCCCATTATCGACGGATTAATACGAGACTGGTTATCGCAAGTGCCGCTAGACGTTTACCGTGTCGGGGCTCACAGTGGGGTCCACGCTAGCGCCTAGAGTTTTCGCCCAACAGACACTTATAGAACGGCACACGCGGTCTTTACCTAAAATACTTAATCTAATAAATCTGCAAAACAATAGTGTAATCATAAACAATGAAACACACTATAGTAATAAAATAACTGAATTTTTATTTATTAATGAACATAATAGCTGGGAGGTTGTGGCGCGTAAAGATATAGCAACAGCCAACCAGATGACTCTTAGAGAAAGCGGGCGCAGTTTTCTCACGGGACCGATCTTACAGTACCGTCCGGCTACCGTCTCGCTCGTGCCTCTTCCTACTATTCCATACAAGTGAATGAAATTATGAAATAAAATAAAAAAAATGGCTGCCGACTTACGAGCCAGTACCGCCACAACACACGACGCTGCATATTGGCAATTTAAGTTTTGTTACTGCAGCAGACAGCTCGAGAAGTATCAGTGGGAAAATCAGTTGTTTTTCCGCCGCCATTTTGAGTGGGCTAGAAAATCCGATTCAGGCTGTGACATGCGAACACGACAGCCGAAGAAGTTTTAGGAAATTCGGTTGTCTTGCGGAAGCTGTGAACGTGGTGAGTGGCTGCCGCATTCCGCGGCAGAACAAAGCGAGGCCCCGCGCGCTCGCAGTAGTCTGGGGAGAGCTGCGCGCCGATGTTCTGCAGGCACTGCAGGGCGCCGAGTCAGCCGAAGGCACGCAGCTGTGCCGAACGCGCAACAGTCGCCTAGTTTGGGTCCGTCAGTGTACACCGTTGTAACATCGTGATGCCTGTCTAAAAAACAAAAATAAAATAAATGTAAAAGTAGTAGTAGAGGAAACGACCGTCAGACGGATACGCAGTGTCAGCGGAGCAATGCAGTAGCGGCTGCGCAGCTCGCCCCGGTGGCCCGTCCACTCTGTCTGCTCGAGTGCGGGAGCACTTCGTTGGTCACGCCTCTCTTTGCTGTTCCTATCTGTGGGCTCGTGGTGCACATCCCAACTACGTTTACAAAGTAGAACTGTGTATTAATTTTACGAAAACTGACACATTTACAACTCATTTCGAATGTAATTCACAAAAATCCATCACGTACGATGTTAACACAACTTCAATTAAAACAAATTCGATATTACAGTAAGATTTTTTTTTTTTTTTTTCCTTTCAGTAAATGTGTGTTCCGTGGCGTTTAGAAGGTTACTGTAATATCTTTAGGATCAAATGTTCAATGTTCAAATGTTTGTTAAGCTTATGGGACTTAACTACGGGGTCATCAGTCCCTAAACTTACAAACTACTTATGAACTACTTACGAACTAGGACGGCACAAATATCCATGCCCGTGGGGGGATTCGAACCCCCGACCGTAGTGGCCGTGCTGACCGTGACTGGAGCGCCTCAGTCACCTCGGCCACCGCGGCCGGCTCTTTAGGATCCAGTCTATTTTATTTCTCTACTTTTGCCTAAAATAAGAGAAACTGTGCCATTTGATTCTGATTGCTGTACATTGTTACTCCCGCATTTAAAAAAAAAAAAATATTACGAAGTGACGGGGGTTTGTAACGCAGAACATAACAGACCGCGCACGAAACGCGAATATGTGGCCTCCCGTGCTACGCTTCTGCCCTCGGAAATCTCTGCCGAATGTTATACGAGCAACAATTTTCAGTGCTACTTGAATTTTCGTGAAGTTGTTTTAGGTCGATACTTTGAAAGAAAGACAGACAGACAGACAAAGACACCGACAGCTTGTGAAACTGTTGAGTTTAGCAAGCTGATTGGTGTCGAGCAGCTGGCTGGCCGGCCCCCGCCACTGGCGCACATGTTTTGTACTCTGTGAACGTGTGGCCGCAGGGAGGCAGCGCACAGCGTGGCGACGCGACGGCAGGCGGAGGAGACGCAGGCCGGCCGCCCAGTGCTCCGCCGCTGTCCGGCTGTCAGCTGGAACAACGGCTGCTGCCGGCTAAACGCAGCATCCAGTCTGTTTCCAGGTGACAGGCTGGGCAGGGCGGCTTTCAGGAGGAGTAGTACATCACTGACTGTAAATCAAACAGAAAACCGGCAGACATCGCCCGGGCACTCTAATGGGTTTGGTGCACTGTTGCACGTTTCGTTATAACATTCTGATATTGCATTTAGCGGCTGTTTTATCATAACGTTTTTAATATTCGTAACCATGTCAGTCCCCACATCAATTTGATACGTTTTATCATACGGATAGGAAGTATTTACAGTATTAAATACGCAAAAAGACCTGCCGTCTGCTGCAAATCTTTCATTCTTCAGTACCAGTACAGAAGGGCACAAACCGGTCGTCTAAAATAAATAATAACAAGCAACTGGTTACTGAATTTTATTAATTTATAACCTGAACAGTTGCTGAAATGGATAAAGTACTTACCTCCTCATTAGTCACGTGATCTACCCATCTAATCTTGATCATTTGTCTGTACACCACACTTTAAAAGCTTCTATAATCTTTTTGTCTGAACTCATTGTACACGTTTCACTGCCATACAATACTACACTCAACACAAATGCTTTCAGAAACGACTTCCTAACATTTAAATTAATATTACATGTTAACAAGTTTCGCTTCTTTAGAAACGCTTTTCTTCCCATAGCCATTCTGCATTTTATATCTTCTTTACTTCGGCCGCCAGAAGTTACCTTACTACCCAAATAACAAAAGTCATCTACTACTTTTATTGTCTCATTAACTAACCTCCACCCCCATGAAACAGACATTGCCAAGGTGGGGTGGCTTGCGTGCCTCAACGATACAGATAGCCGTACCGTAGGTGCAACCACAGCGGAGGGGTATCTGTGGAGAGGCCAGACAAACGTGTGGTTCCTGAAGAAGGGCAGCAGCCTTTTCAGTAGTTACAGGGGCAACAGTCTGGATGATTGACTGAGCTGGCCTTGTAACATCAGCTAATGTGGCTTTGCCACACAGCTACTGCTGAAAGCAAGGGGAAAGTACAGCCGTTATTTTTCCCGAGGACATGCAGCTCTACTGTATGAACATATGATGATGGCATCCTCTCGGGTAAAATATTCCGGAGGTAAAATAGTCCCCCATTCGGATCTCCGGGCGGGGACTACTCAGGAGGATGTTGTCATCAGGAAAGACAATACTGGCATTCTACGGGTCGGAGCGTGGAATGTTAGATCCCTTAATCGAGTAGGAAAATTAGAAAATTTAAAAAGGGAAATGGATAGGTTGAAGTTAGATATAGTGGGGATTAGTGAAGTTCGGTGGCAGGATGAACAGGATTTCTGGTCAGGTGAGTACACGATTATAAATACAAAATCAGTTGGGGGTATCGCAGGAGTAGGACTGATGATGAATAAGAAAATAGGAATGCGGGTAAACTACTATGACCAGCACAGTGATCGCATTATCATTGTCAAGATAGATACGAAGCCAACACCGACAACAGTAGTACAGGTTTATATGCCAACTAGCTCTGCCGATGATGAGGATATAGAAGAAATATATGAGGAGCTAAAGAAAATTATTCAGACAATTAAGGGAGAGGGAAACGTAATTGTTATGGGAGACTGGAATTCGGTAGTAGGACAAGGAAGGGAAGGGAAGATAGTGGGTGAATATGGTCTGGGCAAAAGGAATGAAAGAGGAAGTCACCTCGTAGAATTTTGCAAAGAACATAATTTAGTTATAACAAACACCTGGTTTAAGACTCACAAAAGAAGGTTGTATACGTGGAAGAGACCAGGAGACACCGGAAGGTATAAGATAGATTTTATAATGGTAAGACATAGATTCCGGAACCAGGTTATAAACTGCAAGACATACCCAGGGGCAGATATAGACTCTGACCATAACTTGTTAGTCATGAACTGTAGGCTGAAACTGAAAAAAACTGCTGAAAGGTAGGAAAATAAGGAGATGGGACTTGGATAAATTGAAGGAAAGTGAAGTTCTGGATAATTTCAGAGGGAGCTTTAGGCAACAATTGACAGAAACAGGGGAAAATAAAATAGTAGAAGAGGAATGGGTAGCATTGAGGGAAGGAATAGTGAAGGCAGCAGAGGACAAAATAGGTAGGAAGGCAAGACCTACAAAAAATCCTTGGATATCACAGGACATACTGGATTTGATTGATGAAAGGAGGAAATATAAAAATGCAGTAAATGAAACGGGCAGAATGGCGTACAGAAGACTACGAAATGAGATTGACAGGAAGTGCAAAATGGCTCAGCAGGAGTGGCTAGAAGGCAAATGCAAGGATGTAGAAGAATGTATAAATAGGGGGAAAATAGATACAGCTTACACGAAAATAAAGAAACATTTGGAGATGAGAAAAACAGCTCTATGAATATCAAGGACACTGATGGAAAACCAGTTCTGAGCAAGGAAGGGAATGCTGAAAAATGGAAAGAGTATATAGAGGGGCTCTACAAGGAAAATGAACTTCGCTACAATACTGTAGGAAGGGAAGAGTATGTAGATGAAGATAAAATAGGAGATACTGTACTGAGAGAAGAATTTGACAGAGCCTTGAAAGACCTAGGTGGGAACAAGGCCCCAGGAGTAGATGACATACCCTCAGAGATACTAAAGTCTCTGGGAGAGCCAGCCATGGCAAGACTATTTGAACTGGTGTGTAGGATTTATGAGACAGGCGAAATACCCTCAGACTTTAAGAAAAATGTAATAATCCCCATTCCAAAGAAATCAGGCGCAGACAGGTGTGAAAATTACAGAACCATCAGTTTGATAAGGCATGGTTGCACAATTTTAACACGAATTATCTACAGGAGAATGGAAAAGCTGGTAGAAGCTGACCTCGGGGAAGATCAGTTTCGATTCAGGAGGAACATAGGAACCCGTAATGTATTCCTCCCGTGTTCCTACAATTCTAAATCCAAATTGATCTTCCCCGAGGTTGGATTCCATTCGTCTATAAATAATTCGTGATAGTATTTTGCACCCATGACTTATTAAACTGGTAGTTCTGTAATTTTCACACTAGTCTGCACTTGCTTTCTTTGCAATTGAAATTACGATATTCTTCTTGAAGCCGGAGGGTATTTCCCCTGTCTCAGACATCTTGTTTACCAGGTGATAGTTTTTTCACGACTGGCTCTCCTAACATCAGCAGTTCAGACGGAATATAATCTACTTCAGGGGCCTTGTTTCGAGTCAAATATTTCAGCTCTCTGTCAAATTCTTCTCACACTACCATATCTCCTATCTCATCTTCCTCCACTTTATCTTCCATCTCTATAATACTGCCTTCAAGTTTATTTCCTTAGTATAGGCCCTCTATATATTCCTTCCACAGTTCAGCTTTTCCCTCTTTGCTTAGTACTGGTTTGCCATCTGAGTTCTTGATATTCATACAGCTGTTTTTCTTGTCTCCAAATATCTCTCTTACTTTCCTGTAGGCGGTATCTAGCTTTCCACTAGTTACGCATTCTTCTACGGTTCTGCATTTGTCCTCTAGCCACTTCTGCTTAGCCAGTCTGCACTTCCTGTCAATCTCATTTTTCAGACGTTTGTACTCCCTTTTTCCTGTTTCACTTGCTGAATTTTTATATTTTTCTCCTCTCATAAATTAAGTTCAGTATATCTTGTGTTATCCAGGGATTTCTATTAGGCATTGTCCTTCTTCCTATATGGTCTTCTGCAGCCTTCACTACCCTATCTCTCAGACCTACCCATTCTGCTTCTCATGTATTTTTCCCCCGTTTCAGCCAATCTTTGCCTAATGCTCCCTCTGAAACTCTCAACCACCTCTGATTCCTTCAATTTGTACACGTTCCATCTCCTAATCTTTTTACCTTTCTGCAATCTCTTTAAGTTTCAATCTGTAGTTCATAAGCAATAAGTTATGGTCAGTCTATATCTGCCCCTGGATATGTCTCGCAGTTTAGAACCTGGTTTCTAAATCTATTCCTTACCATTATGCCTGATCAGATGTAAGAGAGGGCCCTATGGCCCTAATCTGGTCAGGTTAAATAACCAAATAAATAAAATAAAATTATAAAGTCAATCTGGTACCTTCTAGTGTCTCCTGGTCTCTTCCACGTATACATCCTTCTTTCATGATGATTAAATCAAGTGTTGGTGATAATTAAATTGTGCTCTGCGCAAAATTCTACCAAGCGATCTCCTCTTGCATTCCTTTTTCCCAGTCCATATTCGCCTACTACATTTCCTTCTCTACCCTTTCCTACTACCGAGTTCTAGTCCCCATCACAATCAAGTTTTCGTCTCCCTTAACTTTCTGAATGATTTATCTCCTCATACATTTTTTCGATATCCTCAGCATCGACCGTGCTAGTTGGCATATAAACTTGCACCACTGTGGTCGGTGTTGCCTTCGTGTCTATCTTTACTACGATAATGCGTTCACTATGCTGTTCATAGTAACTTCCTATTTTCTTATTCATTATCAGACCTACTCCTGCGTTACCACCAACAGATTTTGTATTGATAACCCTGTACTCACCTGACCAGAAATCCTGTTCATCCTGCCACCGAACTTCAGTAATCCCTACCATATCTAACTTTAATCTATCCATTTCTCTTTTCGATTTTTTTTTTTACTTACCTACGCGATTAAGGGTTAGAACATGCCACTCTCTGACCCGTAGAATGCTCTTTTTGTTTTTCTTGATGACGATATCCTCCTGAGTAGTCCCCACGCAGAGATGAGAATGGGGGACTATTTTACCTACAGAATATTTTACCCAAGAATACGCCATCATATATTCACACAGTAGAGCTGCATGTTCTCGGGAAAAAGTAACGGCTGTAGTTTTCCCTTGCTTTCAACCGTTCGCAGTAACTGTATGGCAAAGCCACATTAGCTGATGTTACAAGGCCAGCTCAGTCAATCATCCAGACTGTTGCCCCTATAACTACTGAAAAGGCTGCTGCCCCTCTTCAGGAACCACATGTTTGTCTGGCCTCTCCACAGATACCCCTCCACTTTGGTTGCACCTATGGTACGGCTATCTGCATCGTTGAGGCATGCAAGCCACCCCACCTTGGCAATGTCTGTGGTTCATGGGGGTGGTGGGTCTACTTATAGGCATAATTTTATCAAAATCTGATTATGGAAATCAAAAGTAGTGTAATTTTAAATGTTTTCAGTAACCGTCGTGTATTTTTTTTCTTCAACTATTAAAAACCTCTTATCTCTGAAACTACTCCACGAATTTGCGTAGGGTTTTCAGAAGTAACTAGAGCGTAACTGGACAACATATAGTATCACGGAAAAAATATCGTAATTTGAAATTTTTTATCTACGACCGTTATACGTGTTCAAAGAGACAGAGACATATCTCCAAAACTACTTAACGAATTTTCATGGGGTTTTCACATGTAACTTTAGAACATTGTGCGGTTACATAAAGGCCTCAATAATTAAAATCGGATCACAGAAAATAAAGATATAATGTAATCATTTGCTTAAAAGCCATCGTGTATGTCTATTTTTTGATGGTAATCTCCAAAAGTACTACACGAACTTTCATGTGTTTCCATAGGTAAATTGAGAATAGTTTGGAGAGTTACATAAGCTTGGTTTCATCAAAATCGGATCAGATTAAGTAAAAATATCGTAATTTGAAGTTTCTGGTGTATGCTATGCTTGAATTGCAGCGTAGTATAGTGAAGATCCTATAGATGCGCTGTTGCTGACAGTATACCGGATAATTAATAGATGCCGATGCTGCATTGTTTATTCTGATAACTAAAGTGTAATAGACTGAAACAAGGGCTATGATTTTCCTTACGGCAGCGGTGTAGTGTATTGATGTTGGTAACTGCCGTTGAATCCTTTATGAAAAATCAGTCGCGTACGATGAGGGGATTAATTCTTATTGTTGATAATGAAATAAATAATTGTTTTTCCCATCATTAAATTAATGATTCCCGTAAAGCGAATATTTCGTTGCCACCGCTGCAACTGCAAGTAAATTTTAACCTAGGTGCGGCACAAAAAAGTACTTCTTTACAGGGGTATCATTTAATGTTAAAACATAACGACATTCCTTCGCGTCTATAGATGCACTAATTTACATTAGAATTCTTTGCACTGAAAATGGAATGTATGTAGTTCCTTTTCTGATTTCGATGTATCCTCATTACATTTTGAGTGCGTTCTGTTTAGGAATGCTTTGAAAACGCCATAGTACAGGAAAGGACAAAGTGAGGCGACGTTAGTTACAGTAACTAATTTCATTCTCATTAGTATGGTGTAATACACTACAAGAAGGGGTACAATTTTACTTACGGCGGCGGCGTTGTGCGCTGATGTTGGCAACGGCCGTTGAATGCTTTTTCAAAAGTCAGTCGCGTAGAATAAGGGGAATAATTCTTTACGTTCACGATTAAATAAATAATTTATGCTGTTCTGTCCAGTAAATTAATCACCCTCCTAAAGCGAATAGTTCGTTGTCAACGATGGCAAACTAAACCGCTGCCACTGCAAGTGAAGTTTAGCCCAGGTAGGACGCTTCCTAGCTGTACTCCATATGCTTTGCAATGTCATGGAAAGAAAAGAAGTGCTTCTTGCGACGGGTATAACCATTAAATTACACAGAGTAGAAGTATCTATGGAGTGAGCATTGGCTCCTGTGCATCTTTTCAACATTAAGAGAATTACCAAGTGATACCGAGATAAATCCACTCTTTCCACACATTTATTTGCTCTTAGGATTGGTTTGTACCACACTGGCTGCAAAGATGCCCCACCTCCTTTTCGCAGAGCAACCCACGTAACATGAAATAATATCTAAATAAATGGAACCGAACAAAAAAGGACCAAGATGAAGTCATCGATTAGTAGATTTTTCCCAATATCAGGTGATATTTCCACCTTAATGTTGAGGACAGAAAATCTGTCCTGCACATCTGAATGCTCACTCCAGAGATATTTCTGCTCTGTGCGTGCCACTAGAGATAATATGCACACGCGAACGACAAACTCATCAGAAACCTCGCTGCTTTTTTTTCCATAATTGTTCGGTACAATATTGTGATTAAAATTTGCAATTACTTACGTTTGGTGCGGACTACATTTAGAGAGCGACGTCTTTTGCAGGGACAATTGTACCGGGTGATCAAAAAGTTGGTTGTATCTCAGGCCCACAGTGTTAGAAATGTCGTATATTGACATAATGCGAAAGGATAGTGCTCATCCATAGGTACTTTGATAGCAGCTGATTATTATTCATTGCATAATCTCCTAATAGCATGTAGCTACATTCATTAAGGTACAATACTAAAATAGACCAGAAGAAGGTCCCTAATTGGTCGTCTAAAATAAATAACAAGCAACTGGTTGCTGAATTTTATTAATTTACAATGAGGAGGTGTTTAACTGAATTGGTGAGAAAAGGAGTTTCTGGCATATCCTGACTAAGAGAAGGGATAGATTGGTTGGACACATTCTAAGACATCAAGGAACTGTCAAGTTAGTATTAGAAGGAAGCGTGTGGGGGTAAAAATCGTAGAGGGAGACCGAGGGACGAATATAAAAAGCAGATTCAAAAGGATGTAGGTTGTCGAACGTATTCTCAGATGAAGACACTTGCACAGGACAGGGTAGCGTGGAGAGCTGCATCAAACAAGTCTGCGGACTGAAGACCGCAACAACAACATGTTGACCCAAACTTTTCTCATGTTTCATGTGAAAACCGCATGAAGATTCGTCCAGTAGTTTTGAAGATTGAAGGGAACAGCGACAGGCCTACATATACAGATTTATTATTAGTACAAATTATCATACCGCGAACGGCAGTGCGTAAAGGGGTAAAGTGTTTTCGATAGCTCTTAGCCTAGTGATCATTTGTGTACATATTAGAAGAATGGATATACTATAGCTTTCGTACAGTACATCGTCAAAATTATCAAAATTACACACTTCCTGGAGCCCACCCAAATTGAGCAAATCAGTTGGCTTTTGTACTTGACGTGTAGTCTATGTTGGGCTTTAAATGGTTTACAAAAGCACCATTCATTCATGTTTCAAATGTTTGTATAGCTTATGGGACTTAACTACGGGGTCATCAGTCCCTTAACTTACAAACTACTTATGAACTAGCTAATCCTAAGGACGGCACAAATATCCATGCCCGAGGGGGGATTCGAACCCCCGACCGTAGTGGCCGTGCAGACGGTGACTGGAGCGCCTCAGTCCCCTCGGCCACCGCGGCCGGCATTCATTCATGGGCGCTTCCTGAGGGGGGGGGGGGGGGGGGGAATTATTTTGGGTACCAAAAGAAACGAAATGTGGGGATGGTCACTTCGATACTTTCTATTCACTGCACGAAATTTTTGCCTTATGTTCTTATCATAATATTCTCGAGGCCATTTTTAAATTTTTTCGATATCGTTACCTGTTACCGAGATCGAGAGGTTCAAACTTATCATACTTTTTCACAAAATCACAAACCCGATATTTAGCCTTTTTAGCACCATGAATCGCAAATATCTAAATAACTAACCACAGGAAATTGTTCACATATTTACAATACATCCTGTAGACATTTACCTATAAACGAAATTTTTCAATTTCCGTAAATCTTAGTCCATTACCAAGATACGGCCGAAAAACCGCGATATTTTGCTAGAAAAAGTGCGTATTGTGCTGAAAGCCGGCGTTCGGACAGCTCTGAAACTTACCATGCGATTTGAAAAAAGGTACTCTGCGAAAAAATTGGACTTTTGTACATCGTAAAGATTGAAATCTTCGGTCGATGAAGGGGTGATTTTTGTTTTCGTTTCTTTTACAGTTAATATGCAGCATCCGGTTTAGTGAACTTACGCAACATATTTTAAATAATTTCATTTCATTTGGGCCTGCAGCATTGTGTATTTCTTTTAAAGACATATTGTTAATCTAAGTAATGCCAAAATGCTGCTTCACTTTATAAATGTTAAAAACTGTTTATTATTATAGCAATAGGCCTATTTCGGCCCTGTGGCCATCATCAGGCTATCTGCGGACAAATATTTATGATTAAAATGAGTGAAATAAAGATACTTACAATTTTGATACATTTTCCGTGACATATTATTTCAGACTTACTTCCATATGGCATCGTGGAGGTATAATTTATTACAATGACTGCATATAATTGCAGTATATATTGTCTTTACATGGTGTGTATATATTACGTTTATCAGGTTTTAATTCTTTACTGCTAATCTGTCAGCTTGACATATCCCCCAGCGATGCTCTATGGTTACAGTTTGTTAATGACAGCATATAGTAGATCTTTGGCAGTGTGGTGTGATCTTTATTATGTTTTGGTATTACGATGTATATCTTTGTTTTAACTCGATTCGAAAATTTAATAAAGTTGTGTAGATAATGTTTGTATTTTAGTTCGGTTTGTTCATTTAAAATTTCGTCACGGCTTTCCTTCAAATGTGTATAAATTTCTCTCTCTTCCAGGATGTTCATATGATAACCTTTTGGTTTGATATCTAATATTTTCATTGCGTCTGTAATTCGATCGGTTTCGTGATTTTCCGTTTTCGAATGATTAAAGAATGCTGAATTTTTTTTTTTTTCGGAATTTCTTGTATGTTCTTTGTATCGAATTTCGAAAGTTCTGCCAGTTTGTCCTATATAAAATTTTTGACAATCCTTACAGTTAATTTTATATGTGCCTGGTAATTGGTATACTGGTATTTTTGTCTTAGTGGAATGGATTAAGGTTTTTATGTCATGTGTAGTTCTCTAGGCAAATATGACTGTAGTATTTTTTAGTAATGCGTTCAGCTCATCAGACATTCCTCCCATATAAATGTGTGGTGTGTATTTAATGTTTAGTTTTAAGGACGTATCTTTCGATATCTTAATGTCATTTAGAATTTTATTGGGTTTGTGTTTCGTGTGTTTGTCGTATAGTTTCTTTACTATACTTGGATTAAAATTGTTTTTGTGGGCTATATAGGTTAGTATTGAAAGTATTTATAACTATTTCTTCTAATGGTAGGTTGATTAGTCTATTGATCATAGTGTTAAAATATGCATGTTTTTGTGCTTTGGGATGACAAGAATTTGAGTTGATAATATTATCTGAAGTTGTTGGTTTTCTGTATATGTCAAATTTATGTACATTGTTCTTATTCCTAATTGTTAGGTCCAAAAAATTAATGGTTTTATCGTTTTCTGGCTCCATAGTAAATTTCATTTTAGTATGTAGGTTGTTCATTATTGTATACAGTTGTTGTATATCAGTTTGTGATCCATCTATTAGTAGGAGGGTATCGTCTACATAGCGGTAATAGTATATTATTTTATTTATTATTGGGTGATAAGAGTTGAATTTTTCTTCTAATCTATTTAAAAAGATATCAGCTATGGTTCCTGCTATGCTAAATCCCATTGCAACTCCATCTTTTTGGGTATATATATCATTGTTGAATTCAAAATAATTTTGTTTTAATACCAATTTTAGTAAATCAATAATTTCATAAATTCCTGTGACTGGTATTTTCCTATACTTTAGTAAATTTTCTTCAATGATGGTTATTGTTTCCTGGATTGGTATGTTGGTATAGATTGGTAATGTCAAACGACACAAATTTAGCATTTTGTGGGATTTTATATCTTTTATTTTATTGGGTAGTGTTCTTGAATTTTTTATTGTGTATTGTTTGTTGTATGTGAAATACTTTTTAATCCATTTGTCCAACTTTTAACTAATTAAATATGTTGGACTATCTATTGAGTTAACTACAGGTCGTATAGGAATTTCAGGTATTTTATGTATTTTTGGTTGTCCATGTAGTCTGGGTATTTTTGGGTTCATACATATACATGTTCTTTTTTCTATGTCATTCATTAGTGTGTTACATCTTTTGATTACTTTTTTGGTTGCTACTGTGTTCTTGTTTGTGGGGTTTCTGTTAAGTTTGATAATATTGTTTGATGTGGAGAAGTCTTGTACTTTATGGATGTAGTCGTTTTTGTACATAATCACTAAACAATTGCCTTTATCAGATTTGGTTGATATTGCATGATTAGCAATTAGTTTTTCATTTATGTTTTTCATTGTAATGTGTTCATTGTTCGTTTGTGTATTATATCTGTGTTTTAGGGTTAAAGCTTTCTCTATTAAATGTGATGCTTTGACTGTTATTTCATTCTGTTCAAGAACTGACAATTTTGCTTTGTCAATAGCTAATTTTGTTGTTGCTCTAACATTTTTCATTACCCTCTTATTTGGTTTTGGCTGAATATTGTACTTTATTCCTTTGTCTAGTAACAACTATTCATCATTTGTGAAGCTGATATTAGTTAAATTTTTTGTTCTAGTGTAGAAATGGAATGGAGATGAATATTTTTCTGTTGCATTGATTACTGGATACTGTTTTGATATTAAATTTTGGAATTTCTTTTTATGGTTTAACCGTATTTGTTTGCTAGTGTAGTATATGAATTTGTCTATGAAATTACATATTTGATCAAAAATTATAGGACTTGTGTTACTACTAACTGCTAGGTACGCTACATACATTTCTTTATTCAAGATTTGTTTCTTCTCAAACATTATGCAGTCATTAACAAACTGTAACCATAGAGCATCGCTGGAGGATATGTCAAACTGACAGATTAGCAGTAAAGAATTAATACCTAATATATATACCACGTAAAGAGCATATATACTGCAATTATATGCAGTCATTGTAATAATTTATACCTCCACGATGCCGTATGAAAGTGTCGCGTAATTAAACACAATTTATTAACGACATACTACATTCAACTGTAACATATGCACAGACTAATTAACAACAAAAGAATAATTACACATAACACATGAACAGACCCAAGTCAGATATGTATGCACAGAGTAATCGCAATTCGATAAATTATCACACTTCATCACTCCCCCCTTCAGTATCAAAGATATTTAGGGTTGAATTTGACATGTCGTCCTGAACAGGTTACAACAGGTCTTGAGCTGGATGCAGCGGCGGCCCGTGACGTCCATTGTGGTTGATTGTCGGTAGGAAGGCGGAGCAGGTGATACGTCTGTTGTGTCTGAAGGTACGGTTCTGTCATTGAAAGAGGTACTGAAGGCTGGTTTTAGCCTGTCAATGCTGACAGTGATTGGTGTACCCATTATATCTATTGTAAATGTCTTTTCTTCTCTACTGAGTACACGATAGGGTCCACGGTGGTTGAAGTGGTTTGCGCACTGCATCGTGTCGCACAAAAACAGAATCACATGTTCTCAGTTCGTCGAATACAAATGGACGGTGACTGACTTGTTGCTTTGTGGCCACAGGTTGTAATTGTCGGATATGAGTGCGCAGTTTGGACACAAAATCTGATGGTTCAATGTGATCATCTGGCAAGTTGCCAAAGAACTCACCAGGCAGACGAACAGATTGGCCATACACAAGTTCTGCAGATGAGGCTCCTACGTCTTCTTTAATAGCAGTGCGGAGGCCAAGCAGGACGATAGGCAGCGTTTCAGTCCATCTGTGTGTGTCGTGACATCGCAGGGGTGCCCTTAACTGTCTGTGCATTCTTTCAATTAAGCCATTTGACGCTGGGTGGTAAGCTGCTGTCCTTATGCGTTTTATACCTAACAGACAGGTGAGTGCCTTGAACAGATAAGACTCAAATTGTCTCCCTTGATCTGTAGTAACTCGCAGCGGTACAAAACGTGCAATCCATCCTCTGAGGAATGTGGTCGCAACAGTGTCAGCGGTAATTTCGGTGATAGGGAACACTTCCGGCCAACGAGTATAACGGTCAATGGCAGTGAGACAGTAGGTGTAACCTTCTGACGGTGGAAGTGGGCCTACAATGTCTAGGTGCACATGGGAGAGGGAATGTGCCAAGAGGAGATCGCACATGCCGACTGACTGTTGCGTTGACATGACAAGCACTGACGCACAAACTACTTGCATGTTTTGTCTATGTTAGGCCACACGAAAGCTCGTTTGACAATTCTTATTGTACCATGGATGTGAAAGATTGTGGAGGGAGGCGATTGCCTGCTGCCGGAAATCTACTGTGACAAACGGTGTGGCTTTATCTGGGCGTTGTTGAAAAGCATAAGTCAACGGTTTATGGTCAGTCACTAGTGTGAAGTGTCGTCCTTCCAGCATGTGACGAAACTTCCTGATAGCGGCATATGCTGCGTACAAATCTCGATCATAGGTGGTCCAGTTTCTCTGTGCTGGTGATAACTTCTTGCTGAAGAAAGCTAGGGGCTGCCAGTGATCCCCTACTTGCTGCTGGAGTGCTGCACCGACTGCATTTGCAGACGCATCGACCATGAGGGCGAGAGGTGCCTGTAAAACTGGATGGGCCAGTAGGGCAGCTTCGGCAATAGCGGTCTTCAAATTGGCAAATGCTGCTTCTGTTTGACTGTTCCACAATAGTTTATCAGATGCTTTTGGAGTGCCTTTTAACAATTCATTTAGAGGTGCAGCAAGGAGGGCATGATTACGCACAAAACGATGGTAGTAGTTCAGAACACCAAGAAATCGTCGAAGTTGTTTCACTGTTGTTGGCTGTGGATAATTGATAATTGCCTCAACTTTTTCTGGTGGTGGTCGTATTCCTTCTGCATTTACCATATGGCCAAGAAACTGGACTTCCGTTGCGCCAAAAACACACTTTGATGGGTTAATGAGTAAGTCTGTAGGCGGGTGAAAATTTGTCGTAAATTTTCCAGGTGTTCTGTTTCGGAGCTTGACGTGATTAAAATATCGTCTATGTATACATAACAGAAATCAAGATCACGTGTAACTTCATCCATGAATCGTTGGAATGTCTGGGCAGCGTTACAAAGTCCGAAAGGCATTCTGACAAACTCAAATAAACCAAATGGCGATTTTAGGGATGTCTTCTTGTGCTACAGGAATCGGGTAGAATGCAAGGTAGTGAAGATGCATTTACCATGAACATTTGCTGTGAAGTGCTCAATATGCGGCACAGGGTAGCGGTCGGGCAGAGTCCTGGCATTGAGTCTCCTGTAATCTCCACACGGACGCCAGCCATTCTTCTTCTTCGGTACAACATGTAGAGGAGAAGCCCAACTGCTGCTAGATGGTCGACAGATTCCTTGTGCAACCATAGATGAGAACTCTTGTTTCGCTACTTTCAGCTTTTCAGATGTAAGACGGCGCGGCCGAGCATGGAGTGGTGGTCCTGGCTTAGTTGGAATGTAATGCAGTGTTGAATGTTGGATTGGAGCTAATTTGGGTGTCTGATAAGTTATCTCCGTGAACTGCTTCAAAAGTTCTATAAACGGAGAATCACCTGCAATCACTCGAACCGTTGTCTTCCACGCAAAGTATTTTTCCGTGACTTGTTACTTTTGTAACAGAGTCAACAAGACAGCGGTGTCGGAGGTCCGGCAAGAGTCCATAATAAGACAGGAAATCTGCTCCGAGAATTGGTCGCATTACATCTGCCACAACAAATCGCCACTGAAAGTTACGTCTTAGGCCTAGGTTCAATATTAACATGACATGTCCGTATGTCGGAATTGCAGTACCATTGGCGGCAAAAAGTTTATAGTCGTCGCGGCTACGGTGCGGCAGGCGATTTGATGGGTAGACAGATACGTCAGCTCCTGTGTCAACTAAGTACTGCAGCTTGGTATTGCGCTCTGTCACGAATAAGCGACGGCTGCCGCCTGGAAAGTCCGTGGCCGTCATCACTGACTCTCCTGTGCGTTTCCCTTCTCGCAGGGAGGGCTGCATTTTCGTGCTTCTGAGCCGAATCGCCTGTGGTACCAACACATCCTAGATGATGGTGAGCGGCTGTGCCTACCTTGTGAGCGGCGGCGACGGGATCGACGGTTAGAACACTCAGCTCGTAAACTTGCAATTTGAGCGGTGAGTTCAGCAACTTGCGTTTGTAGAACAGCAAGTGTGTTATCCTCTTTAGGCTGTGAGCTAACTGGGGCGACGCACGTCGCCGGATACATTTCCATTATGCGATCTGCCGTCTGTGCGAGTGCATCAATATCACCGGCGCACACTGTTAATATCTTCTGTGTGTCCGGTGGCAGGCGTGATAACCAGATGTTGCGAAGAATTTCCTCACTAATAGCATTTCCAGCTAATGTGCGTAGGTGGCGTAGTAGTTGTGATGGAGTGCGGTCGCCCAACTCTTCCGTGCGCAATAGCTTTTCCAAGCGTTTCGCCTCAGATTGTGATAGGCGAGTAATCGAGGCATTCTTGATAGTAATATAACGGTCGGCGCTTGGTGGTGCCGCTAATATGTCCTGTACTTCAGCAGCCACGTCCTCGTCGAGCGCGGCGACGACATAACTGTATTTTGTCTCGTCCGCGGTAACGTGCCTCAGCACGAACTGGCTTTCAAGCTGCGCGAACCAAACGACGGGATTTTGCTGCCAAAATGGTGGCGGTTTAACCGCTACACGATTATCACCCCTGTAGGTACTTCAGCAGCCGGTGGCGGGTCTGGCATCGTTGAGATTTGAGTTACAGTTGCGAAGAACGTGGGATACACGCGACGCGGTTGACGCGGATGTTGTGTTTACAGTAGTGATGAACAAACCGAGTACTGAGAATGCAAAGTTCTCGATTCCAAAGAGTTCTCGTTGTTCTCGAGAACCTGAGTCAGTTCTCGGTTTTCAGTATTTGCTTCTTAGTGTTAGGAAATTGTCGATACAAACATTTATTGTCCTACCGTTGACCTATTTAGAAGTAATTTAACATTTAGTTATGTTTTGTAGCATAAGCCACACAGGTTGTTCTGTGCCCGTGATCGTGTGGTGTAGTGGGTTAAATCATTATGATGCTATACTGTAGGGTAAGGGTTCGAAACCTGATCGTGCAAGTAAGATTTTTATTTTTAAATTATTTTGAAACATGATCAATTATTAGTTTTATTGAAATGATTGGTTTAACGTAACTTTTTTAATTCTAATTCTTTGCTACATTATTTTAATCAGCATAGTAACTTAACTTTTCATTTCCGCTCATTTATGCTTCTTATCGTTCTTTATTTATCTGTAATATTCGTCTATGAGATTTTAATTATTGTTGTGCAAAAATAATTTATGCCATTTTATCATTTTATATTTGTGTTTGTTGCAATCATCATTTATATTCATCATTTCACTTTAATTATATTTATAACACTGTACCCGATCTTCGTTATTATACTCGCAATGAAAATATAATAAAGTTTAACATGTTTGTATGACGATTACCAAACAAAAGTTCTCAGTTCCCGCTTCTCAGAACTCGCTTCTTGGTTCTCGTTTCTTAGTACTCGCTTTTCAGTACTCGTTTCTTAGAACTCGATTCTTAGTTTTCGCTTCAGTTCTCGCTTCTAAGGTCTCGGTTTTGCGGGTCTCGCTTTAGAGTTCTCGCTTCATTGTTCTCGTTTATGGGTTCTCGGTTATGGTATTCGTTTCTGTTTGAGAAAAGTGAAACGAAAATTTTCGGTTTTGTTTGTATGTTTCAGTCTTGCGGCTGCTATCTTCTATTATATGCAGGCATTGTCACTAATATCCTCATTTTTCAAACAAATGGAAAGGTTTGAGTATCTGTTAAATTACCCAAATGTTTCTTATCTCTGTATGTGTAAAAGCGATTGACTACACACTCACTGAACACGGAATCACGAAAACTACTTCACCTGCGAAGTTGAAATTTGGTAGGTATGTTGTTTATAGGTAGACTAGATCAGTCGAAAAAGGATTTCGCGTTAGGGTCGAATTAAGGCACATGGCGGAGGTTTTTTGATTTTCATAAAATTTTGTATGGTTGACTATCAGAACAATTGGAAGGTCTCTTCTACGTAAAATTTTGTATGGTGCATGGCGAAAGGTACTTTACCAACGGACTTTCACAAAATCTATAGTTTCTTTCCGATCTATATTAAATTTTGCACACTTGATTTCCAAACCATGGTTTTTTAAGTAAATGTTAACGCTTATTTCACATCAGAACTCGTCCAGAGCGTTAATACTGGCATCTCGTAGATTTGCCTAGGCACCTATATTTTTTTTTTTTTTTTTTTTTTTTTTTTTTTTTTTTTTTTTTTTTTTTTTTTAGTTCTCTGTTTGGTATTCGATTCCTTTTAGTTCTCGAGGACAGAGTTCTCGATTCCTGAAAGTTCTCGGTTTTGCCCATCTCTGGTTTACAGTTACACGGGCGCGGATCGGCGTAATACGCGACGCGGTTGCTTATTTTTGGCGAAACACGGCTCGTGATCACATCGGCGTCACCAATTGTCGCGTAATTAAACACAATTTCTTAACGACATACTACATTCAACTGTAACATATGCACAGACTTATTAACAGCAAAAGAATAATTACACATAACAAATGAACAGACACAAGTCAGAGATATGTATGCACAGAGTAATCGCAATTCGATAATTTATCACACTTCAGAAGTAAGTCTGAAATAATATGTCACGGAAAATGTATCAAAATTGTAAGTATCTTTATTTCACTCATTTTAATCATAAATATTTGTCAGCAGATAGCCTGATGATGGCCACAGTGCCGAAATAGGCCTATTGCTATAATAATAAAGTTTTAACATCTATAAAGTGAAGCAGCATTTTGGCATTACTTAGATTAACAATATTTTAAATAGTTTGCAGAGGTAAAAAAAACTTCACATAGCGGCGTATGAAATGAAGATAACACACAGAACTTTAAATAAAAGTTTAGAGCAGAATGATATGTGGTTCTTGAGATATTGGTCCGTGAATAACAACACGCGACCGTAATAGGCTCGAAAATGTTATTTCTGATTATGAAATAACGTATCTTGAGGAATAGGAAATGACTAAAATGTTGTGTGTATGTTGTTTAGGTATTTATCTAGAAAATCCGTTTCCCGTTTTTGGACCCCTCAGGGGGCCCACAGCTCTTTTGTGGGTACGTGTGTGGCGCGCACGGGTCCCCGAGCCATTGCAGCCTTTTTTCCTGCTTTCCCCAGGCTGCATTACCCCTCCTAGTTCCCTCTCCTTCCCATCCCAATTCCTCCTTCCCACCCTCTCCAACCCCGTCTCTTGGTGTTACTCTAGATGACGGCTTGGCTATCCCATGGTACCGATTGTCCTGCACTTTGGTTTTGTCTGCTGTGTACACCGGTTTTTGGCCCAGTTTGGTCCCCCTCGGGGTTTGACCTTCCATACCAAAATTGTCCGATAAAGTGTGAGCCAATTGGGGAAGAACTCCCGACCTAGCCCCTACGGCGCGGGTCCTATCCTTTCCTTTCCACTTCCTTTCCTCGCTGTAGCCCCCATCCCCCGCTAGGTCCCCAGCACGTGTAGCCAGTCCGTGTGGGGGGGCTGTTATGTACCCTTTGGCTGAGCCCCCTGACACCACAGGGATCACACTACTGGTGTCTGAGCTGCGACCTCTCCATGCAAGCCAAGGAGTTGATGCCTGTCCTCGGGGGTATCAGAACTCCCGGCAATGGCCATCGTGCCAGGTGGCCTTTGCTGAGGCTGGGTGGCGCCCATGGAGAGAACCCCTGTTTCCGAGTGGGTGACACCAGGGCGGACGTCTAGCACTATGAAAAGAGTTAGACTCCAAAATGGTCGTGCATCGGCCGTCTCTGAAGACAGGAAGAGATCGTTTAATGCTGCTACTGCGGATACGAGGGTGTTTCCCTCCCTTGCTACCCCTTGGGAGGAAGGCCAGGCTCGCCGGTTAGGAGCAAAACCCTTTCCTCACTACCTGGTTTGCTCAAGGACTGATGGAGGAACTTTTAATACCACCAAACCGCTGTTATTTGTCGAGACCATAGAGGACAGTTTGGTGAAGTGGAATCTATGGGTAAGCTTAGATGTGGCTCACTGCTCATTGAAACAGTCTCGGCAGCCCAGTCTGAAGCTTTGCTCGCCTGCACCACCCTTGGCGACATTCCAGTAACAATTGTCCCGCACAAATCCTTGAATATGGTACAGGGTGTGATATTCCACCGGGACCTCCTCCTTCAAACAGATGAGGAGCTTAGGGCCTATCTCGAGCGGCGTGGTGTACATTTTGTGCGCCGCGTTCAGAGGGGACCTAAAGATAACCGCGTCGATACTGGGGCCTTTATCTTGGCCTTTGAGGGGGGCAAACTCCCAGAGAAGGTCAAGATAATGATATATCGATGTGAAGTGAAGCCCTACATTCCACCTCCCATGCGGTGTTTTCGATGTATGAGGTTTGGTCATATGTCCTCTCGCTGTACAGCAGTCCCAGTATGCGGTGATTGTGGACGCCCACTACATGAGGGGAGCCCCTGTGTTCCTCCGCCAATGTGCGTCACCTGTCAACAACACCACTCTTCACGGTCGCCAGATTGCCCTATGTTCAAAAAAGAAAAGAAGATACAAGAGTACAAATCCCTGGAGCGTTTGTCGTACCCTGAGGCCCGCAGTAAATATGAACGTCTGCATCCCGTGCAAATGGCGACTACCTTCGCTACGACGTTATCGTCTACACCCTCCCCTTCCCACTCCCATCTCCCCCCTACTCCCCGTCCCCACCCCTCCCTCACATCTCCCTCTCCTGTAGCTCCTGTAGCCCTCCCTTTGTGTCCCACCCCTTCCCAGCCGGAGAAGTGCACCCCTTCTCCGTCGCCTGCCGGTGACTGTGCCGCATTTCTGGGCCTTCCGTCCCGGCGTTCCCCAGATCGGAGATCTTCGACCTCCAGTCGGCCATCGGAATCCCAGTCAGTGAGTTCAAAGGTCGCCCGATCTTCGTCAGTACCAGACCTAACTGACAAGTCCTCTCTCTGGGGCGAGTCCTGCCCATCCCACACGAGAGAAAGAGAAGGAGAAAGAGAAAGAAGAGGAGAAGAAGAAGAAGAAGAAACCAAAGTTACAAGATAAAGCCCCTCCGGTACCACCGGAGGTGCCGACTGTGCTTTTGCAACTCGCTCATCCCATTGAGCCCGAGGCTGATCAGCTATTTATGGATGTTGTCCCTTCTTTGGTGACAGACGCTGACAAAGCGGCGTGACAGACATTATGCCATTTGCTTCCCGCCTAGATCCTCGTGATGTGATCATCCAATGGAACTGTAATGGCTACTACCGTCACCTCTTGGAGATTAAACAGCTAATCTCTCTCTCTCTTCTGCGGCCTGTGTCGTCCTGCAGGAATCGAGGTTCATGGATGCACATTCACCGACCCTCCGTGGGTTCCGTGCATTTTGTCGGAACCGGGTTGGTCCCCTCCAGGCGTCTGGTGGGGTTTGTACTTTGGTCCGGACAGATATTGTCAGTACCTGGATTCCTCTCCAAACTCCATTGGAAGTGGTTGCTGTCCGGGTTCACTTGGACACTCCATTGGCCATTTGCAACCTCTACCTTCCACCTGACAGGCCACCTACACTCACGTCCCTAGTGGCCCTCCTTCAGCAACTCCCCCCTCCTTACCTCATCCTTGGGGACTTCAATGCCCACCATCCTTTGTGGGGCAGTGCTTATACGTCTAGCCAGGGCCGCCTCATAGACCAGTTTCTTGCTGACCACAATGTGAGCCTTCTCAACGATGGTTCCCCAACTCATTTTAGTGCCGCTCACGGCACCTTTTCTGCCATAGACCTCTCTCTCACTTCTCCTTCTCTCCTTCCTTTATTTCACTGGTCGGCGTATGACGACCTCTGCGATAGCGACCACTTTCCGTTGATCGTTTCACTTCCCTCACGCCTACCACGAGCCAGGGTACCCCGCTGGGTTTTCCGTCGTGCTAACTGGACACTATATACATCCCAGGTTGTTTTCCCATCTTCCCCCTAAGGCTGTATAGATGATATAATAAGCCAAATGACCAACATGATTACCCAAGCTGCCAACGCCGCTGTTCCCCGGTCGACAGGCCCTCCTACTCGCCGGCCTGTCCCTTGGTGGAATGCAACTGTTGCCGCAGCCATTCGCGAGCGCCGTAGGGCCTTGCAACATCTTAAGCGCCACCCATCGCTCGCTGGTCTCATAAATTTCAAACGTCTGTGTGCCAGAGCTCGTTACTTAAACAAAGTAAGCGGACATGCTGGGAGCATTTTGTCTCCTCGTTGGGCTCTTCTGTCCCTCTGACAAGAGTGTGGGCTATGCTCCGATCTATCCAAGGTAGCTGGCGGCCGACTTCCGTCCCTGGTCTTGCCCTGCCTGATGGGGTCTGCACAGAGCCATCTGTTGTTGCAGAACATCTTGCAACTCACCTCGCCAATGTATCAGCGACAACTTCATATCCGGCGACCTTTCTCCTTAAGAAACACCAGGCCGAAAACTTCAAATTAGGCTTTACTTCTCACCAGGTGGAACCATATAACGAACCTTTTACTGACTGGGAGCTATCGCTGGCCCTCTCCTCTTCTCGTGATTCAGCACCTGGCCCTGACGATATCCATAATCAATTGCTGAAACACCTTAACCCCTCACAACGACAATTTCTCCTAAAAGTTTTTAACCGTATTTGGCTTCAAGGGGTGTTCCCCTCCCAGTGGAGGGAGAGTATTGTGGTCCCTGCCCTCAAGCCTGGCAAGGACCCGTCGGCGCTGGACAGTTATCGACCAATAAGCCTGACAAGTGTCCCCTGTAAACTACTTGAACGGATGGTAGCCCGCAGATTATGCTGGGTTCTTGAATCCCGGGGACTTCTCTCACCTTACCAGTGTGGGTTCCGGGAGGGACGATCCCCTATTGACTATTTACTTCGACTGGAGACTGCGATCAGACAGGCCTTCTCTAAAAGACATCATCTGGTAGCAGTCTTCTTCGATCTGCATAAGGCGTACGACACTGCTTGGCGTCATCATATTTTACGTTCTCTTCATGACTGGGGCCTCAGAGGCTCCTTACCAATTTTTATCCGTCAGTTTTTATCCCACCGCCTGTTCCGTGTCAGAGTTGGCTCTTCCTTTAGCTCCCCTCGGATACAGGAGAACGGTGTCCCCCAGGGCTCAGTGTTGAGTGTTACACTTTTTCTAATCGCCATCAATGGGTTGGTGAGCTCTGTTGGGTCACTGGTGACCCCGGCATTGTATGTCGACGACTTTTGTATATGGTACAGCTCCTACTCATTAGCCTCTACTGAACGTCAGCTCCAGAGCGCCATTCGGCGGGCTTCAGTGTGGGCTACGTCCCATGGTTTCCAGTTTTCCTCATCAAAAACGAGGGTGGTGCACTTTTGTCGTCGTACTACAGTTCACCCTGATCCAGAACTGTTCTTGGGTAATCAGCGCCTGGAAGTTGTAGCACAGCATCGTTTCCTGAGTCTTCTCTTAGACAAAAAATTGACTTGGGTGCCCCCTATTCGCCACCTAAAGATTAGTTGTATGAGGAAACTCAATGCCCTACGTTTCCTTGCTCATTCATCTTGGGGTGCAGACCAAACAACTATCCTTCGTATCTATCGGGCTCTAATCTTGTCCCGATTGGACTATGGGTGTCAAGTTTATGGCTCGGCAGCTCCTTCTGCCCTGAAATTATTAGACCCGGTTCACCATTATGGTGTCCGCTTGGCTACAGGTGCATTCCCGACTAGCCCGGTCGACAGTCTCCTTGTTGAGGCGGGAATCTGCCCTCTTCAGGTCAGGCGCATCAGCTTCTGGCGTCTTATGCCATCGCCATCCGGCAATATCCTGATCATCCCGCTTACCAGGTTCTTTTTGCATATGAAGGGCTTCGACCCCCTGATACCCGGCCGCGGGCGGGCCTTCCCGTCGGACTGCGGCTTGCCTCTCTTTGCCGGGATTTCCATTTCCCTTCGCTAGATTGCGCCCCCCATTTTACTGCACGCACACCTCCGTGGATGGTGCCGCGACCACTAATTCGGGCGGATCTCTTCCAGGGCCCAAAATCTTTAATTTCCCCCATGGTCTTTCGGCGTTTGGTGTGCCCAGTACTAGAAGAGTTTCAGGGAGCCTCTATCTTCTACACTGATGGCTCGAAAACTGCGGGCCACTCCACTCATATTGGGGCGGAATGCCATTCTCTGCCAGAGGCATGCAGTGTGTTTACGGCAGAGCTGATGGCGATTTATAGAGCCCTCTGTTTTATTAAACATTCTGCCGTGGAACGTGGTTTAATCTGTGCTGACTCCATGAGCAGTCTGCAGACCATTGATCGATGTTTCCCCTCCCATCCTTTAGTTATTTCCATCCATGATCTCCGTGCTGACCTTCATCGTGCTGCCTGCTCCGTTACCTTTCTCTGGGTGCCAAGCCATGTTGGTATTACAGGGAATGAAGAGGCTGACCGGTTGGCTAGATCGGCAATTACTCGCTGCCCACCTCCCTTTCTAATTCCGGGTGCGAATCCGCGGGTGCAGATCAGATCTTTGATTCACTCCTCATGGGAGAGCAGTTGGATAGCTACTGCCCCTTCCAATAAACTCCGCACCATCAAAGATACGACTGCAGCTTGGAGTTCATCTTTACGCCCTTCCCGGAGAGAATCAATTGTCCTCTGTCGCCTCCGTCTTGGACACTGCAGGCTGACCCATGGATTTCTTTTACGAAATGACAATCCACCACATTGTGATTGTGGAGCCGTATTCTGACTGAATGTCCTCTCCATTCGACACTTCGTGGCGACTATGGCCTACCGCCTGCATTGCCTTTAGTTTTGGCGGATGACCCATGGATGGTTGATCGCGTCCTTGCCTTCCTCCGTGAAAGTAGATTTTATTGTCAGCTCTAGGACTCGCTTGGTTGGGGTGAGTGGGTTTGTGATTCTTGGCTGATTGTGGGTTTAGAGCCTTATCCCCACCAGTCCTCCACTCTTTTACATTTTAACGTTGTTTTATTTCTCCCTGCTCTGGAGCTGTGATACGTTGACCACTGTGCCATTAGTAACTTGTGGTTTAGGGTAGAGGTCGCCTCCGGAGCTGTGGGAGCGGACACTGTAGCATTTGCTGCCCTGGGTTGGTCTTAGTCTTGTTGGTGAGACGATTTTAATTCCTAGTGTAAGGGTCTTTTGGCTTTCCCCTATTTTTCGTTGGGTTCCGTGGCGTGTACAATTTGAAGTTGAAGGGACTGATGACCTCGTTGTTTGGTCCCTCATGTCCACCACCACCACCACCACCCGTTTTTGGAAATGTGTATTAGTTATCGCGATACGCTACAAAAATCATAATTTTCGGTATCAAAAGATCCAACTGCGTGGCAAATCATCGTAAGTTTTGCGAAGTGTTCTAATATTATGATTCCGGAAAGCGTTGCAAGTTTTTTCGATGATACTATCCATTACCGAGATCTGTAGATACCAAGTTACCAAACATATTCATGACAAATATGCATGTAATATCCGGTCTGACGTTTAATTATTGTTTTAAGTGATGTAGCGATCGTACAGCAAGGGTTCTTGGTTTGGAGGTCACGAACCTATGTTTCTAGTCGCCGTTTCATTCACCGGTAACATTTATAAAAATTACAAATCATCGTAAATTTTTTATCTGTAGTTTATTTAGTTATCAGTCACAGATCGCCATAAAGTTGCTTGTGTGTGTGTGTGTGTGTGTGTGTGTGTGTGTGTGTGTGTGTGTGAGAGAGAGAGAGAGAGAGAGAGAGAGAGAGAGAGAGAGAGAGAGAGAGAGAGAGAGACAAAATTTTACACTGCCCGGGTATACCCGTGACATATTTTCGTAAATCGGGTCTGTGACAAAGAATGTAAACTACTACATAGACAACTTGGTCTTGCGTTTGTACAAATGTATCTAGGTATATACAATACTATCCAAATCTTACTCACCATTGATTTCATGTTATATAAGCAGTACACTCTGATATAACAGGAAACAGACGGGAACCAGATGAAAAATGCTCCTGCCGTAGCACAGAAAAGGCGAATATGTCCTGTGACACAAAAGTGTGGAACCAGATGCCTGCATCCTCATTCCGACTTCTTCACCAAAAATTTTGGCGTGCGAACATATTCGCGGTTTTTTCGGCTGAATGTGAGTAGGACACAGAGGCAGTGCAACAGGCAAAGGGAGCCATATATGATGGAACGGAGAAAGTGTCAGTCAGGGGAAAGGCATATGCATGAAAACAGCAGTGGGAAGCGAAGCGAGATGTTGGAATTCAGATACAGTGGGAACAACAAACTAAGACAGATGCAGATAGTAGCAATTGGAGCAAAAGAGATCTTGCCGTGGTGTAGCCGAGCGGTCTAAAGCGCCTCGCTGCGGAGCGCGCGGTTGCTCGCCGTGGAGAATCGAGTCCTCCCTGGGGCATGGGTGTGTGTGTGTGTTTGTCCTTAGGTTACTTTACCTAGGTTTAAGTAGTTTGTAAGCTACGGTCTGATGACCACGCAGTTTGGTCCGATAGATTTACAATTTTTTTTATCATTCCGTGCCTTAAGACTGGAAAGTTGCACAGTTTACGCCTATATTTAAGAAAGGCAATAGGAGTGATCCGCCTATATCATTGACGACGATTTGCAGCAAAACTGTAGAATTTATACTTTTCTTAAATATTATGAGCTACCTATTCGCACACAGTCAACACGGATTCCGAAAGTATCATTCTTGTGAAACACAGCTAGCTGTTTACTGACATCAAGTGATAAGTGCTATCGACATGGGTTTCCAAATAGATTCCATAATGTCCCGGAAGGCCTTTGACACTGTACCTCACAAGCGTCTCCTAATCAAATTGCATTCTTATGGTATACCGCTACAATTGTGCGAATATATTCGCAATTGTCTGTCTGAATGGACACAGTATGTAGTAGTTGATGGTAAGTCATGGAGTAAAACGAGGTGATATTTGGCATTCCCCAGAGAAATTTCATAGGGCCCCCACTGTTCCTTATTTTTATAAACCATTTAGGAGACAATCTGAGTAGCCCCTTTAGATTTTTCGCGGATGACACTGTCACTTATCGTTTAAGTAAAGTCTCCAGAGGACCATAAGCAACTTCAAAATGATTTAGGTATCTGTATGGCGCAAAAATGGCAATGAGAAGTATGAAGTGCATTTGTGACCACTAAAAGAAGTCTGTTAAACGTCACTTACGCCGTGGTTTCCCAGACTTTGAATCGTAGGCCCCTGTGTAGACCCACCGCCTTTTGTGTACTTCACGTTTCATGCATTCCCAATATCCAATGCGTTTTTGCGCTAATTTTGGTAACTTTAGCTCTAAAAGTAGTCACTAGCGTTGTGTAGAAAGCATTGCCAGTGATGTGGAAGGTATAGTATAGCATTAGCCGAGCCAGTTCTGTCGGTGGTGTGAATGGAGCGGTCTACTGCCTGTCGAATTTCCGTTCTGAAGCGAATCAAAGTCACAAGGACTTAGGACCGGGAAGTAGTTCCCAGTTCCCTCGACAGAACAGAGCAGCCCGCGCATTGACGTGCAGAACGACGGCTGGGTTTCGCAGAGTGTTGCCGCTGGTCGCAGGCGATGCTCTTACAACGAGTAGTAATACTGTGCACTGGCGGCCTGCCGTCGAGGAGCGTCGTGTGCTACGATAACAGTCGTTATTTTTCACCATACTGGAGACTTCCGCAGCGAACCGTAATGACGCCATTCGTCGAATCGAGGACGTTTCAAGTTTTGGCTCGTACGATGTTGCCCACGCCTCATCCAGTGTTACGATACGTCGCGAGAAACCTCTCCTTCGCGGTCAAAGCGTTCCGAGGGTGTCTGAGGAGCGTTGTAACGCGTCTATTTCTACATTTCCGTCAGATGGCGCGGAATTTTTCGGACGCCCGGGAGTTGGTTCCTTGAGGATGTTGTATGCGCCAGTCCAGTTTGGTGGCTGAGCTCACGAATCGCCTGGCGTCGGCCACTGTGCAGTAACGCGGCAAAGTGCGCACTGCGCGATGTCCGTCTGCCACGGTCTGCCAGCCTCCGTGATAGGCGCGCCGCTGTTCTGTTCTGAACGGCAATGCCGATTCTGTCGTTGTGTAAGACTCGTGGCACATTGAATGTTGTTACTGTGACACCGCTCGCGTTTGCATCGATTGCGTGTCCGCCGGTGGTGTGGGAAGGGCAGGCAGGTGACGGAACGTGTGCTGGGCGTGGTGAACTGTAGCGCTGAAGGACCAGGCCCCTGAGGTAGATGATATCCCGTCTGAACTGCTCAAGTCGTTAGAAGAGCCAGTCATGAAAAAATTGTATCACCTGGTATGCAAGATGTATGAGACAGGGGAAGTACACTCAGAGTTCAACAAGAATATTGTAATTCCACTTCCAAAGAAAGCCAGTGCAAACAAGTGTGAAAATTACAGAACTAAAAAATAAATAAATAAATAAATAAATAAATAAAAGGCCGTCAACAATCCGAAGATTGGTTTGAACACCACAGTGCTTTACTAGGCAGGTCCTGTTTGGAGGTGGTGTGCCGTTGCCTTCCTCCGACCTTTGAACTGACTTACCCAGCCAGTTACAGGGGGACCTACAGTTTAACGTGGGCTCCGAAACACGGTGCTACTCGGTATTCTTCACATAAGCATTACTGCCAGAGGTGAAAGAAGTGGAAAGTGACAGATAAAAATCCTACGACCTGGCGGGGACTGTCAGTTTAATAAGTCATGCTTGCAAAATACTAACACGAATTATTTACAGACGAATGGAGAAAACTTGTGAAATCCAGCCTCGGGGAAGATCAGTTTGGATTTAGGAGAAATGTAGGAACACGAGAGGCAATACTCACATTACGACTTACCTTAGAAGATAGCTAAGGAAAGGGAAACGTAGATTTTTAGCATTTGTAGATTCGGAGAAAGCTTTTGACAATGTCGACTGGAATACACACTTCCAAATTCTGAAGATAACAGGGGTAAAATATAGGGAGCCTTACCTGGCGACTGACCTATATAGGCGAGGCCCACTGACTCGCAGAAACAGGAGAAATCACCCCACTATCTTGCCAACGTTTAAGTTCTTCCGCAACTGTATCACGCATTGCGATAGGCACTGGTCTAGCTTTACGAAATTTTGGAACTGCAGATTCTTTTAAAGTTACATGTGCCACGAAGTCTCTTGCACAACCTAGTTCCGGCGAAAACAAGTCACTATATTTTTCACACAATGCAATTATTTTGTCCTGAGGCACTACTGACGAAATTTGAAGCACATCTCTTTGAATTGATAAACCCAACAAGTCAATTGCATCTAGTCGAAAAATGTTCTGTGTAGATTTGGCCTGAAGAATTACAAAAGCAACTGTTTTTGTTACACCTTGAAAAGAGGCGGGCAGGCTACACGTTCCTAGCACGGGAATATTCTGTCCTGTATAAGCTGTTAACACTTGCTCTGACGGCGACAATTTTGGCGAACCCAGCAGTTTATAAGTGTATTTATTAATGTGACAGCGGAACCAGTATCAAGCTGAAATTTCACAGTCTTATTGTCAACGGAAAGATTCACAAAAAGTTTTTGCTTGTGGCGCTCGACAGGTGCGCGAATGTGGGCAACGTCTAATACAGTTTTACTGCGCTTGCGCGGGCTTCGTGCGGTAGGAAGCGGCGCAGAATCGGCACATAGATTAATATCACTGTCCCTATATGGCACTACCGTCGGATCGGCGTCCTCGCAATGCGAGGCTACTACAGATTCACCAGCTACTGCACTAAAATTACTTTGAGTAACTACACCAATTCTACTGTCACTAGCTACACAGTACTGGGCACTATTACAAGGAGAAGTGGCAGAAGGCGCTAGGTTCACTACAGGATTGCACTGTACATAGTCATTTTGCTTGCCCCGAACCCGTTTCCGTTGCACAGTTTTACGCGCTCGTCGGCGCTTGCTACGTGGCTCACTACATAGGCTTGCAGTAGGCGCAGAAGAACTTTCTTGCAATTGAGAACCAAGAGAAACACCGTCCAAATTCACAGCGTCGATGACATTGACAGCATGAACTGTTCGTGTACTCGGCGAAGCACTGTTTCTAACAGTACCGTTCTTTGAGTTTTTAATTTGCATACACACAGACTGTACATGTCCCGATTTGCCACATTGATAACAGGTTGCCTTGCGACTAGGGCGTTGTGCTAGCTTATGGCGAGATTCACACAATGAGGGCGACCTTTGTGTCGCACTTATACACTGGCTACTGTTCACTGTCTGTTCAGCACGGCCTGTACTGTTGTAAGAATCACTAGTGCTATACTGAGAACTACGGCTAGGAAAGCGTCCGTTGCGGCGCACTGAGTTAACACCGTGGCGGTGCATTTCTACATCTGCTAAGTCAAAAGTATCATGTGCATCTATAAGCTGCAGTACACTGTCTAATGCGGGGTCAGACTGTTTCAGAATTGCTGCCCTAATTCTGGGGTCCTGAATGTTCTGCGTAATCGCATCTCTTAACATAACGTCACTATAAGAGAGTCCACAACAGCAAGTAAATTCCGTAATCCACTGCTGGTGTGACTGCTTGGGTGATTTTTTTTAGTCTGAAAAATCGGTACCGTGCCGCAGCTACGAGAACTTTTCTCTCATAATGAGCATTCAGTGCAGCTACTATTGCATCAAAGTCTACGTCACGAGGAGATGCGTCGGGGAAAAGTTTCTGCAGTAATACGAAGGTTTTGGGGCCCACCACGGACAATAAAAGATGCTTAACAGTCTGACCCGTAAGTTGATGAGCCGCGACGAGTTCTTGAAACTGTGCGAAGTAGTCGCTCTATTCTTCCTCACGTTCGTTGTACTGGCGAAATGTAGGAAGCGGTGCAGCGGCAGGTGTGGGCTGCTGAAGCGGCGGCTGTTGTTGGTTAGCTGCTTGCGCTGTCAGCTGGGACACTGCTTGGAGTAGTTGCGTGATTTGCGGCGTCTGTAACTTAATAATTTCCATTAAGTTTGGGTTCGGATTAGCGGCCATGCTGACCGATTAGGCGCCGCGCATACAAATAACTTATAACAAAACACAAATGCAATATGAAAGGACGCTCTGAAACAAAAAAAAAAGTCCACAAAACACGTAACAGATGTTCCCCCAAAAATCTTATAATAAGGGTGGGTTGGCGGGAGCAATTTCTGCGTGCTCCAGATTACTGCTGTCTGGCTGCTGCAAGCGGGTTGGTCCAAGGTTCTATCCCATCCTCGTCGGCACTTTTGTATCCCATCCTCGTCGGCACTTTTGTATCCCATCCTCGTCGGCACTTTTGTGTCCCAGCCTCGTTGCCGCTTTTGTGTCTCGTTTCCGTCGTAGGTGTCGGTGGCCGAGTAGACAGCCCGACACAGGAATAAAGGACGCACGCTTGTGCAGGTACGAAGGTGAGCAGCCAGAGAAACTAGAAACACTAGAGTAAATTAGAACGAGATATATATTGCACGGAATTTATACAATACTTAACTTTTACATAGCTCAGTACTGCAGAATGCTGATACATAGTTGAAATAGAGGCCTGCCTAGTGCCTATCCGATAGCCAAGTCTTCACTGGTGCCTATCTGATTCCGAAGTGTTAACTGGTTCCTATCTCAGTCCCAAGTGAACAATGTCGTACAGTGGTGGCCACGAGCGGAGTTGTAGCAGAGGGCGCTCGTGGCTGACGTCGTAAGAACGCCGCGCCGTGCGTGCATGGCGGCGCGCGTCGAAAGTAGGTGGTGCGCACTTTGGACTTGTGCGACACCACAAATATAATAACTGGGGCTTTGACCAGAGCTAACTATAGGGCGCATCGTTTTATTTTTTTATACTTTACCTGTGATCGTAAAAACGGCAATTTTGGGTTCATGATAAGTACATTATTTTCCTCTCTCTTTGAACAATAAATCAGAATGGTTAATTAAGAACTTGATATCACTCACTACGTTAGGTAAAGGATATTTCGCAATTTTCAGAATATTATTTTCATCAAAGAAATTCAAAATTTTACTGACGTAATCTTCATCATTTGAAACTACTAAAGAATTACCTTTGTCTACCTTTGTGACAATTACCTTATTTTCTTTTTTCTTTAAGCCTACTGTTTAAACTCTGTTTGGTTAATCAATGTATGTGAATCGTTAGGTCTTTTGGCTAATGATAACGCATCACTAGTGACGACTGCAAGTTTTGCCTGAACATAGAAAACAATGTCATCATAGGATTTAACACGTGTAGTTATTTGGGAAAATTCCTCCGCCATAGTGTTGAAAAACCTGTTAACAAATTTTGTTATGGTGGGGTATACAAGGTTAAATGCTGGACATGGGACAATTCCTATATTGGGCAAACAGGGAGTGAATTTACAACACGATACAGACAACATAGCTACCGCAGTCATGGCAGCGCTGCAAGTGCACATTTGCGTCAAAATCATCATCAGCTTCTTAATGTCAAAAGCAATTTTCAAATTCTTAATTATGAGAATAAAAGCACATCTTTAGATATTTTGGAAGATTTAAAAATTTTTGTGCGTAGATACACATTGAAAGATCAACTGTGTAACGAACAAGTCAGCAGCACAACAGACTGGTTTTTCCAAATTTTCCAAGCAACATTTTTCAGTAATTAATTTTGGCAAATGTATTTATTTTATTTTTTATATTAGTTTAAAATGATGCACATTTTGTCCTTCCACCTCGAATAAATAAGGCAACTGTTCAGCCTCTATTCTAACTTCCATGTTACTTTATATAATCTTAATCACAACTGATGTTTATTCTTATTTGGATACATAACATTATTTTACATGACAAATTTGAAAGCATCAAATCTAAGGATATACAGGGTGTTACGAAAAGGTACGGCCAAACTTTCATGAAACATTCCTCACGCACAAAGAAAGAAAATATGTAAATACGTTATGTGGACAGGTGTCCGGAAACGCTTAATTTCCATGTTAGAGCTCATTTTATTACTTCTCTTCAAATCACATTAATCACGGAATGGAAACACACAGCGACAGAACGTACCAGCGTGACTTCAAACACTTTTTTTACAGGAAATGTTCAAAATGTCCTCCGTTAGCGAGGATACATGCATCCACCCTCCGTCGTACGGAATCCCTGATGCGCTTATGCAGCCCTGGAGAATGGCGTATAGTATCACAGCCGTCCACAATACGAGCACGAAGAGTCTCTACATTTGGTACCGGGGTTGCGTAGACAAGAGCTTTCAACAGCCCCCATAAATGAAATTCGAGAGGTTAGAGGTCAGGAGAGCGTGGAGGCCATGGAATTGGTCCGCCTCTACCAATCCATCGGTCACCGAATCTTGTCAACACAAGCACTGAAGTTAACATTACCTTCCTTCAATTGGGGCAACTGGCGGTGAATCGAGGAAGTACAGTACATACTAACGAAACAATTGGGTATTTTGACAATTGTCTACACGAATTATTTCAATTTACATGTAAAGAGAAATACTAAAATGAGCTAACATGAAAATATAGCGTTTCCGGACACATGTCCACATAACGTATTTACATATTTTCTTTCTTTGTGCGTGAGGAATGTTTCATGAAAGTTTGGCCGTACCGTTTTGTAAAACCCTGTATAATATCGGTATGTTGTTCCAAATTATGTAAAACTGTAAAAAATATTTAGTATTTTAATTATGAATTGCAAATAATTTTGCATGTATATATGTAGCTTATCGACAGATCACCAGATGATGGGCTAACCCCCAAACATGTTGTGAATAAATAATATCTAGTGATTGCTCGAATAATCTCAGGTTGCATACCTCTACCAAGACTTTATCTAAAAAAAACTTTTATGTTATGTACTATGTTATCCTGTTCGCTTATTTTGTAGATATGACACTGATGATGGTTAGTTATCTAGCCGAAATCTGTATCCAATTAATAAACATATTTATTGCGACCGAATGCCGTGTTATTTCCAGTAAATACATTTATGTGCTGTGCTGACTTTAAAGGCGACTAGTCAAACAGTTTGAATATTTGTTGTAACTTGCCCCCCGCTTACGAAAGGTAGCCCATGTAGCAAATGCATGTATCGGCTATCTCCATCTCTTTGAGCACGGAGGAGTAAGAAACACATTTAGCCGTCGTGAGGTACCCTCCGCCACGCAGCGTACTGTGTATTTCGGAAGGTAGTCGACATATTAATCAGGGTACAGTCTAGTCGTTTCAATCTTATCCAGCTATTTAGCCGGAAAGGGGAGGCGAGTTGACTGTCGCTGTGCACAATGAGAAGTTACTTTTAGTATGCAGCGGGTTTTCAAAGTTTTATCGCAATCGTATGTACGGTATGGCCGTGCACGAAAACAAGCATTTTTATATATTTAGGTATAAGAAGTTGGCTGGCTAGAGTAACGCCGACGGCTCTGTTGCAGGTGCTGTCTGCGCTGGACATCCTGCAGCCGCCGCACCTCGACTTCTTCCAGGAGATGTATCCTTTGCCTGCGCCACGCTGCTGCTGCTGCTGCTTTTACTGCGGTGTTTTGGGGCAATATCGCAGCTGAGAGGGGGCACAGCAATTTTGAACTGGGCCATCCGCGGTGCAGTAGCCGAGCCGGAGCGCGCGGTTGCTCGCCGTCGAGGTTCGACTCCTCCCTAGGCCGTGTGTGTGTGTGTGTGTGTGTGTGTGTGTGTGTGTGTGTGTGTGTGTGTGTGTGTGTGTGTGTTGTCCGTAGGTTAGTTTACCTACGTTTAAGTAGTTTGTAAGCTACGCAGTTTGGTCCGATAGATCTACAAACATTTGAACATTTTTTGAACTGGGTCAAAAATTCGACGACGGGAAAGGCACGGCCAGCTGCCCCCCATCCACAGAGCACACCTTTCCTTCTGCAGCTCTCCCCGCTGACTCTCGTAGTGTTCCGGATCGTCTGTCCTCCGGGGGTAAATTCGTGAGCGTACCGAGTCGCAAACTTCCGCAGCGCTTTCATTCGTTATCGACGTGGATGCACGGCTCGATCGTGGTCCATCTGCGAACGATTAGCGGCCATTTTTAAATCTGGTGAACTCTTACAATTATTTCCAAAAACTGTTTTTAAGACTTGGCAAGTCTCAGTAGTTTTAAGCAGAATTCAACGCACACCCGTTGCTTCGTTTTGACGTCATTTCCACGCAGACCGACTCCGGCAACTTACCCGCACTCGACCAGCTGTCACAGTGAACTGTGTAGAGGAAGCGCAGTTTTGGGAGCTGCAGGCCACCTGCCTGCCATACTAGTCAGCAGTAGCGGCTCCACTCTTAAAACTCGTATCTCACCCCTGGTGACTCCAAACAGTGTATTCCAGTGAGCCTTATCAAAAGCTTTCTCCACATCCACGAATGGTAAAACATGCATCTTCTAAGATAAGTCTTAATGTGAGTATTGCATCTCGTGTTCGTAAATTTCTCCTAAATCCAAACTGATCTTCGCCAAGGTTGGATTTGAGCACTTCTCCATTCGTCTGCAAATAATTGATATTAGTATTTTGCACCCATGTCTTATACTGATAGTTACGTAATTTTTACATTTGTCTGCACTTTCTTTGGCATTGGAATAACTATGTTCTCCTTGAAGCCGGGGAGTATTTCCGCCGTCTCGTATATCGTGCATACTAAGTCTTCGTGACCGGGTCTCCTAACAATATCAGTGGTTCACTCGGAATATCGTCTACTCCAGGGACGTTGTCGCGAATCTAATCTTTCAGTGATCTGTCAAATTCTTCTCGCAGTATCATATCTCCTATCTGATCTGCCTCCACTTCATCTTCCATTTCTAGAATGCTGTCTTCAACTTAATTGCCTTTGCTAAGCCTCTCTACATATTCCTTCCATCTTTCAGCTTTCCCTTCTTTGTTTAGGAATGGTTTTCCATCTGAGCTTTTGATACTCGTTTGCTGCTTTTCTTGTCTCGAAATGTCTATTTTCCTATAGGCGGTACTGTCTTCCACGGCCTCGCATTTGACCTGTAACCACTCCTGCTTAGTCAGTGTAAACTTTATTTGAATCTCATTTTTCAGACTTCTGTTCCCCCTCCCCCTCCCTCTCCCCTGTTCACTAGTTGCATTTTTATATTTTATCGATCTGCTCATCATCGGCAGAAGTAATTGTCCTGCAAACTTGCACTGTTGTGATCGATGTTGGCTTGTATTTACGTAGAATACGATAATGTATATGCTGTGCTGGTCATGATAGTTTACCTGCATTCCTACTTTCTGTCATTATTAAACCTAATCGTGTAATACCTAGAACTGATTTTGTGTTGTAAATCTTCAGGTTTTCGGCGACCTAATGACACGACGGGTAATCGGGGGTGTTCTGCCGGACGCCAGTGTCGAATGTGCACGATGTTTCGGCCACGTAACTCGCAGCCTCCACAGGCGCGGCCCGAGTGCTCTGAGTGGGCTGTGGGCCGGCCCAGCCTTGCCTACCCTGGCGCTGGTGGCGCTCCCTCTGCTGTCCGCCCCTCAGATCTCGGTCTTCTGTCTGGCGGTCCGCGCCGCTCTGTTCTGCGTCTCTCACAGCGACGAGACTGGCGGCCGCAGGCGACGAAAGCCGCAGCGGGCCGCGACTGGCACAGAACGCGGCATTTCGGCGCCACACGGCAGTGGAGGGCAAGTACTGCGACCGATCGCGAGGCCTCCCCGGGACGACGTTCCTGAGTCTGGTGGTGTCTCTCATCCTCAGGCCACTACTCAGCCTGAAAGATCCGGGCTTTCACAGAGGGTGGGTTTGGTTGTAGTTGGGAGCTCCAACGTTGGGCGGGTGATGGAGCCCCTTAGAGAGATGGCTGCCAAGGAGGGGAAGAAGGCCGACGTGCACTCTGTGTGTATACGGAGTGGAGTCATTCCAGATGTGGAACGGATCCTCCCGGATGCCATGAAGGGTACGGGGTGCAGCCAACTGCAGGTAGTGGCTCACGTCGGTACCAATGATGCGTGTCGCTTCGGATCTAAAGATATTCTCTCAGGTTTTGAGCGGCTGTCTGAAGTGGTAAACACGGCCAGTCTTGCTTGTAAGATGAAAGCAGAGGTCACCATCTGCAGCATAGTTGACAGGACCGACTGTGGACCTCTGGTACAGAGCCGAGTGGAGGGTCTGAATCAGAGGCTCAGATTCCTTGACTTGCGCCATCGGGTGGTGGGTTTCCGGGTTCCGCTGAACAGGTCAGGAGTCCACTGTACGCAGGAAGCGGCTACACGCGTAGCGGGGGCTGTGTGGCGTGGACTGGGCGGTTTTTTAGGACAGAGGGCTTCGGGGAAAAGCAAAATGGACAACCTCTAATGGTGCAGGTGGGTCAAAGAAGAAATGCAGATGTAGCAACTATCGGTATAACAGTTGTAAATTGGCGTAGCTGTGTCGGGAAAGTACCACAACTCCAAGCGTTAATAGAAAGCACCGAATCACACATCATTGTAGGCAGTGAAAGTTGGTTCAAGCCGGAAATAAGTTCTGCAGAAGTTTTTGCAGAAGATCTGTTTTCAGAAAGGATAGATTAAACATAGTAGGTGGAGGCGTGTTTGTCGCTGTCAAAAGTAGTCTTTCGTGTAGCGAAGTTGAAGTTGATAGTTCCTGTGAGTTATTATGGGTAGAGGTTGTACGTAAAAATCGTAAGAAGATAATAATTTGTTCCTTTTACCTGCCTCCC
The DNA here is from genome assembly GCA_026315105.1 of Locusta migratoria. Taxonomy (NCBI): domain Eukaryota; kingdom Metazoa; phylum Arthropoda; class Insecta; order Orthoptera; family Acrididae; genus Locusta; species Locusta migratoria. The sequence continues at coordinate 5,074,828 of CM048744.1, read as the reverse complement.
GACTCTGACGATACAATAGCAGAGAGGTTCAAAGAAAAACTAAGTCAAATTACAAAAACGTACCCGACTCATGCGATAATAGTAGGCTGAGATTTTAATTTACCCTCGATCTGTTGGCGCAATTATATTTTCAAATCAGGAGGTACGCATAAAACATCGTGTGAAATTGTACTCAGCGCATTCTCTGAGAATTACTTCAAACAATTAGTTCATGAGCCAACTAGAATTGTAAATGGATGTGAAAACACACTTGATCTGTTAGCAACAAACAATCCTGAGCTCATAACGAGCATCAAAACGGATAAAGGTATTAGTGAACACATGAGTACGAAAAGAAATCCGTTAAACTTTGTTTACAAGATAAATCAATCAAATGTGAAGGCTGTAAACTCCACAAAATACCTAGGAATTACTATTACTTCAGACTTAAATTAGGAAGAACACGTAGATACTATCGTGCGAAAGGCGAACCAGAGACTGGGTTTTATTAGCAGAACCCTTAAAAGAACAGAACTACTAAAGAAACCGCATACACTATGCTTGTCCGTCTTTTTATGGAGTATTGCTGCCTAGTGTGGGATCCCTATCAGGTGGGTTTGACGGAGGACATCGAAAGAGTCCAAAGAAGGGCAGCTCGTTTTGTATTGTCACGATACAGGGGAGACAGCGTTACGGAAATATACAGGACCTGGGATGGGAATCATTACAACAACGGCGCTTATCGGTGCGGCGTGGGCTACTTACTAAACTCCAATCACCAACATTCTCCTCCGAATGCGAAAATATATTGTTGACTCCCACTTACATTGATAGAAATGACCATCAGAATAAAATACGAGAAATCATTGCTTGAACGGTGAGATTGAGGTGTTCTTTCTTCCCGTGCGCTTTTCGAGAATGAATTGGGAGATAAATAGTATAACGGTGGTTCTATGAACCCTTTGCCAGGCACTTAAATGTGGTTTGCAGAGTATCCCGTGTAGACGTAGAAGGTTATGAGTTACGTAGCTAGCCGAAATATCGTGCACATGCGACGCTTGACATCCGGAAGATCACCAGATTACACACATGATTTTGTATTTATAATCATGCACTCACCCGGCCTCTTTCTACAGAACTTCACTAATCCTGACTGTATCCAACTTCAACCTATCCATTTCCCTTTTTAAATTTTTTAACCTCCCATTCAGATTAAGGAATCTTAACATTCGACACTCAGATATGTAGAATACCAGCGTTGTCTTTCTTGATGACGACATCCTCCTGAGTAGTCTCCACCCAGAGATCCGAATGAGGGACTATTTTACGTCCGGAATATTTTACCCAAGAGGATATCATCGTCTACAGTACAGTTGAGTTGCACGTCCTTGGGGAAAGTAACGGCTGTTGTTTCTCCTTGCTTTCAGCCGTTCGCAGTAACTGCATGGCAAAACCATGTTAGCTGATGTAAGGCCAGCTCGGTCAATCCCCCTCAGGGGCGCGACATTAATTTGCTGAGTACGGGCTTGGTCAACCCAGGGTTCCTGCACGTGGACAGTGTGGCGCCACCAGTCCGCCTCACGTAAACTCTGTGCGTGTTTCAGCGACCACCGTGCGGCGCGGGGGTGGAACGTTGCGCCTTCCAGAGCTCTGGGATCTTGGCTTAATCGCCCGGGTCGTGAGGACGGTACTCGCCACAATATCTTGTCTGTGCGCGTACTGTAGGGGATTCATTCACGTCCACTAAGCCTCAGTTCTTCATTGACCCTCTCGAAGACAACTATGGCGAAGTGACATCATCTTCAAAGATGAAAAGTTGGCCTCATCTGATACAGGCGGTATCCCTAGCCCAATCGAAGGCATTACTTGCCCTTGATAAGCTGGGTGATATCCCGGTGAGTATTACGCCCCACAAATCCTTAAACGTGGTCCAGGCTCTCATCTATCACTGAGATCTGTTGTTCCAGACCGATGAAGAGTTGCGAATGAACCTTCAGAGCTGACCAGTCTACTTCGTCTGGCCTAAAGATAACAGCACTGCCACTGGTGCTTTTATCTTGGTCTTCGAAGGTGGTGCACTGCCTGAAAAGGGCACGATAATGATATACCGGTGTGATGTGAAGCCATATGCCCCTCCCCCTATGCGGTGTTCCTGGTGCTGGAAGTTTGGGCACATGTCGTCCTGATGTACTTCCAGCCCAACCTGCAGCGAATGTGGCCGGCCATCACACCTGGTCGCCCCCATGTACCCCACCTCCCCTTTGTGTGAATTGAGGACATCACCACCCGCTATGCACGCCGAACTGTTCACGATGGGTGGGGCACGTCTGCATCCATTCCTCCCTCAACACCTGTGGGAGCAATTTTCTCTCCACCATCGGGGACCCCACTTCCTTTTCCCCAGCCGAAGAAACGACAGTCTTCCCTGGATCCACTCGCTCGGAAGAGATCCCATGGGGCACTCCCTTCCGAGGCTTCCACAAGTGCATTGGCAGATCACAGCCTGCTCGTAGGTGGAGGGCTTCCCGATCTACATTGGGCACTTGTGAGAAGTCCTCCGCCCTCAAAACTGACCCCCAAGGGGGCTCACGGTTCTTTCGTGAGTACGTGCGTGGCAAGCATGGAGCCCCGAGCTAATGCAGTCTTCCTTCCTTCTTTACTTCCCAGACTGCATTCCTTTTCCCCCACCCATCCTTTCCTATCCTCACTCCTTCCCCTCCCCACCAGTGGACTGTTAACCTCAGTAGTTTAGTCCCCCCTATACCAAACAAACAACAAAACCCAACTCAAAATTGAAAGGACAGCGAGAGGCAAAGAAGAAGCAAAGGAAGGAGGACTTCTCTTTGGCTTCAAAGCCACATCTGCCTAAGTCTTCTGTCTCAGAAGATCAGGTGGAGATCCTCACGTCTGCTGAGGATCTCGCCCTCACTGAGATCCTTGAATCAACAGTCCTTGATGCTATAGACACAGCCTTTGGCGGAAGGTGATCCTTTGGGTTGATGATCTTTAGTTCTACATTATGGCCGTTCAGTAGAGAGACACTGAAATCCTCCAATGGAACTGCGGCCGTTTACTCAACCGCCAGGCTGAGCTGCAAAAGTTGTGGTGTCTTTGTTTATTTCCTTGCACTGTTCCCCGCAAACTCGAAGCAGTGGCTGTCAGAATCCGTGTAACGCAGGAACTTATCGTCTGTTCTCTCCACCTCTCCCTGGATGAAGTTGAGACAACTACCCCCACCATTCCTCCTTTTGGGGGACTTCAATGCCCACTACCCTTTGTAGGCGGAACTACTCTCTCCCATAGTGTGACTGTACTGGCACAGCAGGATCTCGGTCTACTACACATACGTGCACCCACGCACTTCAGTGTGGTACGGTAAATACTCAGCTGTTGACCTCTTCATTTGCAGCCCGAGCCTTCTCCCCCTTCACAACTAGAAGGTACACAGTGATCTATGAGGTAGCAACCACTTCCCCACTCTTCTCTGACTCAATTCCAACCTGCTTACCACCTGCCCCAATGGTCGCTCCAACCACAGAGCAGATTGGCTGGCCTACATCTCGGCTGTTTTGTTAGCTGCTCCACTTCCAGAAGATATTGTAAGGGCGGTTCACCAAGCAACTGCATCTATCGTTTCTGACCTCGAGGGCACAGTCCCGAGTTCTCGTGGCTTGCCCAGATGCAAGGCGGTGCCTCGGTGGGCACCACAATCGCTGAGGCCATGCGGGAACGTCGGCGAGCACTTCTGCGCCACCGGCGCCATCCTCGACTGAACATCTGGTTGCCTTTAGTGTCTCCGTGTTTGAGCTCAGCGACTAATCCAGAAGAGTGAGCAGGACTCTTCGGAACGGTACGTTGCCGCCATCGGCTCTCGCACTTCTCCATCTCGGGTGTCCTTCCAGGGGGCCCACAGCTCTTTTCTGGGTACGTGTGTGGCGCGCAAGGGGCCCCGATCCCCCCAGGGGCCCACAGCTCTTTTGTGGGTACGTGTGTGGCGCGCACGGGGCCCCGAGCCGAGGCGACCTTTCTTCCGTCCCAGGCCGCTTCCCTCTTTCCCCCCCGGTTTGTGCCTTCGCCCGGAGACGGGCGTTTTTCATCAGTCAAAGGTTTCTTTTTCGCTTCCTGTCTTCTCTTCTTGGTCCTCTTCCTTTCTTGTTCTTCAGCCTTCTCCTATTTTTCCTTTCTCCTTGTTCTTGACTCACCCTTTAATCTCCGCCTCGGCGTTTGAGATTCTCCCTCCTTCATCCCTTTCTCTCCTTCCTCCTTTCTTTCCTCCCTGTGCGTGTCGACCCACGCTCTGCGTAGCCGGTGACGGGGTAAGGCGTAACTCCCCGCCCCAGGTAGACATGTAGGGCACGTACGTACCCCCCGGTAAAGGCCGGGCCCAGGGAGGGGTGATTACCCGAGCTGATACCTTCCGAACATGCCAATTGGTCCCTCCGTCCGTTCTCGGGAGGTGTGACCTGAGGTGCGAACAGTCACCTAAGGCGGGTGCGCCCTCAGTGAGGGCCCCCACAAGGAAGGAGCGCGCCATCGGAGACGCCGGTAATCATGGGGGACACCTCCGCTATGAAACCTTCCACTTCATCTATAACCCTGACCCATAAGCGGAAACATGATTCTCAGCCACAGAAAGCATTGCCAAACATTCCTAGGTTCCTGGTGGTATCACGTACCGACGAAAAGGATTTTTCTGCAGTAAATCCGTTCATTATTCAGAAGGGTGTCGATGCGATCGCTGGTCCCTTGAAGACCTGCTCTAGGCAGCGCAACGGGACCTTGTTGCTCGAAATAGAAAATGCATTCCAGGCGCAGAAGTTACTTCGAGCTACCCTTGTACACACTTTCCCTGTGAAAGTGGAGGCTCACCGCACCCTCAACTCTTCGCGGGGGGTAGTGTTTTCTAGATCACTGGATGGGTTATCGGACGAGGAGATATTGAACTATATGTCCGATCAGGGAGTCACGGATGTTCATCGCGTGATGAAAAAGATTAACAATGAACTCGTGCCGACCCGTACTGTCTTCTTGACTTTTGACAAGGTTGACCTGCCATCGAAAGTGAAAGCGGGCTACGAGGTCATTTCCGTCCGCCCGTACATACCAAATCCTACACGCTGCTTCCATTGCCAAAGGTACAATCATACCAGTAACTCTTGTCCAAATGCAGCCAAGTGCGCCACCTGTGGCAGGGACGCTCATGAGGGTGAATGTCTACCTCCATCCCCTCGCTGCATTAATTGCATGGGTGACCATGCTGCTTCTTCACGGGACTGCCCCGTTTATAAAGAAGAGCGGGTCATCCAAGAGATTCGCGTGAAGGAGAAGGTCTCGACCTATGCCGCTCGGAAGTTATTAGCTAGTAGGAAGCCCGCAGTACTCCCATCAGGTACTTTCAGCCAGGTCCTCGCCTCCCCTCGACCAACTAAGGAGGTGGGCATTCAGACTTGCGATTTAACGTTCAGTGACACTGTCGTCAGATCGGCTAGCCCGAAAATTGCTCGTTCCACCTCTCCGATGCCTTCTATCCGTTCTACACTGAATTCTACGACCAGTTCACACACATCCCGGGCACCCAAATCTGCTGCCCGGAGTTCAAAAAGGGAACCCGTCCGCGAAGATTTTCTCAAGACTCCGACTTCTCAATCGTCAACCGCTTCTTCAACCCGTCATGCTTCTAAGAAGGCTTCCAAAAAAGAACAGCCCCCACCTTCCCCGCCGCGGCGTGACTCGTCGGTCACGCCATCCAACAGTTGCCGGACTCGGCCGTCTTCTGTTTCACCGGGACGCTCCGTTTGCCGGGCACCCGGCCGTCTACCGGCGGTGGAAGCTGCCCCTCCTGATCAACTCCGGGAGGTGGCAGACGCGTCGATCGAACCAATGGAACATGACCCTTTGCCACTAGATAGCGATTGCAGTGCTCCCTCGAAATCCGGTCCTCAGCGGCCGTCGAGGTGACCCCGATTGCTAGTTGGTTTTTATCCTTATTTCTTATTTCATTTTTTATCATGGCGCTCCTTCAATGGAATATTCGCGGCATTCGTTCCAATCGGGAGGAGTTAAAACTACTCCTACGATTGCACTGCCCGCTTATCGTCTGTCTTCAAGAAACTAAGTTGCGTCCACGTGATCGTGCAGACTTTCCACACTACACCTCTGTGCGGTTCGACCTGCCACCCGTGGAAGGTGTCCCAGCCCATGGAGGGGTTCTGATGCTCCTTCGAGACGATGTCTATTTCCATCCCATTTCCTTGCACACTCACCTACAGGCAGTTGCCGTCCGCATCACCTTATCCACATTTACCTTCTCCCTCTGTAACATCTATTCGCCATCGTCATCTGCCCTTACTAGGGCGGATGTGCTACACCTTGTTGACCAGATCCCTTCACCTTTCGTATTGGTAGGCGACTTTAATGCCCACCACCCCCTATGGGGCTCTCCGGCACCTTGTCCGAGAGGCTCCCTTTTGGTGGACCTCCTCCAACACCTCGATCTTGTCAGCCTCAACACCGGTGCACCGACCTTCCTTTCAGACACAACACATACTTATTCCCATAGAGACCTCGCGATATGCACTCCTCAGCTTGCCGGTCCGTTTGAGTGGTATGCACTTTCTGACACGTACTCGAGTGACCATTTCCCTTGTATCATCCACTTCCTGCATCATTCCCCATCTCCTCGTCCCACCGGTTGGAACATTTCTAAAGCCGACTGGGGGCTTTATTCTACCATGGCTGTTTTTCACGATCGGGATTTTCCCACCTGTGACAGTCAGGTCGACTACCTCACAGAGGTTATTCTCACTGCTGCTGAACGTTCCATACCTCGTACTTCCTCTTCTCCACGTCGTGTCCAGGTCCCTTGGTGGACTGCAGCCTGCCGCGACGCGCTTAGAGCCCGGCGCCGTGCTTTACGCACCTTCCGCCGCCACCCAACTTTGGAGAATTGCATCAATTACAAACGTATGAGAGCGCAGTGCCGTCGTATCATAAACGACAGCAAGAAAGCTTGCTGGACTGCTTTTACTAGTTCTTTTAACCGTTTCACTCCCTCCACGGTTGTCTGGGGTGGCCTCCGCCGTTTGTCCGGCATCAAGGTGCACTCCCCGATTCCTGGCCTGGCCATAGGGAACGCAGTCCTCGTGGACCCCGCTGATGTTTCAAACGCATTGGGCCGTTTCTTTGCGGAGGTTTCGAGCTCTGCCCATTACCACCCTGCCTTTCTCCCTCGTAAACAGGTAGAAGAGGCACGGCCGCCTTCTTTCCGCTCTTTTAACCGTGAAAATTATAACGTCGCCTTCACCATGCAGGAGCTAGACCATGCTCTCGCCCTGTCCCGGTCTTCTGCTCCCGGGCCCGATTCCATTCATATTGAGATGCTGAAGAACCTCTCTCCTGCGGGCAAGTGCTTTCTTCTTAGTACCTACAACCGCATATGGACTGAAGGTCATGTTCCCACAAGTTGGCGTGAAGCCATTGTTGTCCCCATCCCCAAACCAGGGAAGGACAAACACCTTCCTTCCAGTTATCGCCCCATTTCTCTGACGAGCTGCGTCTGTAAGGTGATGGAACGCATGGTTAACGCTCGGTTGGTCTGGCTCCTCGAATCTCGCCGTCTCCTGACTAATATCCAATGCGGTTTTCGTCGACACCGCTCTGCTGCTGATCATCTCGTTACGTTGTCGACCTTCATTATGAACAACTTTCTAAAGAAGCGTCAAACAGTAGCAGTGTTCTTCGACTTGGAGAAGGCATACGATACCTGTTGGAGAGCGGGCATTCTCCGCACATTGCACACATGGGGCCTTCGGGGCCGCCTTCCTCTTTTCATTCAAGCGTTTTTGGCGGATCGCAAGTTCCGGGTACGGGTGGGCTCTGTTTTGTCAGATACCTTTTGCCAGGAGAATGGGGTACCACAGGGCTCCGTCTTGAGTGTGGCGCTCTTTGCCATTGCAATCAATCAGATCGTAGATTGCCTTTCAGCCGACGTCTCCGGATCTCTTTTTGTTGACGACTTCGCAATTTATTGTAGCGCCCAGCGGACGTGTCTCTTGGAGCGTTCTCTCCAACGCTGTCTTGACCGTCTATATTCCTGGAGCATCGCAAACGGCTTCCGATTCTCCACTGAGAAAACTGTGTGTATCAATTTCTGGAGATACAAGGAATTTCTTCCACCTTCTCTACGTCTCGGCCCTGTTGCTCTCCCTTTCGTGGAGACTACGAAATTCTTGGGACTCATGTTGGATCGGAAACTTTGCTGGTCCACACACGTGTCCTACCTGGCTGCCCGTTGTGCCCGATCCCTTAACGTTCTTCGTGTCCTCAGTGGCACGTCATGGGGAGCGGATCGTACCGTCCTGCTTCACCTTTACCAGGCCATTGTTCAGTCGAAGCTCGACTATGGAAGCCTTGTATACTCTTCAGCACGGCCGTCGATTCTCCGCCGTCTCAACTCTATCCACCATCGGGGTTTACGTCTTGCGACCGGTGCATTTTATACCAGCCCTGTTGAAAGTCTGTATGCCGAGGCTGCTGTATTACCCTTGACCACTCGACGTGACATACTCTTGTGTCAGTACGCATGCCGCCTACGGTCGATGCCCAACCATCCATCTTACAGATTATTTTTTGACGACTCACTCGATCGCCAATATCAGTTGTCTGCGATTGCCTTGCTTCCACCGGGAGTTCGGTTTCGCCGCCTGCTACAGTGTCTCGATTTTACCCTTCCTTCCACCCTTCGGTTGAGCGAAAGCCCATTGCCACCGTGGCATCAGGCCCAGGTTCACACACACCTTGAACTTAGTTCGCTCCCCAAGGAGAGCACTTCGGATTTGGTATACCGCTCGAGGCTTGTCGAACTCCGTTCGCGGTTCGATAATGCCGTATTTATTTACACTGATGGTTCCAAGAGCACTGCCGGTGTCGGATCTGCCTTCGTCGTCGGGGACAACCGTTTCCAATACAAGCTCCCTGACCGGTGCTCGAACTTCACGGCTGAGCTTTTCGCCCTCCACCAGGCCGTTTTGTATACCTGCCGCCACCGCCAACCTTTCTATGCCATCTGTTCGGACTCCCTTAGTGCCCTGCAGAGTCTTAAGGACCGTCTCTCGAACCATCCTCTCGTATATCAGATCCAACGCTCCCTCCGGTTGTTAGCTGATGACAGCTGTCATGTTTCCTTCCTGTGGGTCCCTGGCCATGTGGGTGTGCCCGGGAATGAGGCCGCCGACATAGCAGCCAAGGCAGCGGCTCTTTTACCTCGCATGGCTACCTTTTGCGTCCCATCGGACGATGTTCAACGGGCTCTTCGCCGGAGTATCGTGTCGCAATGGCACAGTGTGTGGCTTTCACTATACAACAATAAATTGCGAAATGTCAAACCGATCCCGACCGCTTGGAGGACCTCCTCACGCCCCTCTCGGCGGGAGGAGGTCATCCTGGCCCGGTTGCGGATCGGTCACTGCCGTTTCAGCCACCGTCATTTGCTAACCGCCGATCCTGCACCGCTGTGCTCCTGCGGTGAACTGCTGACAGTGCGACATGTTTTACTGACTTGTGTTAATTTTAATCATCTCCGTGTAGCCCTTCACTTTCCGTCTACTCTGGAGGAAATTTTAGCTGATGACACACGAGCAGCTGCTCGAGTTTTGCGTTTTATCAACTTGGCCAACTTATCCAAGGATATTTAACCCTTTTAATTGTCTTTTATCTTTCGTTTTTAGCCTCTTCTGGATGTTCTGACAGTCCCTATTTTTTTTTGAGGCCATAGCGAATCTATGTTTTTGACTGGGCGCTAATGACCATAGCAGTTGTGCGCCCTAAAACCACAAAAAAAAAGGTGCCCCGAGCCGAAGCAGCCTTCCTTCCCGCCGCAGGCTGCTTCAGCTCCCCCCCCCCCCCCCCCCCTTTATGCCTTCATCCGGAGACGGGTATCTTGTGTGAGTTTGGGTGGTCTCATGTACCAGCTTTTTTTCTTTTCTCGGTTTCTCTTCTCCTAACCTTTGCTTCCGCCTTTCCCTCCTTCCTGTACTCTTCTAGCTCTCCTCTTCTCCTTTAGTTTCGGCCTCGGCGTTTGAGACTCAACTATTCCCACTTCCTTCTTCTTTCCTTTCATTCTCCTGTGCGTTCCTGAAGGCTGCCCACACATTCGCTGCGTGAAAGGCGACTGGGTAATGCATACGTCCCAGCCCCGGGTTGGCGTGTAGGGCCCACACGTACCCCTGGTAGAGGCCAGGCCCAGGGAGGGGTGATTACCCGATTTATTGATTGGCGACTTCAACGCCCACCATCCTCTATGGGGCTCTCCAGCTTCTTGCCTGGGGGGCTCCCTTTTGGCAGACCTTTTCAACCACCTTAACCTTGTCTGCCTAAACACTGGCGAACCAACTTTCCTATCCGACATGACGCATACCTATTCCCACTTGGACCTCACAATATGCACTACTCCACTTGCGCATTGGTTCGAATGCTACGTTCTGTCTTATAGGTATTCGAGTGACCATTTCCCATGCATAATTTCGCTACTACACCATACCATATCTCCCATGTTCCACCAGCTAGAACATCTCCAAAGCCGACTGGGGGCTCTATTCTTCCATGGCGGTTTTCCATGATCAGAATTTCCCCAGCTGTGACAGTCAGGTCAACTACCTCACAGACATCATCTTCACCGCTGCTGAATATTCCGTCCCTGAACTTCCACCTTTCCAGGTAGGGTCCCAGTTCCCTGGTGGAATGCAGCATGTAGTGACGCTATTCGAGCCCGGCGACGTGCTCTACGTCTGTTTCAACGCCGGCCTACTTTGCAGAATTGTATTAATTACAAAAGGCTACGTGTGGAATGTCGTGTCATTAAAGAAAGCAAGAAAGCCTGATGGACTGCTCACACGAGTTCCTTCAACAGATTTACGCCTTCGTCGGTCGTCTGGGGTAACCTTCGCCGCCTGTCATGCACTAAGGTTCATTCCCCAATCCTCGGCCTGAACATAGCAAACCAAGTTCTCGTGGAACCTGTTGATATCTGTAATGCTTTGGGCCACTCTTTCGCCGAGGTCTCAAGCTTAGCTAATTATTACCCTGCCTTCCTCCCCCGAAAACAGGCTGAGGAGGCACGACCGCCTTCTTTTACATCTCCCGATCGTGAAAATTACAACGGCACCTTCACTGTGCAGGAGTTAGAACGTGCCCTTGCCCTCTCCCGGTCCTCTGCCCTGGAGCCCGATGAGATTCATATTCAGATGTTGAAGAACCTCTCCCCTGCAGGTAAATGCTTTCTTCTTCGCACTTATAATCACGTCTGGACTGAAGGTGAAGTTCCCACTCGTTGGCGTGAAGCAATTGTTGTCCCCATACCCAAACCAAGGAAGGACAACCATCTTCCTTCCAGTTATCGCTCCATTTCCCTGACCAGCTGTGACTGTAAGGTAATGGAGCGCGTGGTTAATGCTCGGCTGGTTTTGATACTCTCCTACCTCGGACAGCTACGTACTGTGTCCCATCGCTTGATATTCGAGGGGCCCTTTCCCGTCGCATATTGTGTGGTCCTCGCTTACAAATGATAAGCTTCGAACCGTTAAACCGCTCCAGGTGGCTTGGAACACCCCTCACGCCGCTCGCGACGAGAAGAGGTCATCTCGGCCCGGTTGCGAATCGGATATTGCGGTTCAGCTACCGCCACTCGCTAACTGGTGACCCCGCACTGATATCTTCCTGCGGTCACCCGCTGATGGTGCGACATGTTTTAGTATCTTGTCCAAATTTTATTCCTGTTCGTATTGCACTGTATCTACCGAATAACCCGGAAGAAATTTTAGCTGATGATGCACGAGCTACTGTTAGGGTCTTGAGTTTTATCAAGTTGATCAGTTTGTCAAACGACATTTAGCTCTTCCTTTTGTTGAATTTTACCCTATGTTTTAGCTGTTTTCGTATAGGCTTATTATCGTTCAGTGTATCTGTTTGATTCGGGCGCAAATGATCTCAGCAGTTGTGCTGCCTAAAACAAAACAAAAATGCTCCCAACTTCCACCGGGGCTATTTATAATACAGTGGCTACGACTTCCGCTGCAATACAAAGGCACTGCTCCCGCTTGGGTGTCCCCTGTGGTAGATCTCCCCTCACTTTACGCTCCTGCCTCACCCCAAAAAGAACGCACTACTGAACATAAACATAAGTAATGCTGCTTTCTGTCCAGCAGCTTCTGTACCTGCACAAAAAAAGCACTAGAAAAAAATAACAATAAATAACTCCTATCTTGTACACCTCAAATCATGCTGTCCACGAGACCTTATCTCCGTTCGCTTGCTTTCAACTCTGCCTTGACAGATCATGCCTAACGTCGTCGGTACCCGGCGCACCATTAAATGGCTTCCCTCTGCTAATGTGCTCGACCACTGGTCTAGCTGGTAAGTGTAAGTTGAAACTGACAGGCGACGTCACTTCGACTACGTGGCGAGGACCATCTCATTGTCCCAGACACACAGCAGTGGCCACGTGTTGCCCGTCTCTCTCTCGACCTCCCTTTCTCGCGTCTCCAGAGCCTACATACCTCCCGAACTGTCTTCACAAGTAAATACCCTTGCTAACTCCAGGTTCTTTACTTTCCCCCATTAAATCAAATAACGATGGAATCATCTGACGAAATACCTGTTTTTAAGGTGACAGACCCATACTTTCAAGCACCTTGGCATTATATGCGGATACTATGAACTTTAAATAATGTCCCAGTTATCATTACGTGTGTTAACATAGTTGCTCAACATTTTCCCAATAGTGTGATACACTTTCCCTTTTTACCATTGCAGTGTAGACACAAGGGTGTATTACTTGATTTCTTAACCTGAAGCAAATAACATCACTCACTTAAAGTTTAGATTTGGAGTTGGTATCTTGATCAATTATGTTCGTCTTCGGGACTCCATACCCCAAAATAGAGTTATTAACCAACATGTGTACGACCGTTGAAGCCTGCTGCTTCAGTGGGACTACCATCTCCCCATTTATCTTGACAAATCATAGATTATTGTTTGTGCGCACCTATTCCCCCTGGCGTCTTAATATATAATAACCAACCCAGCGAAGGTGAAAGACTGAAGATCCTGGCAGTCTTTGCAGTGGCACGTTCACTCTCCTCGGATCTGCTGTGTACACACGCGAGACCATTCCTGACATACCGGTCAACATCCGCTCTCCGACCTTTCCACCAATATCGTCCCGGTACTGTCGTGTTTGTGGCCCTACAGTAAGTGATCATATGACTCTCTCAACCCTTCGGCCCCCTGCGTCCTTTGTACTACTACTTCAAGTTGTATAAATTGGCTGCCTTGTATTACAGGACAGAACTTTAACTGCAGCTGTTTCTCGGACCCTCTATAATTTCCAACTTACTCTTGCAATGACATCTGTACTATCATGGTACAGTCGAAGTTGGGTATTACAGCAATGTTCCTACTCATCCCCTCTGCATTTTTGTCACACTTTCCTGGCTTGTCCATTACTTAGTACTCGTACTTACTCCCCCCTCGTCAGTATACTGGAAGGATCTTTCAGTCCTAATAGTCATTTCAATGTTTCACGATCGGTAACAATTTTAAACTTTCTGCCATCAAGATAATACTTGAAGTACATTACTCCATACACGACACTCGGTAGTTACCTTTCTTTTGTGGGATAATTTTTGTCTACCTTATTTATGAGAGATATCCCACTGGATGTTGCTGTTATTCGATTACGTACCTGAGAATCACCCCTATTGTGTGATCCGAAGCATCACACGACAGAATAAATGCCTTCGAAACATCAGGGAAGATCAGTATACACCCCGACACTAGCTTGTTCTCTACTTGCTGAAAAACACCTGCACACTCTTTTCACAAAACAAATTTAAATTCCATTTTCAGCAACTGTGACAATGGTAATCTCAACGAAACTCTTCAGAAACTTCGAGTAATAATTACTGAAACCGAAAAATGATCGTATTTACTGGGTCGATCGCAGTAGTGGAAAAAGACATGCTGCTTCAACCAATTTTGGATACTACTACTCCACTAATTTGTAACTTGTGCAAAACTACATTTCTCCACAGAGAGCGTTAAATGAGAGGCCCTCTGTCACTGAAATATCTCGCACAACCTCTGCAGGTCGAAGTAAATCCCTAGAAAAAAAATTATGTAGTTGAAATATACTAAACTTCTCTCTGCAATCTAGCCCGTGCGTGTGCGCATGGCATACACGGGTACTGGAAATGGCTGAATGGCACAGAAATATACTGTATTCTCACTATATGGTGGTACTCACTTCATAAATGTAATGTTCCAATGCTCCCGTCACGGGTTTTGCTGGTAGGCGTCGACAGTGACAGCAGAGCCTCCTCTCCTGCCGGTGCAGAGCGGCCTCACCGGATGGCCGCCACCCCTCCTCAGTCCGCACTTCCAGCCTCCATCCCTACACAAATATTATCCACAATTACTGGCACGGCTTTCTTGCTGTTCTCACACGCAAGTACCACACTGCTCTCCGGCAGGCGCTCTTTCTCTGCTAACAAATTCTTCACCGGTGGTTCTATTAGATACACCAATCCCTCTGGAAGGATTGAATCTGCATTCATTCACCAAAACGATCTATTATGTTTTAGTACATAATGACGCAAATTGATCATTAACGTGTTACGTGGATTAACTACTTTGTCCAATACGGTGGACGGCAATAAATATCTTTTATTTCACGTTTTGTAAAGCCCATCCCCATGTTGGCTACAAATACTCATATTTCACACCCTCCCCCCCCCCCCCGCGCCCCAGCAAATTTCAGTGACACAGTTTGCGTCATGCCCCCCCCCCCCCCGCCTTTCCTGTGACGGGTAAGCTACTGTGAACTGTAATGGCCACAATATACCAACTAAGATACACAGTTAATATGTGTATCATGTGTGCAGATGATGAAATGAAGAAAACGATGGTAAGATAAGAGTAATTATTGAACTCCTTGACGCGGCCGCAGCTACGTGATCACGGAGCTACTGCAGAGCGACCTGCACAAGATCATCGTGTCTCCCCAGCACCTGTCCGCCGACCACATCAAGGTCTTCCTCTACCAGATACTCAGAGGTAAGCCACACCTACAAACCTGCAAATGTTTATATCGTTCTTCCTTCTGATGCCAAGTTGTCTCAGAATGTGTCCAACCAATCTGTCCCTTCTCTTGGTCAGGATATGCCAGAAACTCCTTTTCTACCCGATTCGGTTAAGCGCCTCCTCATTTAGTTACGTGATCTAACCATCTAATTTTCATCATTCGTCTGTAGCACCACATTTCAAAAGCTTCT
Source organism: Locusta migratoria (assembly GCA_026315105.1). NCBI lineage: Eukaryota > Metazoa > Arthropoda > Insecta > Orthoptera > Acrididae > Locusta > Locusta migratoria. The sequence goes on along the minus strand of CM048744.1, from coordinate 5,059,523 downwards.
ATCATCTTTTTATCTCAAGTTCTAATCGTCCACGTTTCACTTCCATATAATGCTAAACTCCAGACAGATGCTTTCAGAAAGGACTTCCTAACATTTAAACTAATATTGGATGTCAACAAGTTTCGCTTCTTCAGAAACGCTTTTCTTCCCATAGCCATTCTGCATTTTATATCTTCTTTACTTCGGCAATCAGAAGTTATCTTGCTACCCAAATAGCAAAACTCACCTACTACTTTTATCTCTTCATTGCCTAATCTAATTCCTTCAACGTCGCCTCATTTTCAGATACTACATTCCATTACCTTTGTTTTACTCTTATTAATGTTCATCTTATATCTTCCTTCCAAGACACTTTAAATTCCATTCAGTTGCTCTTCCAGGACCTTTGCAGTCTCTGACAGAATTACTATGGCTGAACTGTTTTTCATGCGGGCCCGGCTACAGCCAATGAGGAGTCGCGGTAACAATTACGAGGATAATTAATTTACTTAGCGGACAAGGGTACATCGAGAACCTGTCGACCATAGAGCAGGAACAAAATTGATTATTTTATGGTCAACACAAAAGATTATTCCCCTCGTATACGTACACGCAACGCCACCTAGTGAGCGCTAGCCTGGCCCCTATGAAATACAGTTCTAACATTGTTGATTGCGACTTTTTGACATGCTAATTGTCCTCCAAAAAGATGTAAGTATAACTCTGTAATATGGCACGCGACTTTTGCGAAAAGGCAAATTCTTTCAGTTGTAATTTATTGCTTTAACAGCTGTCTTATAACTATACATTCAAAATATCGTTAAATATATTCATCATGTCAAAACAGATACCAGAGCTCATACGAGACAGTGTATCCGTGGGTTACATGTGATCCCAAATCACAAACGAATGCATTATGCTCTTAGTGCAACACAAGGATAAATATTTCTACAATGGGTAAGAGTGCTTTGAACAGCCACACAAGAAACAAGAAACAAACTTTCCATAAGCAAACGGAAGTCCGTTGCTTTCCATAATATAAGTTATATTTCACTGTCTTTTTAGTACTACAAGAATTTAAAAAATGAAACAAATTCATTAAAAGAAAATGTTTTCATTAATATTTTCTGTTGTTGAGTGTTACTTTACCAGATGACACAAGAATGCAAATACCACACAGCTGTTGCTCCAGATAAGTTTTTGCATTCTCGATTTCATCTCCTCGAAGTTCAAGAACTCGCCGACAACATTGTGCATTATTAAGAATGCTGTGTCATTAACATTCATTGATCTTTTTGCTAGAGTTTTCCAGGATAAAACTTACATGACTTTATGGGCTCTGGAAACTGAAAATCATAATTGGGAACAATCTAAATGAAAACTTGAAAGAGGTGAAAATGTTTTTCATATCCTGAAGGTAAAGTAAATCATAATATATGTATTGAGTTCGCAATCACTACACTAGTTCACGAGAAGTGAGTGTATTTTAATGTATCAGGAAGTCTAGTATAAATGAACGGGCTATGTTGCATGAACGAATGCAATTCACATTAAAACGTACAGTATCCTCGAACTACTTGAACTCAACTTGGTCCATTATGCAGGGTGTAAATTTTAAGTTGACACACCGGAATAACTCGGAAAAAGAGTAGATATTAAGAAATGGTTTTCACCAGCATGTGCGGATGGCAGAGGCTTAGGAAACAATACTCAACTTGAATCGTTTCTCCGGTTGTGGGGGTGAGGGGTGTCATTGGTAAAAATTTTTAAATGGGAACTGCGATTTTTTATTGCACATTCGGATTCTAAGGCCCACATCGTGGGTAAAAGTGCAGTTTATGCTGCAGCGGCTAGCCGTCGCGCTCGCTTGGTTAGGAACGGCAGAACAGCCAATCAGGAGTCACGATGCCGTGGCCAATAAGAAGGAGCGTTACAAGTAAACAAGTCGAAGCGGTGTATGCAAAAGTTTTTGACGATCAACGAGTTACAGTTGCTATCAGTATGGATGTCACTTGATCACTGTTTCGAACATATCTTAAATAAAACATACTTTACCTGCTCTGTGGTTGACAGGTTCTTATATGTACCCTTGTCCGGTCAGTAAAAGTAATTGTGGTAATTTCCAAGAATGCTTGCAATCGGGATAGCTCGGACTGAAATGATATATCTCGAGCGTACAACTGTAAATCGATGGAATGTTTCTGGACCGGAGATTCGGGCGCTACACGCCCTCAAATGCTCGTTTAACCTATAACTTTCACTTAAGATCGTCACTGTTTCGTACAGATCATAAAATAAAACATGCTATATCAGTTCTATGGTAGACTGCTGTGGTGTATTAATAATAGGTCACTTATGGGGGTAATACCACAATTATCTAAAAATCCCTTATAAATGGAAAATCAATTACAATCACACGAACGCCGCACCGAAATCGTCGAATAAACTTTGAAATTGACTCCAAATTTACTCGTCATGAAACACGCAGTCTTAATGCCCGGCACAACTCGACTCCTGATTGGCTGCTCTGCCGTTCCTAACCTAGCGAGCGCGACGGCCGGCCGCAGCCGCATGAACTGCACTTTAACGCACACCATGTATGGTCTGCTAAAATGTACTAAACAAGAAATAAAATAAACGAAAACCATATTCATGATACTTCATAACGCTACCAAATGATCCCGAAGGTGATCCTTCCCTCTCCCCGCAGTGGACAGGGCAGTCTTCCAAAGTGATACCTTAGTCCAGATTGCCCTTGTCTGAAAACCAGTTATGAATTAACACTTAATTGAACTAGCAGGGAAGAAATGTACAACTGGTATCATTTGTTTGGGTTCTGAAGCATCATCAATATGATTAACTTTATTCTTTCCTGGATGGTACATTTCTTCAGCAGTATGGCAAATAATTCTTACCATTACAGTGTTCAACCAAACTACACATGATTTGGTCTGTAGAATCTGAATCTGTATTTAACAATGGTAGTTTTCATTTAAAATTTTACACTAGCTACCCATACCGCTCCCAAATGGTGCAGAAATTTCAAGTTTAGTATCATTTCATAAGCCTCTGCGGGCCGTTCATAATGGTGAAAACCGTTGTTGAATATATACTGTTTTTTCCCCTAGTTATTCTGGTTTGTCAACTTAGAATGTACACCCTGTACTATACATTGTGTCAGTGTCGAATCTGGGGTGGGGGGAGGGGATCTGTGGGGCTGCAGATCCCCCAAAACCACGAGGAAAACCTCATAATATGAGCTGGTTCTTTTTGGATCAGTTTGAGGTACAATGCCACAATTTTTATGAGTTTCTCCCCCCCCCCAAACACAAATCCTGGATTCGCCACTGCTTGGTGTATATTACAACGTGACATGGTTCAACTTGGACGACATGTTTTTTTAAAAATATGTAACTAGTTTCTTTACGGTATAGTTGCTTGCTAACCCCTTTGAGCAAAATTAAGTTTCGTGAAAACCTGGAAAATAATTATTTTTAACCCGGAAAACCTGGAAAAAACCTTGAATTTGAAAATGAAGATTTGGTGGCCACCCTGTATTTATTGAAAAAATTAATTTTCTTTTAACAGCAAAAATGACTAGTAAACATTAGAAAGGTTGAACCTGAGCAGAAAGACATCTCTTTTCTACACAGGAACATTAAGCTTTGTTCACTACAATTCCATTCAAATCCCCGAGTATGGGAAGTAGGAATTTTGATGGAAAGCAATACCTCTGTTATTTAACTATCACATCAGCCCCCATACTACTCACTCACGGAAAAACCTCACAGAGCAGACAATAAAACGTAAGAAGTAATTGAAACTGTTTCCTGACAAAGGAGAAACCAATTCCACAATTGCTATATCTGAAATGGAAACGGCAAAAATTTTCAAGAAATTCCCTATTAAACTATAACACAGGAGATGATGAACTTACTTGATGAATGGAAAAAAATATAAAAATGCATCAAGTGAAGCAGGCGAGGGAGTACATATGTCTGGAAATTGAGGTTGACGGTAAGTGCAGACTGGCTAAGCAGGAGTGTCTAGAGAATAAATGCAAGACCGTAGAACAACTCATAACTAGGGGGTAGATACCGCTTACAGGAAAAGAAAGAGGCATTTGGAGAAAAGAAAAGCAGCGGTATGAATATCAAGAACTCAGATGAGAAACAGACACTAAGCAAAGAAAAATGGAAGGAATATATATAGAGGGCCTATACAAAGGAAATAAACCTGAAAGCAGTATTCTAGAAACTGAAGACGAAGTAGACGGGGCTGGAAGACACGATACTGCGAGGAGAATTTGACAGAGCACTGAAACAGTTGAGTGGAAGCAAGGCCTCTGGAGTGCGTGACGTTCCGTCTGAACTGCTGTTATCGTTAGGAGAAATTGTTGCACCTGGTATGCAAATACCCTGTGACTTCAAGAAGAATATAGTAATGCAAAGAAAGCAAGTGCAGACAAGTCTGAAAATTAACAGAACTCTCAGTTTAATAACTTACTGTTGCAAAATAGTAACACGATTTATTTATTGATGAATCGGAAAAACTGGTTTAATCCCATCTTGGCGAAGTTACTATTGATTTTCGAGGAATGTAGGAACACGGCAGGCAAAACATTACGACTTACCGTAGAAGATAGATTAAGGAAAAGCAAACATAACTTTCTAACTTTTGTGGTTTTGGAGAGGAAATTAAAGTTCACGGAGAAGAAATAAAAACTTCTTTTTCCGATGATATAGTAATTACGTCAGAGGCAGCAAAGAAACTGCAAGAGCAATTGAACGGAATGGACAGTGTGTTGAAAGGAGGGTATAAGATGGACATTAAGAAGAGCAACACAAGGGACATTGAGTGTAGTGTAGGAAATGAGACAATGCTGAAGGAATTAGGTTAGATAATGAGACAATAAAAGTAGTAGATGAACTTAAGTTCTGATGGTCGAAAGAAAGAAGAAATAAAATACGGAATGCGTATGGGAATAAAAGCGTTTCTGAAGAAGCGGAATTTTTCGACATCTAATATTAATTTAAATATTAGGAAGTCCTTTGTGAAAGCATTTGTATGGAAGTGAAACGTGAACGATAAGGAGTTTAGACAAGATGATGATAGCTTTTGAAATCTACATCGACATAGATACTCTGAAAATCACATTTAAGTGCCTGGCAGAGGATTGATTAACCTCTTTCATAATCTTCCTCTACCGTTCCATTTTCTAATAGCGCGCGAGAAGAAAGAACACCTAAGTCGTTCCGTTTCCGATCTTATGACTCTTATTTTATTGGGATGGTCTCCGTAGGTAGGTGGGTGCTAGCAAAATATTTTCACATTCAGAAGTAAAAGTTGCTGATTGAAATTTTGTAAATAGATCTCGCCGCAACGAATAACATCGTTCTTTTAATGATTTCCGCCTCAAATCGAGCAACATTTCCGTGACGCTTTCCCCCCTGTAACGTGATAAAACAAAGGGAGCTGCTCTTCTCTGAACCTTCTCAGACGAATGATGCTTGCATGGGTAGGCCACGTGACTAATGCGGTGTGTGGGGTTAAAATTGTAGAGTGAGACCGAGGGACGAATACAGTAAGCAGATTAAAAGCGATGTAGGTAGTCGTAGTTATTCTCATATGAAGAGACTTGCACGGGACAGGTTAGCGTGGAGAGGTGCACGAAACCAGTCTGCGGTCTGAAGACCACAACAGCCGAAACTAATTACATTGCAGAGTGCATGCACGTATAAGAGAGACTAGTGAAGCGTAGTACCACAGTCTAATATATACAGTCGCGACACTACCGCTGATTTTTGTTATACTAGGCGACTGCAGCGCTCCTTGCGGACGTAAAGCCACGTTGCTCTATATCGTATACGAGACGTGTTTGTTGTGTGTTTTAGTGTACGAAATGGTTTTTACGAAGGGAAGCGTGTGTAGTGCAATAAATTGCAGCAACAAAAACTGGAATACGTCATTTATCATTCTTTAGGTTTTCTATAGAGCCTGAGAGGTATGTGACATAAAGTTTCGGTAATGCTTATTTACAATTATGTTGTGAGCAACACACACACATTGAAGATTATTCCTTTTTAGGATCAAGAAATGGCTTATAAATAGCAGGCGACAAGATCTTTTGAATAAAGTTGCCGCGTATTTACGTGATAAAGTGAAGTTCTGCTTGCTACACTTCGATGCAAACCAGTTCATGAATGATGAACAGAAGAAGCTAGTGTGGAATGCTGTGCTTAGATTGTTTGATGTTCCAAACAAACCACCGAAACTGGGAATGAAGAGGAAACTACCGCAAAGACGTGATAATATAAAGGCGGAAGAAATTAAACTGTGTCCTGAAAAAAGTATTACGACTGGTTGCTGCTACATCACAGCTAGAAATATTTATGTCTGGGCCTTCGAAAGTAATTCACTATAGAGGCAAATGTATAAGAAATGTATGGAAAAGAAGTGTTCATTGTTACCGTTATTAATGTTTGAAAGGTTAAATGTTTTCTGTTTTATCTAATGGAAACCACAGTCTAACACAAAAACCTATTTATCTGAAATCACTGAGCCGTCTTATTTTAGACGATTGTCGCCCCGCCCCCTCCCACTCCTCCCTCATCTTCGAACCATATAATGACAGACTGTGATAATGACTGAGGATCATTCATATAATATGACATTTGCACTGTCGCGTAATCGACGTAATATTATCTTAAAATAACATATAATTGAAATCTCATAGCAAAATTATATTAGATGAAAGTTTCATAGCCAGTGGGTGTTCTCATAACTAAAAAGCAGGGGAAAAAATTTCGCACCTTTTAACACCGGGAAGACCAATTACATGCTTCTCATGTGCGAAATACTTTTTTGACGGGCCTCCTCTCCGCCCCTTCAGCCCGGCCTCGCGCCCACCAGTGTTCGCCTTCTTCGGCGTCCGCTTCAAATGCCGTAAACAAAACATTCCTCTGCTGTAGGTACCAGTGTTATATTGCAAAACAAATCAATTGGGTCTTCCCTTAAAATCATAATACGAAACTAAAATGATGCTCTATGGAATGAGTAAGAACTGCCCACTCTTCGTGTAGCAAGAAGAAAAAAAAAAAAAAAAAAGCTTGTAATTCAAACAAATGAAATTATATTCAATACGTAAGTGAAACCTTTAGAAAGTTTTGGAACAAAGTCCTGTATTTGAAACGCTTTGGTAGAACGTTATGCTGGTCGTTAATATAGAGTATGAAATCTTGTAAGGTAGGAGCTTTCCAATTAATCGCATAATAAATTGTTGACGGTGGGCGGGATTGAACCGGACGTTTACCAGCAAAGTAAGGTACAATGTCTGAAGAATTTCGTCATAAATATGTTGCAGTTAGCGTCAGTTTATTCACGAGTTTTTACTAAATTTACATTTGTTGATATTTAACTGTCCCTTAGAAGTTCTATTATAGGCTTGTCTGCAGAAAATACTATGTTTATCACCACCAGCAAGGTAAGCTGCAAGCAATTTCTAAAGAATTATTTCGTAACATATTGCACAATTGCAGTCTGTATTCGATCACAACGAGTTTTTGCTCGGCTTACGTTTCTTTTATACTCAGTCATGTGTCAAGATACTTAAATAAAGCTTGAAATACAACAATATATACAATATATAGAAAATCACACAAATGTAATTACAAGCGGGCATTATCAATGTGTCGTATACGGCGTTAAGGGACAGCCGGCTTTACGACCGCTTGGAGCGCTAGTGTCGCTCCAAGTGTCAGGCGGTAACAGCTTTCACAGCAGTGAGTGTCGCGACTGTATTTATTAGACTGTGGTATACTGTGTGACTCTTGACGTTGGGGCCGGCTCGCCTGTGTGTGGGGGTAGGCCGGGCCCAGCGAGACAGGCGCGCACGTCCTGAGTAGGCCTGTGGCAGTAACGTAGGTCAACTATCAACTGCAGTTGCCTTACTGCCCTTCCAAGTAGTCACCTCCGTAACTGTGTATCGGTAAACTGTGCTGTTCACGTTTGGAAACTTTGTACCAAGTCGTCTTTTGCGATGGTGTTGAAAAGCGCCGTCACGTTTCGATGGCTGTCACGAATATCGCGAAATCCCATTCCTCTCGAAGCCAGTTTGAGTCGTGGGGAAAGTCTGGAGGATTGAGACCCGCCGCGGTGGAGTAGCCGAGCGGTCTAAAGCACCTCGCTGCGGAGCGCGCGGTTGCTCGCCGTGGAGGTTAGAGTTCTCCCTGGGGCATGGGTGTGTGTGTGTGTGTGTGTGTTGTCCTTAGGTTAGTTTACCTAGGTTTAAGTAGTTTGTAAGCTACGGACTGATGACCACGCAGGTTGGTCCGATAGATTTACAGACATTTGAACATTTGATTAGATTGAGACCCAGCAAGTGCGGTGGCTGTTCAAGCGTCACCAGCAGCAGCAGCAGCAGCTCTGTCGCGTGGAGCTGTGTGTGGGCGAGCAACTGCAACCGATAGTTCTTAAAGTTCAGCAGTTGTCACTGGGAATCAAATTCGGCTGTTTCTGCGATTATTTAAGATTACTGACGACTGTTGAAGCCAAACATTATAATTCCTGTTTCGTTAATTAGGCAGAAAAATGGCGACAGACGAATCCAATCGTTACGCCGCCTTGGCCAGCGATCGTGTCGCTTGAGCTGTCAGCCGGCAGCCGGCAGCAGCGAGTGTGTGTACAGCGGGGCGCGAAGCGATGGCTCGGAGAACAGAGAGAGCAGAGCACGTCGGCAAATGCTGAAGCGCTCGACTGCACACCGAAGGGAGGCGGGTTCGAAACCCGTCCGCCTCTGCGTTTTAACCCATCCTTCACCTCTCGGCGAAGTTAGGAGTCGCCAGAAACGACACGTGGTTCGGATTCCGCGTTGAGCTAGTAGGTCCCCTTTCCCCGGTTGGATAACTGGGGTAGGCTAGGGACACACAAGTCGCCGAAGTGGCGTCCAGTTCAAAGATTTGCACCAGGCCAATTAGCCACACGAAATAATAATATTATTATATCGTCAAACAGAAGCAGTACAATTAAGATACTGTATGTCGAGAATCATTGCACCTCAACTCACGTATAATTTGAAAAACATTATTTGAGCACGTAGAAATAGTTGCAGTATAAGAATTCCACATGGATACATTTACAACAAGGAACCGCTTCTCACTGTGTTATATTGGGTGAGGGGATAGGGTGGTGGCTTATGAGTCAATTTATTTTTTACTTTTTAGACCTCTTGCGGGTAGTAATTTAAAGCTTAACCCGCTAAAAAATGTGCAGTTCTATGCTTTTATATGTTTTTAGAAGCTATGAGTAACGAGTTGGCTAGTTAGCATCCGTCGTAGGTCTTCTTCAAAATGGCTGATGTGAACGTTGACGAGCGCATAATTGCTCGTGTGGAAAGCGGTGTTAGTGCATCTGAGACAGGACGCCGTTATCGTGTCGAGATAACGGTGAGGTAAGCAGACGTCCGATACCTGGAATCGGGTCCCGTCATACTCTCGCGAAGAACCATTATCTGGCGATCGAGCCGTGGACAGACTCGCAATTGTGAGTTCCTGGGAAAATGTCGATTGGAGGAGAATCATTTTCACCGACGAGTGCACAAGCAGAGCTCCTGTTCTCTATACCGCACAGATAGGCAACGATACGACGCCCGCTTCGTGGCCACACGAAATGTGTGAAATGTTGGGGCTGGATGTCTTATATGGGTGCAGGAATCTTGGAACGAATCAGAGTTCAGTAAACTGTGGACATCACCTTGAAAATGTAATGATTCCTGGAGCGCCGACGTACGTCTCACTTACCAACACGACAGTCATCCGTCACACAGCTGGTTCCAGAGAGCCTACCGTAGCGTTCAAACTCACCCGTGGAGGTGTTACGGGTAAACTCGTGAAGACACTGCGGATAATTGGCGCGACCCTCCTCCGAGAACTGCGGCTGCGTCTTGGGCTTTGCTTTGTTCTTCGTGGGAGCGGGATTTTTCGCAGATTTGTAGATTATGTGCCTCAAAGGATCCGGGCTGCTCTTGATGCACGAGGACAACATACTGAAGATATATATATATATTGCCTACTTTATATTGTTCTAATTTTAATAGGCGGTCATGCCAGTATCAACCTCCAGGGAATATTATCTTTATTTTTATGAGAGGTCAGATGAATGACACCCTCAAAGGATTTTTTTTCCCATGGGAGGTCAGATTACTTAACACGGAAGATTATTTTTGTTGGAGGTCAGACGAAAAATACCCTCCAAGGACGTTTTTTATTTATTTTATTTTATTTTTTTCTCTTTCGGTGGCCAAGTAAAGATCTCCCCCATATCTTCTCAAACAGTTACCAGGAAGAGTATAAATCTCATTTACCGTCAAAGTAGCGACACAGAAGTCATTTTTGTTCATGTATCTGTTAAAATCTGAGCTTCTGAAGGCCTTTACAGTTGATGCGCCTTTAATTTATAGTTCCAAGATATTTTACCAAATATGACGTGTTTTTGATGGATCTTCCATGCGCCAAAAACAAATATGAAGGGCGGATGTCGCCTTAATGGAGGATTTGGCGATGCGCAAGGCGAGTTGCGCAGTAGCTCGATTGCCTTTGCTTCGGGAACATTCGTGCGTAACCGCGAGAGCTCGAGTAGCCAGGAGCTGGCGTCTCTAACAGCTCCGACGGCAATGTTAATAGTGGCGTTTGGCGTTTCCCCTCGCCCCTCCCTGCCGCGGGGGTTCAGAAGAGAATTTGAACCTAAGCCGCGCATGCGCATTGCTACGCTGTGGCCACTGCCTTCTACAATGTGTAAACTGTTAGATGGTTGAGTTAGGCGGGGAGCGGGGAGCAGGGGAAGCAAGCCAGCCGTGGGGGGAGAGGAGAGCGGGGGAGACAAGCCCCGCCTACGTGCACAGTGCTGGCACCACAAAGTACGCGGCTCGAGTCCGCGAAAGTGCAGTAAATGTTGGTAGTAAATGAAACAAAGCAGCATACTCACCAGAATAGTTGATAACCATGCCAGCTAGAGGAAGTTACGTATTACAGAAAACGGAACACCCAGAGCACTGGTATGCAAACAATAAGAAAGCAGACGTCTATTGTCGCCTCCCACAGCACTTTGTCAGTAATGTTGGCTGCAGCCTCGAAACAAAGACTGCCTGCCGAATCCGCCCGACGTCTACCGACTTGTACCGATTCGGGGCTAGGGAGAGCTCTGCCATCCAACACACTGTATATTAGGTGGCCGCGCACACGTACTGTCCCCGAGACGTAAAACGCTTCTCGTGCGATAAAATGATCTGCTAGAAGAACGAAAAGACTGAACCAGTGGGCACTGCCCTTACGGTCACGTTAGCACAGTGTTCACACTGCCCGCGACTGGAGCGGCCGCATTGCGAATTCGCAACGGTAACTCATTTGGGTCCCTGAGAGTACGGCGGCCCTGCCACATTTGACGATTACTTTTATCGACTTTCAAATTTTTAGTCCGGCCGTACCTTGTTACAAATCATTAGAGACGTAATTTTGCGGATTCTTGGAATGCATAACCGGAAATTTAACAACTATTTAATTAACGCAAACTTCTTTTGCCGTAAAGACTGGACGAGTTGACACACTAGCTAGGAAAACAATTTGTATATGCTAAGTGACCGTCTTATGCAAATGCAAATTAGTCAGTCTACTTTAGACTAATTTAAACTTGCATAAAAATTGTACAACTGCAACTAACGAGAAAGGAGGCCAAACACGCAAAGAAGCATTATGGCTAGGAGGGGTGTCGGCCCCGCTTGACTAGCTTGTGCGCTCACGGCTGCACTCACCGCGGGGGCCAGCGCAGCTGATGCTCAGCTTCCTCCACAAGGTTTGATATACACTCACTCAGCGAGCAGCCGCAAACGTATGCACGTGTTCACTCATTCACTGCCGAGTCATTTGATACAAACTCAACACAGTTGAGCCGTAACAATATTGCAGCCATTCGCAGATTCTTAGATGCTGCCAGTGCACAGTGGTATCTCTTTCGGATAACGTACGTCGGTGACAGGCATATTCAAATTCTGCGCAGGTGTTCCGTCGAGCAGTAATGGTCAGTAATTTTCTGAAACGCTGCCGCCTTCGTGCGTGTTTAGGAAGTGCTCTCTTATTCTGTAACAATAAACGCCTTGTATTTTACTTTCCTTTTGACGTCAAACGGTCATAAAACATAATCTTGAATGTATTATTAATTAGTCTTAATTAAAATGTTGCATAATTTTGGACAACCTTTTAGAGAAATCTTTGTTCCTCTTTGGACTAAAACGTCTGCGTTTCATTCCCATACGTTCCTCCTGTATCTGTATCCATTGGAAAAACTAATTTACGTCCCAGCTTCGCTAATTGAGAAAATAGAACATTTATTTAATTTATGCGATCACTTGAAAGTTGCTTGGAAGGATGCCTGTGTCACAGAAACTGAATCACAAAATATAGGAACCTATTTGTGAACTATGGGGCTGAATAAAACCTGTTTTAGCGCCAGGTTTATTGCTCGCAAATTTCTATCAAAGTGGGAACGACACTGTCAGACACGTAAAGCAAACTATTTCACCAAACACTGCAGCACGCTCTACGCAGCCTCGGGCACGGATGTTTCTGTTGTCTTTAGGATAAGCTACTTCATAAGTAGTTTCTAAGCTTAGGGACTGATGACCCCGCAGTTAAGTCCCGAATGTTTAACAAACATTTGAACGCTCTACACCAGGGGTCGGGTCTCCAATTTACTTGGCCACGACGGCCACATCTCAAGTTCCGAATCTCAGTGCGGGCCGGACAGCATATTTGCCGGTACTAACGCCTATTTTGACTTGTGACGTCACTGGTAAAGCGCAAACCTCTATACAAAGGCAGCTTTAGGCAACAATTAACAGAAACGGAGGAGAAAAAACAGTAGAAGAGGACTGGGTAGCATTGAGAGATGAAACAATGAAGGCAGCACAGGGCAGGGCAGACAGGACCTACAAAAAATCCTTGGATATCACAGGAAATACTAAATTTAATCCATGAAAGGAGAAAACATAAAAATGCAGTAAATGAAACGGGAGGGGGGGGGGATGGAGTACAGACGACTAAAAACATGAGATTGACAGGAAGTGCAAAATAGCTAAGCAGGAATGGCTGGAAGGCAAATGCAAGTCAGTAGGAGAATGTATAAATAGCGGAAAATAGATACAGCCTGCAGGAAAATAAGAGATATTTGGAGATAAGAAAAACAGCTCCATGAATATCAAGGAAACAGATGGAAAACCACTTCGCAGCAAAGGGGGGAAAGCTGAAAGGTTGGAAAAGTATATAGAGGTGCTCTACAAAGGAAATGAACTTCGAGACAATATTGTAGGAAGGAAAGAGGAAGTAGATGAAAATGAAATGGGGGGTACTATACTGAAAGACGAATTGCCAGAGCACTTAAGTAACTAAGTACAAATAAAGCCCCCTGCATTGGATGACATTCCCTCACAACTACTGAAGTCATTGGGATAACCACCTGTTGCGTAAGATATGAGACAGGCGAAGTACCCTCAGACTTTACGAAAAATGTTATAATCCCCATTCCAACAAAGAAAGCAGGCGCAGACAGGTGTGAAAACTACAGAACCATCAGTTTAATAAGTCATTGTTGCGAAATATTAACACGAATTATTTACAGAAGAATGGAAAAGCTTGTAGAAGCCGACCTCGAAGAAGATCAGTTTGGGTTCAGGAGAAATGTAGGAACTCTGTAGGAAATACTTTACGGCTTATCTTAGGAGGTAGGTTAAGGAAAGGCTAACCTACATTTCTAGCTTTTGGAAGTATGGAAAAAGCTTTTGACAATGATAATTGGAGTAGACTCTTTAAAAATCTGAAATCAGCTGGAGTAAAATATAGAGAACGGAGGGTTATTTACTGCTTGTACAAAAACCAGACAGCAGTTATCAGAGAAGGGCATGAAAGGGATACGTAGGTTGGGAAGGGTTGTAGCCTTTCTCCAATGTTATTCAATTGGTACATTGAGCAAGCTATAAAAGAAAGCAAGGAGAAATTTGGAGAAGGAATAAACGTCCAGGGTGAAGAAATAAAAACATTGCGTTTTGGCGATGACAACGTAATTTTGTCAGATCGAAATAGATCTGGAAAAGCAGTTGAACGGAAGGATAGTATGTTGAAAGGGGCATATAAGATGAACATTAACAAGAGCAAAACAAAGGTAATGGAGTGCAGTCTAAGAAAATCAGGTGATGCTGAAGGAATTAGATTAGGTGACGAAACAAAGAACGTAGACGAGTTTTGTTACTTGTGCAGTAAAATAACATATGGTGGTCGCAGTACAGAGGATATAAAATGCAGAATGGCAATGGGTAGAAAAGCGTTATTGAAAAAGAGAAATTTGTTAACATCGAATATTGATTTAAACCTAAGGAAGTTCTTTCTGAAGGCATTTGTATGGAGTGTTGCCTTGTATGGGAGTGAGACATGGACGATAAACAGTTCGGACAGGAAGAGGATAGAGGCTTTTGAAATGTGGTGCTACAGAATAATACTGAAGATTAGGTGGGTGGATCGCGTAACTAATGACGAGGTACTGAACAGAACTGAGCAGAAAAGGAATTTTTGGCATACCTTGACTAACAGAAGGGATCGAATGGTAGGACAAATTCTTAGACATCTAGGAATTGTGAATTTAGCGTTGGAGGGAAGTGTGTTGGGTAAAAACCGCAGAGGAAGACGAAGAGGTGGAAGTAAGCAGATTCAAAATGGAAATAGGTTGCCGTTCTTATGAAGAGATCTACATCTACATGGGATGAGATGAAGAGGATTACTCAGGAACAGAGTAGGGTGGAGACCTACATCAAACCACTCTGCGGACTGAAGTGACAACAACATCGTATTATCACCATCATATAACTCTTTACGTCCGTAAACCCAGCCGCGGGGGAGTATCCGAGCGGTCTGGAGCGCCACGTTACGGATCGCGCGGCCGCCCGCGTCGGAGGTTCACCCTGCCTCGTGTGTGGATGTGTGTGTTGTCCGTAGGTTTAAGTAGTTTGTAATTCTAGGGACTGATGACCAACGTAGTTTGGTCCCATACAATTACAAACATTTGAACATTTTTTGAACAAGATCAGTAACATTTGCATTTGAATTAGTTTAGTTCAGGTGACGGCTGCTGCTGCTTAACATGTATATATTGTTGTTGGTGGTAGTTCAGATGACCGGCTGCGGCGCATGCATTTACGTGACTGTTGTGCTAGTCAGTTGTTTACGATCGTCAAGTGAAGCAGTCGTGTTGAGACGAAATTCATGACGGCGTGTTAAATTTTCACCGCGCTATAATGTCCACTGCAGACGATCAGTATTTCAGATCCTTAGTACTTTGTAATTAAATTATTGGCCCTCGGTATATGGATGCGTGATCGTAAATGGATCATAATTATGAATCTCTTATGAGATCTGTATTTACCATGGATGGCTTATATACATTTTTTTCTCAGTTCTTTTGTTCTATGGCAAAGATGTTAGAAGAGATTCATGAGTATCATATTAAGATCGGCATCCTATATAAATCGTGACTAAGATGTCAGCTAATTATAGTAAATGGATCAATCTGTACTATAAAATGTGATGATACATTTGTAAAAATAAAATCATTCCTCAGTTCACTCGATTTCATTCATTTAATCGAATGGTCTGTTAGAACGCTGCGAAAGTATAACAGACTATCCTATCGGATGTATTGAAGTGACACGCCATTGGTGACCGAGCAGCCAGTCAGGAAATTATCTGTTGTTGTCAAGTGTTTAGAACTTTTGTGAATGCAGAACGCAATAGAAATATTACCAAAAAAACCGATTACATGGATATAACACATTTTCTAATTAATAGAAATTGAGCACATTCACCGGTATTGGTAATTTAAGACTTGTTTCAACTCAAATCTGCAAAATTAAAGTCACGCCCACGTAGTGACTGTTTCTCTGTTTTCTAAGTTTTTCTACGAACGTAATGACTTTTGGTTATGTTGTTAAGCAGGTACCTAAGAGCAAAATTTAATTCCTACCTGTGAATCGAGCAGCAATGCCATTTACAAGTAAATCTTCTAAAACAATGTATTTGCTATGTTACATATGTTCGTCCAAAATGCAGAAGTGCGAGTGCCGCAGCCGCCTTCATTTCCCATCCTTCATCTCACCTCTGCTAGAATCAGCTTTCACCAAACCTACAAAATTATTAACTGCAGGTTATTTACCTCAACACACTAGCTACACCATAACTAATTGTTGATCCCACATTTTTACCAAAACACACGGCTACAATTTTACCTTCAACAGCGGTTGCGTAGTATGCCGATGTTGACAGCAACTGAATGTGCACTGAAAACTCGGACAGAATGAAGAGTATAATCTTTGTGTTAGAATAAATAATGTTCATTGTGCTATACGGTTAACAGCTTCGTTTATGTACCCTGGCCCGGTCAGTAATTATCATTGCAAATGGAACATTTCATTGTCAACATTAACATACTCAGCAACTGCTTCCGTAAGTAAAATTTAACCAACACAGAATTCAGTGAATACATCAGGTACACTTTGTTACTTTTCAGTACACTTAGTGTGAAGTGTGGAATTAGTTTTTTTGAATCCAAAATCCTTTGAAACTGTGGCTCCAACTTTGTGGTATCAACAAATTGTCTCTTAATGTTCGTCGCTGAGGTTACTCTAGTATTTAGATTTGGCAAATTTGAGTAACGAAAATGTTTGTTCACATCTGTGTGTAGTGCCAAATACAGATAACCAACTTCGTGAAAATTCTTTGATGAGGGGGTAGTTTTCTTCTGGAAGAAACTTATAAAACTGCCTTTCTTAAATGTCTCCCTCATTGACTCACCTGCTTGTTGATTAGTTATTTCCATTTGCAACACTGCAGAAACATCTTCCTCTTCATAAGAGAAGGGGTTGCATAAAATTCGTATGTCCATCTAAATCGGAAAACCTGCCATATGACCAAAACATCCCCATGAAAAAGAGCGCGCAAAACTTGAAGCACGTTCCGTGATTGGCAGTTGGCTAAATGTGACACAATGTTCTGTTTGATATTACTTTTAAAAAGTATTAGCTTCTATTGTTATGCATGTAAAGATCACAAATAATAGTATCCTCCCCTTAAAGCTTTTTGTTCACTTCGTTTAAATGAAGAGCAACATCGGCCAAGAAAACTAATTTCTATAGCTACTCTTGGTCCGATAGAACTTCTAAGCAGTTATTTATTTATTTATTTTTCGTTTAGAAATATATGTTTATTCTCAAGCAAACAAGTGGACAAAATTTTATTACACGTTAGTCACCTTACTGCCGTGTGGTATAGGTCATTGGACAAAGATTGTCTTTTCTAGGAAACACTTGAATTGGTAGTATTTGATTTAATGGCTTCAAATAAAGTTCACAAAAGAAAATAAAGGTCTCATAACACAAGACCTATCCATGGATTTTGCAAAATTTTCTTCCTTTGGCTCCATAGTCTGCATTTATTCTGCCAACAAAACCTGCAAATCTACCACACAAATTACTCCCTTCATCGGCTGAGTTAAATTTCAGCCGAGAAAGAGGAAGGTCGCACTTCGTGGGTGAAGTAAACTATCATCACCTCTTACAGTGCCATACTGTGAAATCAGTGCTGCTAGTTCTTCGGTCTGAGCTAACACCTCTAAAGAACAGAAGAACGTGGGCATTATTATTGATGTCATAAAATTTGTCCTGGGCTATAGAATACCAAGCAAAGTTGGAAGCTCCTCTTTGAAACTGATTGCTTAAATCGGAGACAACGTCTTTATCTTAATGCGCTACAGTATTTGCTGAAAGAGAAACAACTTTACACAGGAACAATTCCTCTGCTGTAATCAGCATGCCGTTCTTTATGTAATTGCAATCCATGAATGGCTTGCTACGTTTGACGATTTCGTGGGCAATTCTTAAGCTTACTTTCGAAGCGGCTTCACTTTTATGAACAAGTTTCCTAAAAATGTTTTCCAAACAGTCTACGATTTAACATTTCGAATTTGTGCTCACGTACATTGTCTTGTAACACATCAAACTGTGCACCATGCTTTGTTTCATAATGACGGATGGATGTTAAAATATTTTATCACACCTATAAGTTCATTGCAGATTATAGACATGGCTTTGTTGATTTCCTCTATGACTAAGTATTTCACGCCCCCATGTATCACTGAATAGTCGATACCAAGCATCGACTTTTCTCTTTTTCGTTTCAGTCGACGTAATGCACAGTGTACACTTATTCGACACAAAAATCGTATAGGTTTTACAAACAAAGAAAACCTTATGTAACATGGTACACGCTACAACGAACGAACGAAAGAAACAAGACGAAATCAGAAAAGCAAAATAAGTCAGGAACCTGCTTGAAACTGGTGCACGGGCCCTATTTTGGAGACCCCTGCTATACACCATCGATCTCAGTCAAGCATCCTATATATATAGATGTACAAAAGCAAGCCAGTTGTTTATTTTATAGAAGAGCGTGAAAGGGAAGCATTCGTTGGGAAGGAAGTAAAACAATGGTGTACCCTTTCTCCAGTGTTGTTCATTTCGTACATTAAGCTGTAAACGAAAGCAAGGATATATTAGGAGAGGGATTTAAAGTTCAGGGTGAAGAAATAAAAACATTGCGTTTTGCTATAACATTGTAATTATCTGAGAGGCAGTTAAAGCCTCTGGAAAAGCAATTGAATGGAATTGACGGTGTGCTTAATATGAACATTAATAAGAGCAAAACAAGGCTAATGGAATGCAGTCTAAAAATGTCAATGCTGAAACAATTTGTTTAGGTGACTAATCAGTAAATGTAGATGAGTTTTGTTACTAGGGCAGTAAAATAACGTATGATTGTCGCAGCGCAGAGGATATAAAATGCAGATTGTCAGTGGAAAGAAAAGCTTTTTCGAATGAGACATTTGTTGTCATCGAATGTTAAGAGTAAGGAGGTGTTTTCTTAAGACATTTCTGTGGAGTATTGCCTTCTGCGGGAGTGAAACATTGAGAATAAATACTTGAGCCTGGAAGATGATAGAAGCTTTTGAAACGTGGTGCTGCAGAAGAATGCTGAAGATTAGGTGGGTGGATCGCGTAATTAATGAAGTACTGAACAGAATTGGGGAGAACAGGAATTTCTGGCATACCTAGACTAAAAGAAGGGATCGATTGGTAGGACACATTCTTAGACATCAGGGAATCGTAAATTCAGAATTGAAGGGAAGTATGTGGGGTAAAAATCTCAGAGGGAGACAAAGACGAATACAGTAAACAGATTCGAATGGATGTGGGTTGCCGTTCTTATGAGGAGATGAAAAGGCTTGCTCAGGATAGAGTAGGGTGGAGAGCTGTTGTTGATATTAGTGATGTGGTGCGTAATTTAATCCATGAAATGCACATTTAAGACTTGTAGATTATTCTTAGATGTTATAGTTCTTTTTTTTTTTGTCTTTTGTCAGCTTTGTGTGTGAATTGTTGTACTGTTATTGAATACAAGTTACAACATTATATCCTTGTTTAGTGAACTGTTTTAGGCAAACTAACAGGTTATGAGCCAGGACAAAAGTTAAAACATAAACACATTTAGAAAAACTGATTAGACAGAAATTTGTATTTAGATAACACGATCATATTATATGAAATACCTGCTATGGTTTTTGTTTCGTGATTCTAATTGATATTTGATCTTTCACTTTGGAAGAAATCGTTTAAGTAATTCTGTTGCTGTGAAACTGTTTCCAAAATTACTTGAAATGTAGGTTTCATGAAAACGACTACTCCAGTGGTAGACAAACTAACAGGCAAGGATGATTTTAATACGTAAAAAGTTTGGAATGAAACTAAACCTAATGCTGAGATATTATGGGACTATGCCGTGGGTGCAAGTACTGCTGCAAATGCAGGGACGAATACAGACATGTGGACACTTATTGCTTTGCGTGCGGATAAATCTCTGTATGCACGCGTCGCACTTACGACAAAAGCAAAAGAATCTCGGGATACTCTGGAAAACCTTTCCTACTTGTTGGTAAAACTAAAACAAGGTGGATGAATCTCTGGGATGATTTGTTGGGACACATTATCAAAATTTGATGGAAATGTTTAGAACTATGTAACTCATATTCTGGATGTAGCTAACAAATTGCAGAGCATGACCAAACCAGTTGATGATGGACTAATTGTACTTATTATGCTGAGAGGTGTACCAAAAGTTTGTCTGCTCTACCGAATGAGTGTAGAATCTAGTACTACGGATGAAACTTTCACTTCAGACAACATTAAAGAAAAGTTGCTAAATGGAAGTGTGGAAGAATACCCTAGATAGTGCTTTAAATACAAAACATTGTAAAAAGTCACAGCGGAGTTTTTCCAAAGATAAGTAAGAAGCCGGCCGAGGGGACTGAGGCGCTCCAGTCACGGTCTGCACGGCCACTACGGTCGGGGGTTCGAATCCTCCCTCGGGCATGGATATTTGTGCCGTCCTTAGTATAAGGTAGTTCATAAGTAGTTTGTAATTTTTGGGACTGATGACCCCATAGTTAAGTCCCATAAGCTGTACAAACATTTGATTTGATTAAACAAGAAAACAATAAAGTGTTTCAATTGCTGGATGTATGGTCACTTCAAGTCAATGACCCCAAAGACAACAATCTACTAAAAAGAACTTAAAGAACAGATAAATCATTGTTTTGTGCACTCTGTGTATCAGATTTCAATCAGAATGAGTGGATGATTGATTCTGGAACATCATCACATATGACTTCAAGAAAGGAATGGCGTCAAGATTTTATACAATAGAAGTGTGGACAAAAAGTTACAAATTGTGCTGATAATGTTGAATTAGTAAGTGAAGAGAGAGGAAATGTTACCGTCAATTCACCAGACGTAACTTCAATCAGGACTGTTATCCTTGTCCCTTGGATTAGCTGCTAATTTGTTGTTAATATCTGCTTTGGTTAAGAAGGGTATAAATGTTGTTTTGGACAAAGATGGATGTAAGTTGTTCAAAAGAGGTAAGCTATTTTGTTCTGGATCAGAGTCCAATGGCCTTTATAAACTGAAAAATGTTGTACCTGTGTTGTCAGATGGATGAGCTCTAGCTGTTAGAAAAGGTAGTAATGTTAAAGACTTGTGGCACTAGACTTGGTCATGTTAGAGTTGACGCTGGACTTAATTTGTGTTTGCAGAAGAGAGGCATAAACTTTGAGTGTTGTCAATCCTGAGTGCTAGGCAAGATGTTTAAATTTCCATTTCCTAAAGCTGGGGGACACCAGGTATCTAAGGTGCTTAGCTTACTTCATATGGATTTATGTGGTCTGATGGAGGAAATGTCACACGGAATGTCTGAGTACATGTATTTACTAGTGGACGATTATAGCAGGACGACATTGTTATTGTTTCAAGAGCAAAGATCAAACATTTGAATTCTTCTGGGATTTTAAAACTTGGGTAGATAATAGGGTTGGAGCAAAAATTAAGGCTGTAAGATCAGACAATGGTAGTGAATTTGTGAATCATTTCTCAGAGTGAATGGAATTGAACATTCAATTTGTGAGATGGCACGGTGCATGTTATTTGACTCAGATCTACCTAAACAGTATCGGGCAGAGGCATGCAGTACAGCTGTTTATATCAAGAATCGTGTTCCTCACATAATACTCAATGGTAAGACTGAATAGGAACTATGGAAAGGAAAAGTATCTTCTTTCAACCATTTGAAAGTGATTGGTTGTCGAGCCCTTATCCATGTTCCAGGTAAACTCGGAACAAAATGGCATGCAAAGGCAAAGGAATTTATTTTTGTGGATTATGGTGAACTGACTAAAGTGTACAGATTAATTGACCCACAGAATCCCAAGAAAATTGTGAAAGGAAGAAGTGCTGTTTTTCTTGAGAATGAGTTCTGGGCAGACAAAACAAGAACACAAACTGAAAGATAATTGTATATTCTGGCCAACTGGAATACTGAAGAGGTTGAAGCTAAGAAAGTAGTAGGAAGTGAGTAGTGATGAGACTGACACTGGTCAAAACTCTGACCACATTCTGGATACGGAAGAGAGAAAGGAAGGCGACAAACCAGTAAGGGATTGAGAGAGGATCCTGTGAATTTGAGATGGCAGAGAAAACTGGATAAAGGCTATTAAAGAAGAAATAATGAGCTTCCAGAAGAATGGTGTGGATCCACCAAAAGCTACAAGTATAGTTGGTAACAAGTGGGTATTTAAGCTAAAAAGTGCAGGTGGTACAGCTTCGATCGGGCTAGACTTGTTGCTAAATGATTTACCCAGTTTGGTATAGATTATGAAGAAACCTTTTCACCAGTAGTAATACGTGGCATTCTTAAAGTACTTATCAGTTAAGCTGTAAATTTGGATCTTGTGGCCGGCCGCAGTGGCCGACCGATCTGCGGCGCACCTATCACGGTCTTCAGGTCCGCTACGGTCGGGGGTTCGAATCCTTCCTCGAGCATGGGTGTTTGTGTTGTCCTTAGCGTAAGTACGAGCAGCGACTTGTCACCCTTCTAGGTCTCCAGAGGAGCGAGGCGTTTCTCAGGACTGGAAGAGTCAGAGCTGTAGGCCTCTGATACTAGAAATTTCCTGTGTACATCTACATACATACTCTGCGATCCACCGTAAGGTGCGTGTCGGAGGGTAGACTGTACCACTACTAGGCATTTACTTTCCTATTCCACTCCCAAATAGAACGAGGAAAAAAAGAAAGGATGCCTATATGCCTCCGTACGAGCCCTAATTTCTGTTATCTTGTCATTGTGATCAGTACGCGAAATATAAGTAGGTGGCACGAAGATCGTACTACACTCAGCTTCAAATTCCGGCCCTCTAAATTTCCTCAACACAAATTCACGAAAAGAGCGTCGTCCCTGATGAATACTCGTCGTCGATGACAACGTACTGTGTTCTATTACTTGGGAAGTCTTCCAGCCAGTCACAAATCTGTGAGTCTATTCCATAAGCTCGTATCTTCGTTAACAGTGTGCAGTGTGGCACCGCGTCAAACGTCTTTTTGAAGTCGAGAAAAACATAATCCGCCTGTTGCCCGTCATCCATGGATCGCAAGATGTCATGTGAGAAAAGGGCAAGCTGAGTTTCACATGAACGATGTTTCCTGAACCCGTGCTGGTTCGTAGAAAGAAGCATTTCCGTCTCAAGGAAATTTACTATATTCGAACTGAGAATATCCTCAAAAATTCTACAGGAAACTGATGTTAACGATATTGGCCTGCAATTGTGTGGGTCAGTTCTCTTTCCTTTCTTATAAACGGGAGTTAACTGCGCTCTTTTCCAGTCACTAGGAACTTTGCGCTGAATTAAAGATTCGCGATAAATGCAAGCTAAGTAAGGGGCCAATGCCGCAGAATACTCTTTGTAAAACCGAACTGGTATTCCATCCGTCCAGCAGACTTTTTCGTATTTAGCTCTCTCAGCTGCGTCTTTACACTGGAAATACCTATTACTATGTCCTCCATTTCGGAATTAGTACGTTGATCAAATGATGGTACATTTGCGCGGTCCTCCTTCGTGAAAGATTTCTTAAAGGATAAATTTAGAACTTCAGCTTTCCGTTCGGTTTCTTCTAATACTGCCCCGGAATGATCAGCGAGTGACTGGATAGTGGGCTTTGACCCGCTTATCAATTTTACATCTGAATTTTTCGGGTTCTCGGAAAGGGATAGCCGTGGTAATTATTGTTTGCTTCGCGCATAGATCTTTTTATAGACGCACCGAATCTCTACAAACTTTTGCCTGTCATTATTTGCGTGTTCTTTTTTTGAATCGAGAGTGCAACTGTCTTTGCTTTCGCAGCAGCTTTCTAACATTATTATTATACCACGGTGGATTTTTCCCATCCTTAATCGTCTTTACTTGCACATATTTCTCTAACCTTTTATTTACAATGCATTTAAATTTAGTTCGCAATTCCTCTACGCCCATAGTTCCGGAATTAAACGATGCCCATTCATTTTCTAAGTGCGATCGTAACAATTGTTTATCGGCTGCCGTGGTGGAGTAGCCGAGCGGTCTAAAGCGTCTCGCTGCGGAGCGCGCGGTTGCTCGCCGTGGAGGTTCGAGTCCTCCCTGGGGCATGGGTGTGTGTTGTCCTTAGGGTAGTTTACTTAGTAGTTTGTAAGCTAAGGACTAATGACCACGCAGTTTGGTCCGATAGATTTACAGACATTTGAACATTTGTTTATCGGCTCTTCCCAACAAAAACACGCTCCTATCCTTGTTGATTGGTTTATGAACTTGGTCACCATCGACGCTATGACGGTATATCCTGAAAACTGGTCTAATGTGGACCGCAAGTTGGCCGAGTTTGTGAAAATGCCGGTTTATCGGGAAGGCGTTAAAAAAGACTAGGTAAGTTTTTTTGTTATAAAATACTTGCTGCTGTTACTTTACAATGCACTACAAATGACGGAATATAGTAACACAAAATAAATGTAAGAGAATATCTAACAAATGAAATTGGCTACTTACACTCTGACGGACTTGAGCAAGGCGGTTTAGAAGAGAGACAGGCTGTGCAGACTGAGCGGCAGGCGGCTGTCCGCTGTGGCAGAGTGCGTTACGACCGCCAAGACTGCGCTCTCCTAGTTCTGATCATCACTGCTGTTGGTGAGATAAAGCATCTGCATACTGCATCAATGAGGATCAAGGAGTGTAGGTGGCCCACAAATAGCCTGTAACTGCTACACGCTACCATTTTAGTTTTAGCCTGCATTATGGGACCACAAAATAATTCTGGGGGTGTGGCCGAGTTATCCCGACTGCCCAGTTCTCGGAACTACTGCATCGTGACACCAATTCCTGTCTCTACACAGACATCGTTAATAAGGTCAGGCCTGTTCGTAACTATCAAAAATGGGGTCCACAAGGTTCGGTCTCGGGTCCTTTGCTGTTCTTAATATACTGGATGATCAAAAAGTCAGTATAAATTTGAAAATTTAATAAATCACGGAATAATGTAGATAGAGAAGTAAAAATTTACACACGTGCTTGGAATGACATGAGGTTTTGTTAGAAAAATACAAAAAAAAAAAAAAAAAAATACAAAAAAAAAAAAAAAAAAAAAACAAAAAACACTTCAAAAATGTACGACAGATGGCGCTTCATCTGATCAGAAAAGCAATAATTAGCATAACAAATAAAGACAAAGCAAAGACGATGTTCTTTACAGGAAATACTCAATATGTTTACCATCAATCCTCAACAATAGCTGTAGTCGAGGAATAAAGTTGTGAACTGCACTGTAAAGCATGTCCGGAGTTATGGTGAGGCACTGGCGTCGGATGTTGTCTTTCGGCATCCCTAGACATGTCGGTCGATCACGATACACTTGCGATTTCAGGTAACCCCAAAGCCAATAATCGCACGGACTGAGGTCTGGGGACCTGGGAGGCCAAGCATGACGAAAGAGGCGGCAGAGCACACGATCATCACCGAACGACGCGCGCAAGACATCTTTCACGAGTCTAGCAATACCTTTTTTGGTTCTAATAAAACTTCATGTCATTCTTAAGTATGTGTGTCAATTTTTACCTCTCTATCTACATTATTCCGTCATTTGTTAAATTTTGAAATTTATACTGGCTTTTTGATCACCCGGTACATTCCACATCTCGCTAAATATTTCTGAACTTGCCACATCATGATTTGGGGCCGGTTTGTCAATGTCTCGTTAAGTTCCAATTAAGATTTTAACTTGTCGTTAGCGGAGAATTGCGTTTGTCAATGTTTCGTTGTCAGTCAACGTGGCGTTAAAAGACGTCAAACTGGCCGTTAAGTTAGCGAGTAAAATTCTGCTCGTTACGCGATTAACGACCAGTTAAGGGAGAATCTGTATGAAAACGGCAGGATTCCAAAGTGCTACAATACCGCAGTATATCACGCGATAAAGATAGATTTATGGAACAAAAATATCGAAAGCAATACACGTATGATAAACTAGTGTATCGTTGTTGTTCTATGGCTTTATTCGGAAATTTTAACGTCATATTTCTCGCCTCATCCTTGTTAGCGATTAGACGAGTGTGATACATTGCAGATACGTATATCATAACCTTAAAAATATTATTGCGAAATCAAAATACGAACTTACGTGTGAAATGCCTGCAATAATAGATTTCGTTGATAATGAAGAAGATGCGAACACTTTCGACGGGATAGACGTCATTGCCCCAATAAGGCATCCCACATTGTGGTACTGCTGCTGGCGCTATAGAACTGTAACATATGCACAATTATTGCCAATAGTCTACCTCCGTAGTATTGTAATCGCACTGTTTTGACGATATTAATATGAATACACTGAGTGATCTCATCTAACTTCTGTTATTCATTCAAATACAGTGACTGGTCTAACATTTTACTCTGTTCTTAAGTAGAATAGCTGTCGTGGTAGGAATATGGAATAACAGCTGTCATAGCCTAATCAATCCTGTAGGTTTTGGAAAGGTAAGGTGTGTTATTTAGTGTTTGCAAATTACAGTCATCTGACAGCCAATCAAAGTTTCAACCAAACAAATTTCTTTCACTTACAACAATAACA
Source organism: Locusta migratoria (assembly GCA_026315105.1). Taxonomy (NCBI): domain Eukaryota; kingdom Metazoa; phylum Arthropoda; class Insecta; order Orthoptera; family Acrididae; genus Locusta; species Locusta migratoria. The sequence continues at coordinate 5,032,927 of CM048744.1, read as the reverse complement.
GTATCCTGAGATACAGGAACCTCGCATTCCACTTCAACTACGTACTTTCTCCACGAGGCACTCATATCCTGTACAAGATGATAAAACACTTAAGTTTATAAGAAGTTTTGTAACTTACAACGTATTAAAGTTCACAATTGCATTGCTACATTGTTTCATTTCAGCAACTCTAATGTAACAAGAATCTTACATCTTACAAAATAGGCTGTATGTATGTATGTTCCAAATCTCCTCCTAAACTACTGGACCGATTTCAACCAAACTTGGTACACATGTTCCTTAATATCAGGCAACAATCGCTGTCGGGATAAGAATCACCTACGACACATAGGTACGGAGATATGACGTCATAAACAATGAGATGCGCGAAAAACTGCTGCGTCAAACGACAATGCTGCACGTTTTCTTCTAAACCACTGGACCGATTTCACCCAAATTTGGTACACGTATTTCGTACCTGAGGTAAAAACTGCTGTAGGAGTATGAACCACGTACGATGCATGGTTCAAGAGATGTGACGTCATGAACAGTAGGAATCGCAAAAAACTTCTACATAATGCGACGAGACTTTATAAATACAATGTATGAGAATGACAGTACTTGGCGACTTGCAACAGACTTTAAACATAATTTCAAACTTTTATTAAACTTTTTCTCGCAGACAACCACATAAAAATAATGAAAGGAAAAAAGTTTCTCGCTTACTACTTTTTCGCTGTTTATGAAGCAAAACTATCACATTCGGTATAACGTTACAATTTATAATTTCTAAACTACCAATTATACTAGCAGGAAATTTTGCAGGCAGAATACACACCTAGAGCTGAATGTATGTTCGAAATTGTATCTCAGTATGATGCATAATTCATGAGATAAAAAAGGTAAAGCAGTCAACAATCCGAAGATTGGTTTGAGCACCTCAGTGCTTTACTAGGCATGGTCCTGTTTGGAGGTGCTATGCCGTTGCTTTCATGAGATACGGGGACGTAAAGAGTAACGTTCATGGAATACCGCCCCATCAAGCATCACGGTTTAATATATTACTTCTTCACTACTAACCATATTCGCAACAGATTTTACCGATATACAGCACTTACACAAATCAAAATATTCCTGCAAAATTTTACAATTGTACAACGTATCTATACTAATAATAAATCTGTAAATGTAGGCCTATCGGTGTTCGCTTCAATCTTCAGAACTACTGGACGAATTTTCATGCGGTTTTCACAGGAAACATGAGCGAAGATTGGTTCAGGATCTAGACATGATTTCATCAAAACAGAATCACGAAGTGTTTTCATAGACCTCGTATCTGTCTGTTCATCTATTAGAAACCACTTCTCCAAAACTATTTCAGGAATTCGCATGGTGTTTTGACAGGTAACTTCAGCGTACCTTGGGACAACATGTAGACTTAGTATCATAAAAATCGGATCACGGAAAGAACACCACAATTAAGCTTTTCATCGACAACCGTCATGTATCTTTCTCTTTCATCTCCAAAACTAATAGACAAATTTTCAGGGGTTTTTCACAGAAAACGTGATTGTATCTTGCGATTACAGAAACGCTTCATTTCGCAAAATCGGATCAGAAAAAGTAAGATATCACAATTTAAACATTTCTCTGAAAGCAATCGCATGTGTCTATTTGTAGAAAGTAATCTCCAAAAGTACTAAATGAACATTCATGAGGGTATCACAGATAAATAGAGAATATCCTGGGGCAACATATTGGCTTCATTTTATCAAAATCAGATCAGGAAAGTAAAAGATATCGTAACGTGAAGGCTTAGGTGTATTTCATGCTTGGAAAGAACGGCGTAATGTAGCAAAGAACTAATAGATAGCGCTGCGGGTGTTCGTGTGAAGTTCGGGGCAGCGATCGAATTATTACCCATTGAAAATACTACTTTCTCTGACTTTTCAAATTTACCATATTTCTGAAAATCGTTTCCTTCGTTGCTATGTTCTACGAAATATGATTCAACGCAATGAATATAAAACTGATACAATCCTCGCCGTGTTTAAATCCATATAGTTACATACGGATATCACGGTCTAACGTATACGTACAACTGCCGACACATTTTCAAGCGGTTTTCACAGGAAATTTGAGAAGATTGGGGCAACATAAATACATGATTTCATCAAAATCAGATCACGGAGAAAAAGATACATCGTAATCTTACAGTGTTTTCAGTAATTGTCTGTTCATCTATTAGAAATAGTTAATCTCCTAAACTACTTTACGGATTTGTATGGAGCAGCTTCGTTTCATAAAAGTGGAATCAGGGAAATTGTTTTAGATACAGGTTATGGTTGAAGTATGGATTGCGTAGTAAAGCAAACAAGCGATAGAGGCACTGTAGTGCACCAAAGAACTAATAAACACCGCTGCTGCATAATAAAGTATGGGGTAGTACAACAAGGAAGCGAACGTCTGTGACAGAATGAAGCAATCTTATGTCTACGAATACCAACAAACATTGAACATAGTGTTACTGATTTCTCTTTATGTATCTAATATTTAGCGACATTTCTTTGCTTATTGTGGCACGTTTCACCTTTTGTATCAAAAACTTTATGAAGATACATCGTTACGGACAATGGCTTTTTCTAACATTTGACATCTTGGCTAGGAGAGCTGAGTTTATTGACAGAGCGATCCAAGGAGGATTCTGTTTTTACTGAGTGAGGTCCGGAGCCCTAAAAACCATGATACACACTGGCTCTCCTTGAGCACGGGCACGTAAGGCAGTATATGAAATAAGTACTTACGTCTGTCGCTGTCGTGTTGGAGGCTGCGACGGGGTGGACAAAACATACGAGGGCCGTGACACTTCCAAGTATTGTTCTGAAGAGGGGGGCTTCCTCCACTTCTCATTGCCTCCGTTTTATTTTGGGCGTCGTCTTTTTTTGCCATTTTTTTTTAAATTATCGTATTTAGCACGAAGAACTTTTGCTGTTCTGCATGTATCGGGAAGATCATTAATTTCACACGCAACCACGCCGCTTCCTTCTCTTTCCATGTCGTTGCGTCCGTTTTCTTGCACTCTAGTATGTCCTTATATTTTTCTATTAGAGATACCAGACACTCACACTCATTCCTTGAAAAATTTGAGCAATCTCGTTTTTTATCCATACCGCCGAATAACAACTATCTGCAAAATTCTTTCCTGCTAGTGAAATATGGCGAACAGCTGTTTATTCCAAGGAGGTTAGCATAAATTCAGGCGGCACTCTCATTGGTTTGTATTGCAAACCTAGTCGAAATGTATCGTACCTTCTCGTTTCCTCCAGGTCAGCAAACGAGAGGTGTATCTGGCAATGACAAACGCAATGCACTTACCGAACACATTTAACCGGAAGTTAAGTCATCTTCTCCTTTACTAACGAGAGATGGACGAACCGGCCTTTAGCCAGCTTTCGGTGCCTAAATCTAATTTAGCGCAATAATTTGGAAACTTGGTTTTTAATACTTTGAAAGTTGGCGACTAATGAATGAACGTGTTTTCCGAAAGCAGCGATCATGTGAAAGACACTGGCGCTAGAGCACTAGCCTCAGGCCGCGTTCCTCCGTCAGACTGTCGCCTGATGAAGAAGTGCGAGCGTGTGGGGCATCGGACCAGCTGCGCTCTGGGCTGTGGGTAGAGGCGCAGGCGTGGATGCTTTTCAAAACATACGTACATGACCTCATAGATAACATCAGGAAGCGGCTACACGGGTAGCGGGAGCTGGGTGCCTTCAGAGAGTAACATATATTTGTCTGTGATGGCTTGCTGGGCGGTTTTTTAGGGCCTCAGAAACACGAACGCACGCACGCACGCACGCACACACACACACACACACACACACACACACACACACACATATATATATATATATATATATATATATATATATATATATATATATATAAAAGTGCGTTGGCCCACCGTGTTATACAAAACTGATTAGATCACTATTGCAAAAGAAAGAAAGGGGAAAAAAAAAGAAAAAAAAGAAAAAAAAATTTAAACACACACAACCTCCACAAGACTGGTAATCTTTTAATGAAACTCGAAATAGCGCGAACTTAAACGCTAAAAGTTTATGATTTGGTACAGAATCCCATGAAATTCTGGGCGTATGTAAAGTACCGGGTAATCGAGTCAGTATAAATTTGAAAACTTAATAAACCACGGGATAATGTAGATAGAGATGTAAAGATTGACACACATGCGTGGAATGACACGGGTTCCATTAAAAAAAAAAAAAAAAAAAAAAAAAAAAAAAAAAAAAAAAAAAAAAAAAAAAAAAGTTCAAAAAATGTCCGAGAGGTGGCGCTTCATCTCATCAGAATAGCAATAATTAGCATAACAAATTAAGACAATACAGAAAATGCTCACCATCATTCCTCAACAATAGCTGTAGTGTAGGAATAATGTTGCGAACAGAACTAACTGGTGAGGCACTGGCGTCGGATGTTGTCTTTCAGCATCCCTAGAGATGTCGGTCGATCACGATACACTTAAGACTTCAGGTAACGGTAACCCCAAAGCCAATAATCGGACGGATTGAGGTCTGGGGATCTGGGAGGCCAAGAATGACGAAATGGCGGCTGAGCTCACGATCGTAACCAAACGACACGCGCAAGACACCTTTCACGCATCTAGCAATATGGGGTGGAGCGCCATCCCCCATAAAAATCGTACGTTCCAGCAGGTGTTCATCATCCAGGCTGGGGATGATGCGATTTTGTAAATAACTGCGTATCTCACCCGTCCCGGTAGCAGTTACAAAACCAGAATTACACTGTTCCTCGAAGAAAAAACGGCCCGATAACGGTAGATGTGATAAATCCAACCCATACCGTGACTTTCTCGTCGTGCAATGGAGTTTCCACGACAGTTCTAGGTTTTTCGGTAGCCCAAATTCTGCAGTTGTGGGCGTTGACAGACCCTCGGAGCGTGAAATGAGCTGCTTCGGCCCACAACACGTTACTCAACCAACCGTTATCTTCCGCCATCTTTTGAAACGCCCACACCGCAAATGCCCTCCGCTTCACTAAATCGCCAGATAACTGTTCATGATGCCGATGGATTTCGCAACGATACCATCGAGGGTACGCCAAGTGCCAACCAAACAGTAGTGTATGGAATGCCGGTGCGACGTGCGACTGCACGAGCGCTGACTTCCCCGTGCACAGTCTCCAGTTCTTCCTGAACTGTCACAACAGCATTACGCCTTGTGCTCGGTCAGCCACTACGGGGTCTATCGTCTAAACAACCCGTGGCTTAGAACTTGGAAATCATTCTCGCCACAGCTGCATTTGTTAACGGACCTTTACCCGTTCGAATTCCCTTCCTGTGGCGATAGGATCGTAACGCTGAACTAGCACATTCCCCATTCTGATAATACAGCTTCACTAAAAGCGCCTTTTCATGTAACGTCAACATGCTGCGACTGCCGACGCATCTGATTCTCTCATTACAGCTCCTTTTATACACGATTTTCATGCGCAGTCACTGGCGTTTTGCTGTCCAGCGCCATCTGTCGGACTTTTATTGAATTTTTTACTTTATTTACTTTGTTGTAATAAAACCCCGTGTCATTCCAAGCATGTGTGTCAAGTTTTACCTATCTACATTATTCCGTGATTTATAAAGTTTTCAAATTTATACTGACTTTTTGATCGGGTGTACTAACGGGGAACATAATCGATACCTTTACTGTGCTGATGCTACGGATGACAGCTGTGCTAAAGCAGAATAGCTAAATTAATTCACCAAAGACGACTAAGCAAATACTCGAGAATTCGAAACAAGAAGAGCGACAGCATGTGTAATTTAGAATTATGTATCCAGGGGAGTATTGAAGCAACTTAAATCACTTAACAAAAGCAAGTCTCCCTTGTTTACCAATTAGGTTCGTGTCAGAGTATGTTGTTGCAATAGCTCCATACCTAGCTATCACATACGACCGTTCGCGCAGCGAAGGGTCCGCACACAGAGACTCTAAAGTTGCACAGGTCGCTCTAATATTCGACAGAGGCAGTAGGAGCGATCCGGAAAATTACAAGCCTGTATCATCGACGTCGGTTTGCAGCAGGAGTTTAGAAAATATCAGCAGCACAATAGTTTTTCCGTAGTACACGGTGTCTCACGAAAGACGCCTGCCGGGCGTCCGCGGATCGCTGTGTTCGGTACGGCTCCCGGCCGCCGCCACCGCATCCGCCGGCCACGGCAGCGCCCGATTCTCGGACTCTATTGTGCCGCGGGCGCGTACACTGAGTTAAAGTCTAAAAAAACATTGCCATCTGAGTAACCTAAGCTTACCTTCATTTACAGTAGATATTCAAAATGATGTCCCTCTATGGAATGAGCGGCCTGACATCTCTTGAACACATCTGCGAACACTCGACGAATTTCGGCTGCCGAAATCAGGTAAACAAATTATGACAGGCATGTGAACAATATCCTGCATCCATTTTTTTTTCAAGAACTTTGACCCAAAGAAAAGCTGTACGGTTATTTCATGAAGGACAATGCAAGACCATACATTACCAATGCTTCTATGGCAGCAATGCTAAGTGTCTTTGATGATAGTGTCGCGTTGCAATGGAAGCAGGCTTGACTTCGAACGCAACTGAACACAGCACTTATACTGAAAGCACGTTTATTACGAACTCAACATACACGCAGCACTGACTGCCTCTCAGGCAGAGTGCTCTGCTATTTATACACAAACAGAATTTACCAGAAATTAGAAGAACAGTTAACATAAGAAACAAGTAGAATTTACAAGTGAACATAAGAAAGATGTAGAATCTTCTGGAATTGTTAATTACAAAGAAATGAATTTTTGCCGGGGGACAGGATTGAACCAGTGATCTTCTGCACCGCAGTCCGTGACGCTATCCCCTGCGCCACGCCGGCAGTTGGTGTCCGTGGTCTCTCGCGGCATTGCTCCCTCTCCTGGAGAAACAGCGACCCGCTGTTATGATCCCTGTGGAGCCAGCTGCAATGTCCTGGATCTTGACCGTGTCATGGGTCCTCTGTATGACAGGTCAAGAGAATCCTTCCCTTCTCAAAGATTCCTGTCGTGGCTTCATCAGGAACATTACCGTCCTTGAACAAGAAGCCATTGTCGTCTACCTGCCCTTCAGGATCGTAGTAAGGCTTCATGCGCAGGACGGGAACAATGTCTCTTCGTTTTTGACGTTTCGACGACGGCTCATAATCCTCAACTTCGTATGTGACGTCTGACAGGCGGCGTATGACACGATACGGACCAAAATATCGCTTCAATAACTTTTCTGACAGTCCAACCTTCCGTATAGGGGTAAAAATCCATACCAGATCTCCTGGGCTGTACCCAACAGGTCGGTGCTTGTCGTTATACCGCTGACGGTCCTTCTCCTGGGCATCCAGTGTCCGTATGCCAGCCAGCTGTCTTGCTTCTTCTGAGCTGTTTAACATAGTCATCCTGAGTGTCGTCCGGTTGGAACGGGAACAGTGTATCCATTGTCGTCTCAGCTTCACGGCCATGGAGCAGAAAAAACTGAGTGAAGCCTGTGGTGTCTTGTCTTGCGGTATTGTAAGCAAATGTCACGACTGGCAGAATTGTATCTCAATCCTTCTGCTCAACATCGACGTACATCGACAGCATGTCGGCTAACGTCTTGTTAAAACGTTCCATAAGACCATTTGTCTGAGGATGGTATGCAGTTGCCATTCTGTGTACAATGTCGCACCGTGACATTACCTCTGATACTAGTTTTGACTGGAATACTTTTCCACGATCAGATATCATTACACGTGGTGCTCCATGCTTCAAAATAATGTAATCTACAAGGAATTTTGCGATCTCTGGAGCTTCTGCAGTCGGCACAGGTTTGGTGACAGCGTAGCGTCTGAAGTAGTCAGTGCAGACTATCATCCATCGTTTACAGGTTGTCGACTTCGGGAACCTCCCTAAAAGATCGATCCCAACTCGGTGGAATGGAGCTGCTGCCGGCGGAATCGGTACGAGATGTCCTGGAGGTAATTGCGGCACATGCGTCCGTCGCTGACACTCTTTACAGTGACTCACATAGTGCTTGACAGATCGGTAGAGACCTTTCCAATAATACCTGCGTCTGATTCTGTCTAGGGTCTTCACGAATCCCAGATGACCGGATATTGGAGCATCGTGGATATATTTGAGAATAGCTGGCTGGAGATGAGCTGGAACAACAAGTAGCCATTTGGGGCCCAGTGGATCGTAGTTGCTCTTATACAATGTTCCGTTTATAAGTTGGATCTCTCCATTGGCCGGTTCTCCTTTCTCCAAGGCCTCTATCATTGTTAATAGTGCTGGATTTTCTCTCTGTTCAGCTGTAACGTCATCTAATTCAGTAAGAGCTGAAATTTCATTAATGCTGTTGTGGTCCACTAATGGATTCCTCAAAAGGCAGTCGGCATCCTTGTGTTTGCGCCCATTCTTGAATACCACTGTGTCATCGTACTCTTGGAGTCTTAGTGCCCATCTTGCTAGTCGACCTGATGTATCCTTCAAGCTAGTCAACCAACACAAAGAATGGTGGTCTGTCACGGCGGTGAATGGTTTGCCGAATAAATACGGCCGAACTTGTTGATAGCCCAGATAACTGGATAGTTGACTGGCCGCCTCGTTCTCCCGATCTAAATACCTGTCACTTTTATCCTTGGGAATGTCAAGACAACGCGTATGCAAGCAATCGCCGTACACTCGAAGAGTTGCAAGACAGGATTCGACTAGTCATTTCCCACATTTCGGCAGCCGAAATTCGTCGAATGTTCGCAAATGTGTTCGAGAGATGTCGGGCCGCTCTTTCCATAGAGGGACATCATTTTGAACATCTACTGTAAATAAAGGAAAGCTTAGATTAGTCAGATGGCAATGTTTTTTAGACTTTAACTCAGTGCACGAGCCCGCGGCACAACAGAGTCCGAGAATCGGGCGCTGCCGCAGCCGGCGGATGCGGTGGCGGCGGCCGGGAGCCGCGGACGCGTGGCAGGCGCCTTTCGTGAGACATGGTGTAGAATACTTGTTAATACATTTGTTCGGTAATCGTAATGACATTAAATCGTCGTGCTCGTAGCGCAAGTGATACAGAGCGGCAAGTGCGAGCCTCGTCTACTCTGCAGAACTTAACGATAGTCACTCCGTCAATGTGTTTCATCAAAAAGCATTGAAATGCTGTTTTTCAGTATTCCACCATTACATTCGAGTTGTCACTGTTCACCTACAGGTTGCAAAAAATTGTAATGAAATTCTGTCCTAAAAAGCAATATTTGTAGGTACACCACCGTGCCTTCACCAGGTTTCTCTCAGTCTTATTAATGCCTCGGGTAGCTCGCTTCCTTCGGTGTTCACTGGTGATGCTGGAGTGTTTAAACGGCCGGGACGAAAATGAAAGCCAGTTTACTTTCTTTCCTCTTAACACTAGTACTACAAAACGACCACGATTCTGTTCGACACGCCCTTCCTCACGGCCGACTCCTCTACACATACACATTTGCCTTTAGTGGCATTGGCAGCATCGAAAATCCTCTGCGTGATTTCGTCCACAGTATTTAATTGTAGAGCCCAAACAATTTTCTTCATTAGGCCCCAAAAGTAAAATCGTGATTTCGGTCTGTCATTGATGTGGACCAAATTGTACTACTTGTCTTGAAAACTGTGCATTCAGAAATGTTTGCAGTCTGTGACTAATGTGCGGTGCAGTAGCTTCATGTTACGACGTATGCCTGACGCAATATCTTCTCAATGAGAGCAAAAACTTGCCCCTCTGTTGCAGTTCTATTAATTTCTAGAAATAAAGTTGGTAGCAATGTTTCCTTAGAAACATTCGGTAATTGTGACCAGTCGATCGTGCACGTAAATGACCAATGACGTAATCACAGATCATAAACGCCAATACAGTCACAAAAAAGCGTTGCTCAAAATGCCGGAGTGATACACGCTTTATTGTGACGAGTCTTTTGTTTACAAAATCGTGCTGCACAGTATTTATTAGAAGCCATTCTCATAAACTGTTGGTGGAGGAAAAGCGTGCTCTTCCAACGCTCGTAAGTCGCAGACGTTCTTCTCACCCACTTGGTAGCCGATGCTTCTGGTACCCTCAGCTTCCTATTTCCACTGTCACCTGCACTGTTATGCGATTTTGCAAATATCTCTATGCCAACCTCACAGAATAATTTTCTTCAGAAGCCGTCTGCACGTCATTACTAAAGCTTTCGAGCTGCAAGTTGTCAAAAATCAATCCACACCGATCTAAATACAGGTATTTTAGCCCAGTGAACGAAGACCGAAAAATGGCGATTAGGGGGAAAAATACGTGTAGTTGCAAATTTTTGTACAGTGGTAGTGGGGAGTGTCGTGAACAACATACTAAAACCCTGACATGTAGGGTCTGAGCGTTGTGGTGGAGGCGCGTTATCTCGCGTTTTTCTTAAATAACTCTAAAACCGTGGTCTCTAGTGAAAATATTTACCAGTACTAAATTAAGTTAGGTTAAATTTCCTACAGAAAAGGTCCCATTCATTTTTTCTGTAGGACTAATAGTTTTGTCATTACAAGGCGTGAAGCTGAATGCAGCCGTGTTCGGTCCCGGTCGTCGTTGTGTGGCAGAAGTGCAGAGCGCGGGCAGACGCGCGCATGCGCAGAGCAGAGCAGAGCAGAGCTCCGTTTATTTGTGGGGAGGGCCGTGGGAGCTGGTCGCCCGTCAACTGCGTGCTTCACGCGGCTTTTGTGAGGTGTGTTTGTACCTGGTACTTACTGTTTAATGGCTTAGATACGTTAACGAATCAAAAATCACTTGTTGCAGTTTACATGATGGTGTGCGAAGAGCATGAAATTCGTGACTGATAATTAAATATAGCAGCAGAGATTGTTTTATATTTGGAATGAGTTTTATTAAGTTATTACTTATTTTCAGTAATTAATATTGTCTGTACATGAAATATGTTCTATAAACAATGGCGGAAAAGTGTTTGAGCTGCGAGAGTCAGTGATCTATGCAATGTTGGTGGGAAAGGAATGCGTGGATTGGAAAATGCCAGTTACTTGAGAAAAGATGGGAAAGCTGAAGGTTTCAGAAACAAACCAAGTGATGGTGTTCATGCATCTTGCAGCAAAGAGTACACCAGAGGTGACTCAATTAAAAGATTTTCAAGAGAATGTCTTTCAGAGGAAGAGCCTTCAACAAACGATCAAAAGATTGCGCTCAGCTGAAGCGAAATTTGATTTTAAAAGTAACTGCCTTTTTCGTCCAGAAGCAACTGATGATGAATTTCTTGATAAACATAAGAAAAAACCAAAACCAGCGGCGAAAGGTTTACAGTGTTCGATCCTTCAGTTACGATAATAAGATTATATTTCATACAGAGGAGAGGAAGGATGAATGAGGATACACCACCCAAAGACGTATCGGTTAGTTACCTCCACACCACGTTAGCTGCAGATGAAAAGTATCACGAGGATTGCTGTAAAACATTCTTTATAGTCTCAGTGCCTAAATCTAGACCGAGTGGACGCCCTCAGCGCGCCAGTGGAGGAATACAGGGGAATGACGACTGCCAGTTCACCTTAGACGAGTTGTTGGAGCAAGTTTCTGGAACATTACCTCATATAAAGACAGTTAAGGAGTGGGAACTCACCAGGAAAACTGTTGTGTGCTTTTGTAGGTCAGCTGAAAAACTGTAAATGACGCTTCGTATTCTTCAAAGTGCAAAGATGAACAAGCAGAACGAGAAATAATTGTAAAGGCAGCTGCCACTAAAATTTTAAAAGATGTCCAGTCAATGGCGTAGGATAGTTCTGTTTCTCCACCCTGTGACAAATTCTGTTGTGAAGCTCAGGAAATGGTACCTCGTTCACTCTTAAGTCTTCAAGGACTGCATATCGGCGAAAAAAAGGGAAAGAAACAGAAAATTCAAACGAAATTGGCATCTATACCCCAAGTCCGTATTGCTGCCACTCGCCCAGGATCATTCGTATCACCCATATATATACACTTCATAATATTCTGTACTGAATCCTAGACAAGCAAGTAGATGGATCAGGGTTTTTGATCCAAACTTCCCGTGAACGAAGAGTGCGACAGGACGTGCTGTCGCACTCTTCGTTCACGGGAAGTTTGGATCAAAAACCCTGATCCATCTACTTGCTTGTCTAGGATTCAGTACAGCATATTATGAAGCACAACAGCTGCAGATATCAGATGTCTGCCACACTGTAAAGCCTGTTCCAAGTGGAACATTTTGTCAGTATATATACAACAATGTCCATTTCAGTGTCTCCACTATAGATGGCTGGAATACTCTCCACAGTATTGGGGGGAGGGTCATTAAATGCATCTCTCCCATCATCTGAAGACGTACAGACGCTTGAATCGTACAGTATGCGTATCAATCAATTTCCCACCTACAGGTGCAAGGCGATGTGCAGAGGTGCACTGTGTAGATCTGCTAGTAGCTAATACCTGTACTCCATTTAGTGTTAATGTATTTGTGGAAAATAAAAGTTCCAACAACTGTCATCGTACAACGCATTTTGTGCAATATAAACATTATGCAGTCACGTTATTTACGAGGTGAGCTGTGGAAGGGCCGGCATAGCTTGGTGAAACGGCCTGTAGTTGCCTCTGCGACCTCGCTCGCTCGACACCATTCCAGCGTCGTGCTTTCCCTCATTTTCTAACCCCCGCCCCACAAACCTGCCCTCTCACCCTTCAGTACTGTTCTACTGTACTTAAATGAGGCATAGGCTTTTAATATTTGGTCTTAATCCACTTCATTTAACAATAAACTTTAATTTTATACAAATAAAAGATTGTTTGCATAAACTTCTATTTTTTCCACCTCTTGTAATGAGAAAACTATTGATCCTATAGAAAAACTGAATAGAACCTTTTCTGTAGGAAATTTAACGTACTTTAATTTAGTACTGGGAAATATTTTCACTAGGGGCTATGGTTTTCGAGTTATTTAAAAAGGAGTGAAAAAGTGACCTTTAAAGGCGCCCCCGCCCCCTACAAGTCAGGATTTTTAGTATGATGTTCATGACACTCCCCGCTACCACTGTGCAAAAATTTGCGACTACATGAATTTGTTCCCCTAATTTTCCTTCTTTGACTGGGCTAATTCTTGGAATTGGTGGCAGTGTACCTTGACGCCGTAGGTTTCTGGCGCCGACACTACAATCGCTCTCTAGAAGGTTAGACCCGCAGCAGCTGCACTGCCTCTGATACGTACTAGTTGTGGTTTCAGAGTCGCGGACACACACAATCTCCAACAAGATTGAACGCTGCTATCATCGACAGTGCGATTATTGCTATGAAGTACAAATACATGCTAGTACCCTGTCAAAGTTTTACAAAATATAGCGTTCTCACAATACGCGCAATAAATGCATGTTTATTCCACTCGGATGGTGGTTTCCCCCCCAGGGGGCCCACAGCTCTTTTGTGGGTATGTGTGTGGCGCGCACGGGGCCCCGAGCCGAAGTAGCCTTTCTTCTTCCCCAGGCTGCTGCTTCACACACACCCCCTCCCCCGGTTCGTGCCTTTGCCCAGAGACGGGTGTCTCAGTAAAATTAGGTTATCTCCTTTTCCACGCTTTCCTTTTTCTACTGGTCCTTCCCTCCTTTCACTCGTTTTTCCGCTCATTCTTCTTACTCTGTTGTTCCTACCTTGGAGCAATCCTTATCATCTCCGCTTCGGCGTTTGAGATTCTCCCTTTTCTGTCTGTCTCTATTCTTCTTCCTTCCTCACTGTGCCTGTCTGAGGGCGGACCGACGCATTTATCATGCGTAGCAGGTGAGGGGGTAACGCGTAATTCCCCGCCCCGGGTAGACAAGTAGGGCACGTACGTACCCCCTGGTAACGGCCAGGCCCAGGGAGGGGTGATTACCCGAGCTGGTACCTTCCGAACATGCCGATTGGTCCCTCCGTCAGTGCTCGGGAGGTGTGACCTGAGGTATGAACAATCACCTAAGGCGGGTAAGCCCTCAGAGAGGGCCCCCACTAGGAAGGAGCACGCCGTCGGAGACGCCGGTAATCACGGGGGACACTTCCTCAATGACTTCCTTCTCTTCTTCTGTGACGTTGACCCAGAAACGAAAGATAGATTCGCCTCAGCAGAAGAAAACATTGACTAAACTACCGAAATTTCTTGTTGTCTCTCGAACCGACGGTAAAGATTTCAATTCCGTAAACCCTTTCGTCATTCAGAAAGGTGTTGATGCAATTGCTGGCCCCGTTAAAACCTGTTCGCGTCAGCGCAATGGCACATTGTTGATGGAAGCGGACAGTGCCTTCCAGGCCCAAAAACTAATACGGACTACGTTGTTACACATGTTTCCTGTCAAGGTGGAAGCACATCGCACACTCAACTCGTCACGGGGGGTAGTTTTTACGAGATCCCTTGACGGGTTGTCTGACGATGACATACAAACCTATATGTCCGATCAGGGTGTAACAGCCGTCCATAGGGTGTTGAAAAAGGTAGATAAGCAGCTGACACCGACTCGCACTGTATTTTTGACGTTAGACAGAGTTGAACTCCCGTCGAAGGTCAAAGCAGGGTACGAAGTTATCTCCGTCCGCCCTTATGTGCCAAACCCAACGCGCTGTTTCCAGTGCCACAGATACAACCACACCCGTCAATCTTGCCCTAATGCAGCAAAATGTGTCACTTGTGGTAGGGACGCCCATGAGGGGGATTGCCCACCTCCGTCCCCTCACTGCCTTAATTGCAATGGTGACCATGCGGCTTCCTCTCGGGACTGCCTTGTATATAAGGATGAAAAGGTCATCCAGCAAATTCGGTTTACGGAAAAGGTATCAACATCTGCCGCTCGAAAGTTGTTGCCGAGTCGAAAGCCCACTGTCCTCCCAGCGGGCACATACAGTAAGGCCCTCACCTCCACTCTACCTACTAAGGATTCCAGTACCCAGACCTGTGACTTCACTTTCGCTGACACAGTTGTGCGATCCGCCAGCCCGAAGATTGCCCGTTCCACGTCCCCGCTTCCTCCTGCTGCTTCTAAAGTTTAGTCTTCGTCAACCTCTAATAAACCGCGGGCACCTAAACAAGATGCCCAGACTTTGAAAGAGGAACCCGTCCGTGAAGATTTTCTGCGTACTCAGGCTTCCCAACCGTCAACTGCCTCTTCTCACCGTCACTCTTCCAGAAGAGCCAACAAAAAAGACTTCCTCTCCTTCCCCGCCGAGGCGTGACCCATCCGTCACGCCGCCCAACAGTAGTCGGCCCCGCTCATCTTCTGTCTCGCCGGGACGCACTACTGTTAGCCGGGCATCCGGCATTTTACCGGCGGCAGAAGCTGCCCCTCCTGATAAAATCGGGAAGGTGGCAGATGTATCATTTGAACCTATGGAACATGACTCTCTGCCTCTAGTTGTCACTTGACAGGCAGCGGGCCGCACGGCTCCCGCCAGCCATAAACCAATGGGTGGCCTCGCGGTCGGCGTGGCAGCCAGTCCTCAGCGAGCCGCTGTAGGCGTGCGACTGACAGCTTTCTGTGAATGTAGCTTCGCGTGCTTTACGATGTGCGACGAAAGTAGTAGAGGAAGACCGAGGCTGCACTCACCTCGAAACTTCCAAAAAGTGGCGGACATGGCATAGTTATACGGAGTCAGGCACGTGAATACGTGTGTTCTCTGTGGGAGTATTTTGAGAGAGAGGGGGGGGGGATGCAGGGGGGCCTCTTGCACCTCTGGATAAAGTGGTGGAGCGAACTGCAGCTGCTCTGCAAATCAGCGAACGATCAGTGATAGGGATCTGCGAGGAGAAATTCGCAAAAGAAGACGCAGGTGAATCATCTACGTTGGAGACACCTGGGAAGATGGGATTCGACGGCAGATATACGCATTTTATTCGAGGAAGGAGTATCCGACACTCAAAAAACTACATGCTACTGTCGTAGCAGCGGACCTGTTTGAAGGCAGTAAATCGTCCTTGTTACGAATCGTGAAAATGTTAGGTTTTCGCTATAAATCTATTTCTGGAAGAAAGTTGTTAATGGAACGGTAAGATATTGCAGTTTGGCGATGCCGCTTTCTTAGAGAATTAGTAGGGACTAATTTTGACGGTATCGTTTGGCTTGATGAGACATGGGTGAATGCAGGACACACTTTTAAAAAAGGTTGGACGGACGATACCATCAACGGTAGTATAGCCCCGATAGGCAGAGGAAAGAGAATAATTGTAGCGCATGCCGGAAGCTCAAAAGGTTTCATCCCGAATTGTCTGCTTTTATTCAGTCCAAAGAAGACCTCCGACTACCACGAAGAGATGAACCACAATACTTTCGTGAAATGCTTTGAAGACTGTGCTTCAAAACTTAACAAAGACATCTATAATTATTATGGATAACGCTCCATACCATTCAGTTATCCAGGACAAGGCACCCACAAAGGCAAAGAAGAAAAACGACATTGTTTGCCGGCTACTGAAACGTAAAATACAGTTCGACGGCAATTTGACAAGGGCGGAATTATTACAATTTGTATCGCAACACAAACCAAAGAATCCCATTTACATTGTGGATGAAGTAGCCAAAAAATACGGGCATAAAATGATCAGATTGCCTCACTACCATTCCCACTTTAACGCAATAGAGCTGATTGGGGCACAGGTTAAACAGCATATTGCTGTAGAAAACAGAAAATTCACATTAACTGAAGTGGAACGCCTGTTGAAAGTGGCAGTTCAAACAGTGACACCAGAAGACTGGCGAAAGGTAGTGCATCATGTGAAAGGAGTAATTCAGGAAACCTGGAAGAATGGTGTCTTACAACAACGTGTCGAAGACTTAATAATATCCGTCAATACCAGCAGCGACACAGATAGCTCCAGTGACTCTGAATTAAGCGGTGTTTTCCCGTTGTCTGATTAGTGTATAGTTTACGTACTGCCAGCAAATAATGTGTTTGTGAATTTATTTAGTTTAACATCTCATTCTTGTTGAGAGGCTAAAAATTACTGTTCAACCACCTCCCGTCATCTCCGTATGGCAAGTTACACTGCATTTTAATTAAAATTTATTTTTGTAGACTCTAAGATGTTAATGTGTGTAATAAAATAGATTTCGTGATCTGCAATGAAAAGAAGGAAAATTTTTCGGACGCGAAAATCTCTTACTTCAATAGCCCATGTAAAACCGGCGTTAAGTAAAAAAGAAATTTTTTTTGTGCTTAGAAATATCGCTGAGATTGATACTGTACGTAGATTTCAAAATTTTTACGTAAATTTTGTAGGAAATAGATATTTTAAACATCATACTTGTTAAAGAGTTCAATATTGACACAGATGCGTAAAAACGTAGTTTTCAGAAATTTATATACCGGAAACGCAATGCACTACGAAAACTTTAAAGATTCGTTGCCAAGCGAGTTACTTTAGCAATGAATGGAAAAAAAATTGTTTTGAGACCAATAGTTTTTAAGATATGAAGTGATCCGTTTGAAGCTGTTAGCGAACTAGAAAACTTTTAAAAAATTCGAACAAATTAACGTAGCTCTTGCCCTAATTAAAATCAAGGATAGATTTTTGACATACTGTGAGACTTTATAGATACGTACATCGTGTGTGAATTTGAAATTTTTTACTCGATTCTTGTACAAAATAGAGGCTTTAAAGCGATTTTCTATCGCCGCGTGGAGCGATGCGCTGTGGCGGCTGCCGCCAGCCAGTGCTTGACGTGACAACGCTGCAGCTTTGGCCCGCTAACGTCAAGTGACAACTAATTTAAATCAGACTATAGATGGCGACAGTAGAGCTCCCTAGAAGTCCGGTCCTCAGCGGCCGTCGATGTGACCCCACCTGCTTGTTCATTTTTATCTTCCTTTCTTCTCTCATTTTTTATCATGGCGCTCCTTCAATGGAATATTCGCGGCTTTCGTTCCAATCGGGAGGAATTAAAACTACTCCTTCGATTGCACTGCCCGCTTCTAGTTTGTCTCCAAGAAACTAAGTTACGTCCATGTGATCGTGCAGTCTTCCCCCACTAAACATCTATGCGTTTCGACCTGCCACCTGTGGAAAGTACCCCAGCCCATGGAGGGGTTCTGATGCTCAATTGGGACAACGTCTATCACCATCCCATTTCATTGCATACTCACCTACAGGCAGTTGCGTCCGCATCACTCTCTCCACCTTTTCCTTTTCCCTCTGTAATATCTATTCGCCATCGTCATCTGTCCTTACTAGGGCAGATGTGCTACACCTCGTTGACCAGCTCCCTCCACCTTTCGTGTTGGTTGGCGACTTTAATGCCCATCACCCCCTATGGGGCTCTCCAGCACCTTGTCCGAGATGCTCCCTTTTGGTGGACCTTCTCCAACACCTCAATCTTGTCAGCCTCAACACCGGTGCACCGACCTTCCTTTCAGACACAACACATACTTATTCCCATAGAGACCTCGCGATATGCACTCCTCAGCTTGCCGGTCCGTTTGAGTGGTATGCACTTTCTGACACGTACTCGAGTGACCATTTTCCTTGTCATCCACATCCTGCATCATTCCCCACCTTCTCGTCCCACCAGTTGGAACATTTCTAAAGCCGACTGGGGGCTTTTTTCTTCCATGGCAGTTTTTCACGATCAGAATTTTCCTACCTGTGACAGTCAGGTCGAATACCTCACAGAGGTTATTCTCACAGCTGCCGAACATTCCATACCTCGTACATCCTCTTCTCTACATCGTGTCCCGGTCCCTTGGTGGACTGCAGCCTGCCGCGACGCTCTTAGAGCCCGGCGCCGTGCTCTACGCACCTTCCACCGCAACCTGACGTTGGAGAATTGTATAAATTATAAACGACTGTGAGCGCAATGTCGTCGTGTTATCAACGACAGCAAAAAAGCTTGCTAAACAGCTTTTACTAGTTCTTTTAACCGTTTTACTCCCTCCACGGTTGTCTGGGGTGGCCTACGCCGTTTATCCGGCATAAAGGTCCACACCCCGATTTCTGGCCTGACCGTCGAGAACGCAGTCCTCGTGGACCCCGCTGATGTTTCCAATTCATTAGGCCGTTTCTATGCGGAGGCTTCGAGCTTTGCCAATTACCACCCTGCCTTCCTCTCTCGCAAACAGGCAGAGGAGTTACGGCCGCCTTCTTTCCACTCTTTTAATCGTAAAAATTATGTCTCCTTCAGCATGCAGGAGCTAGACCGTGCTCTCTCCCTGTCCCGATCTTTTGCACCCGTCCCCGATTCCATCCATACTGAGATGCTGAAGAACCTTTCTCCTGCGGACA
Organism: Locusta migratoria; assembly: GCA_026315105.1. NCBI lineage: Eukaryota > Metazoa > Arthropoda > Insecta > Orthoptera > Acrididae > Locusta > Locusta migratoria. The sequence goes on along the minus strand of CM048744.1, from coordinate 5,013,639 downwards.
AGTGTTTTCTTCTTAGTACCTACAATCGCATATGGACTGAAGGTCAGGTTCCCACAAGTTGGCGTGAAGCCATTGTTGTCCCCATCCCCAAACCAGGGAAGGACAAACAGCTTCCATCAAGTTATCGCCCTATTTATCTTACTAGCTGCGTCTGTAAGGTGATGGAACGGATGGTTGACGCTCGGTTGATCTGGCTCCTCGAATCTCGACGCCTCCTAACAAATGTCCAATGCGGTTTTCGTGGACACCGCTCTGGTGCTGCTCACCTCGTTACGTTGTCGACCTTTATTATGAATAACATTTTAAGGAATCGTCAAACGGTAGCAGTGTTCTTCGACCTAGAGAAGGCTTATGATACCTGTTGGAGGGCGGGCATTCTCCGCACATTGCACACATGGGACCTTCGTGGCCGCCTCCCTCTCTTTATTCAAGCATTTTTGGCGGATCGCAAGTTCAGAGTACGGGTGGGCTCTGCTTTGTCAGATACCTTCGCCAGGAGAACGGGGTGCCACAGGGCTCCGTCTTGAGCGTGGCTCTTTTTGCCATTGCAATCAATCCAATCGTAGACTGCCTTTCAGCCGACGTATCCGGATCCCTTTTTGTAGACGATTTCGCAATTTATTGCTGCGCCCAGCGGACGTGTCTCTTGGAGCGTTGTCTTCAACGCTGTCTTGACCGCCTATATTCCTGGAGCATCGCGAACGGCTTCCGCTCCTCCACTGAGAAAACGGTGTGTATAAACTTCTGGAGATACAAGGAATTTCTTCCACCTTCTCTACGTCTCGGCCCCGTTGCTCTCCCATTCGTGGAGACCTCAAAATTCTTGGGGCTAATGTTAGATCGGAAACTTTGCTGGCCCACACACGTGTCTTACCTGGCTGCCCGTTGTGCCCGATCCCTTAATGTTCTTCGTGTCCTCAGTGGCACATCATGGGGAGCGGATCGTACCGTCCTGCGTCACCTTTACCAGGCCATTGTTCAGTCGAAGCTCGACTACGGAATCCTCGTATACTCATCTGCACGGCCGTCGATTCTCCGCCGTCTCAACTCTATTCACCATCGGGGATTACGTCTGGCGACCGGTGCATTATACCAGCCCTGTTGAAAGTCTCTATGCCGAAGCTGCTGCATTACCCTTCACCACTCGGCGTGACATACTCTTGTGTCGGTACGCATGCCGCTTGCGGTCGATGCCCAACCATCCATCTTACAGATTATTTTTGACGACTCACTCGATCGCCAATATCAGTTGTCTGCAATAGACTTGCTTCCACCTGGAGTTCGGTTTCACCGCCTGCTTCAGCGGCTCTATTTTACCCTTCCTTCAACATTTAGGTTGAGCGAGAGCCCATTGCCACCGTGGCATCAGGCCCAGGTTCACACTCACCTTGAACTTAGTTCGCTTCCCAAGGAGAGCACCCCGGATTTGGTATACCGCTCGAGGCTTGTCGAACTCTGTTCGCGGTTAGATAATGCCATATTTACCTACACTGATGGTTCGAAGAGCACTGACGTTGTCGGATCTGCACTCGTCGTCGGGGACAACTATTTCCAATACAAGCTCCCTGACCGTTGCTCGAATTTCACGGCTGAGCTTTTTGCCCTCCACCAGGCTGTTTTATATACCTGCCGCTGCCCCCATCCTTTCTATTACAGCAGTCACGTTTCTTTTCTGTCGGTCCCTGGCCACGTGGGTGTGCCCGGGAATGATACCGCCGACATAGCAGCCAAGGCAGCAGCTCTTTTGCCTTGCATGACTACTTTTTGCGTCCCATCGGACGATGTTCAACGGGCTCTTCGCCGGAGTATTGTGTCGTCCTGGCACAGTGCGTGGTTTTCACTGTACGACAATAAATTGAGAACTGTAAATTGGATGACTTCCTCACGCCCCTCTCGGCGAGAGGTGGTCATCCTGGCCCGGTTGCGGATCGGTCACTGCCGCTTCAGCCACCGTCATTTGCTAACCGCCGATCCTGCACCGCTGTGCTCCTGCGGTGTTGCTGACGGTGCGACACGTTTTATTGTCTTGTGTTAATTTTAATCATCTCCGTGTAGCCCGTGTAGCCCTTCACTTTCTGTCTACTCTGGAGGAACTTTTAGCTGATGACACACGAGCAGCTGCTCGAGTTTTGCGTTTTATCAACATGGGCAATCTATCAAAGGATATTCAACCCTTTTAATTATTTTTATCTTTCGTTCTTAGCCTTGTTTTAATACTCTATCTGGTAGTTAGCAATTTTTTCGAGATCTAGCGAATCTCTGTTCTTATCTGGGCGCTAATGACCTTAGCAGTTGTGTGCTCTAAAACCACAAAAAAGGGGGCTCAAAAACTGATCCGCGCCACGCTTTTGCACACCTTCCCGGTAAAAGTCGAAGCCCACCGTACCCTTAACTCGTTACGTGGAGTGGTCTACTCTCGATCCCTCAACGGGTTATCTGACGAAGAAATAAAGGACTACTTGAGTGATCAGGGCGTCTTAGCTGTCCATAGGGTTATGAAAAAGCTGATACAGGTTTGATACCAACCTAAACCGTATTTTTGACATTTGTCAAGGTGGATCTCCCTTCCCAAATCAAAGCAGGATACGAAATCGTATCAGTTCGCCCCTATATCCCGAATCCCACACGTTGTTACCAGTGCCACAGGTATAATCATACCCTTGAGTCTTGCCCTCGTGCAGCCAAATGCGTCATCTACGGTAGGGACGCTTATGAGGAGGACTGTCCGCCTCCATCCCCTCGCTGTATGTGGTGACCATGCTGCTTCATCCAGAGACTGTCCTGTTTACAAGGAGGAGCGGGTAGTCCAAGAAACCAGAGTACGCGAAAAAGTTTCGACCTCTGCTGCGCGGAAGATACTAGCTAGTCGAAAGCCCGCTGACCTCTCAGCGGGTAAATACAGCGCTGTCCTTCCCTCTCCTCGCCCTACTAAGGAGGTTGGCACACAAACGTGTGACCTTACGTTTAGCGACACGGTTGTTAGATCGGCCAGCCCAAAGATTGCCCGCTCAACCTCTCCACTCACTTCCTCTCACCGAAAAACACAGCCATCAGCAGCTCCTCCCAAATCACGGGCGTCTAAATCGGATGCCTGAACATCCAAGAAAGAGCCTGTCCGTGAAAATTACTTAAGATCTTTGGCTGCACAACCTACGTCTGCGCACAATCTCATCTTCATTCCCCTAATAAGGCACACAGAAAAGAGTTCCTCTCCTTCCCCGCCACGGCGCGACTCAACTGTCACGGCATCTAGCAGTGGCACCACCCGGTCTTCCTCTGTCTCTCCAGGGCGCGCTACTGCTAGCCGATCATCCGGCCCTTTACTGGCGGAGGAAGCTGCCCCTGCCGATAAATCCAGGCAGGCGGCGGAAACTCCAGATGAAGATGGAACACGACCCTTTACCTGTAGATTCCAGTAGCAGTGTTCCCTCGAAGTCAGACCCTCAGTGGCCAGCGAGGTGATCTCCTCTAGCTTGTTCTTCTTTCTATCTTCACTCACTTTAGCGAACTCCTTCAATGGAATATTCGCGGCATTCGTTCCAACAGAGAAGAATTGAAACTACTACTCAGATTGCACCGTCCATTCGTGGTCAGACTTCAAGAAACGAAGTTACGCTCACGCGACAACATACTTTTTTCACAATATGCCCCCTGTGGAGGGTATTGCAACCCATGTAGGGGTTATGTTGCTCATTAGAGATGACATATACTACCATCATATTCCACTGCACACTCAACTACAGGCAGTTGCCGTCCGCATCATTCTTCCCACCTTTTCCTTCTCCCTTTGTAACATCTATACCCCATCGTCTTCTGCCTTTACTAGGGCAGATGTGCTGCACCTTGTTGCCCAACTTCCTTCCCACTTTTTGTTGATAGGGGATTTCAACGCCCACCACCCCGTATGGGGTTCTCCGGCCTCTTGCCAGAGAGGCTGCCTTTTAGCGGACATTCTCAACCATGTTAATTTTGTCTGCCTAAACACAGGTGCACCGACCTTTCTTTCAGGTACGACGCATACCTACTCTCACTTGGACCCCTCGATATGCACTGCTCAACTTGCGCGTCGGTTTGAGTGGTATGCTCTCTCTGATACGTACGCGAGCGACCATTTCCCCAGTGTAATTCATCTCCATCATACCCAACCTCCGGGTTCCACTAGTTGGAACATCTCCAAAGCTGACTGGGGACTGTTCTGCTCCATGGCGGTTTTCAATGATGCGAACTTCCCCACCTGTGACAGTCAGGTCGAATACCTCACGGAAGTCATTCTCAATGCTGCCGAATATTCCATTCCACGTACTTCCTCTTCTCGACGTACAGTCCCAGTCCCCTGGTGGACTGCGGCTTGCCGCGACGTGCTCTACGCACCTTCCGCCGCCACCCAACGTTGTCGAACTGTATCAATTACAAACGTCTAAGAGCGCAATGCCGTTGAGTCATCAAGGAAAGCAAACGGGCCTGCTGGATTTCTTTTACTAGTTCATTTAACAGACTTACTCCTCCTTCTGTTGTCTGGGGGAGCGTGCGCCGGTTATCTGGCAATAAGGTCCACTCCCGTCCCTGGCTTGACCGTCTTCGTGGACCAGCCGGTATATCAAATGCTTTAGGTCAATCCGCACATTACCATCCCGCCTTTCTCCCTCGAAAACAGACGGAAGAGGCACTGCCACCTTCCTTCCAATCTCTCAATCGGGAAAGTTACAATGGCACCTTCACCATGCAGGAGCTTGAACGTGCTCTCTCCGTGTCCCGATCTGCTCCAGGGCCCGATGCAATCCATATACAGATGCTGAAGAACCTTTCTCTTGCGGGGTAAATGTTTTCTCCTCCGCACTTATAATCGCACATGGATTGAAGGTCAGGTCATCACGCGCTGGTGTGAAGCAATTGTTGTTCCCATACCAAAACCAGGGAAGGACAAACATCTTCCTTCCAGTTATCGCCCCATTTCTCTCACCAGCTGCGTTTGCAAGGTGATGGAACGCATGGTTAATGCTCGGCTGATTTGGCTACTCGAATCTCGCCGTCTCCTCACCAACTTACAATGCGGATTTTGTAGGCATCGTTCTGCTATCGACCACCTCGTTACCTTGCCGACCTATATTATGAATAACTTTTTGCGTAATCGCCATACGGTGGGTGTGATATTTGATTTGGAGAAGGCTTATGACACCTGTTGGAGGGCCGGTATTCTCCGCACGCTCCATACATGGGGCTTTCGCGGCCGCCTCCCCCTTTTTATTCAAGCGATTTTACTAGATCGACGGTTCAGGGTACTAGTGGGCTCTGTTTTGTCGGACACCTTTCGCCTGCAGAATGGGGTGCCACAAGGATCTGTGTTGAGCGTGGCACTTTTCGCCATAGCAATTAACCTAATTATGGATTGTCTTCCGGCCGACGTCTCTGGCCCCCCTTTTTGTGGACGACTTTGCGATTTACTACAGTGCCCAGAGAACTTGTCTCCTGGAACGCTGTCTTCAGCATTGTCTCGACTGTCTTTACTCTTGGAGTGTCGCCAATGGCTTCCAGTTCTCCAGTGAGATAACAGTCTGTATAAATTTCTGGAGGTACAAAGAGTTCCTTCCACCGTCTCTCCATCTTGTCCCCGTTACTCCGCCTTTCATGGAGACGCCAAAATTTTTAAGGCTAATATTGGACAGGAAACTCTGCTGGTCCCTGCATGTGTCCTATCTGGCTGGCTGGTGTATTTGTTTCCTTAACGTCCTCCGTGTTCTTAGCGGCACGTCATGGGGAGCGGATTGAACCGTCCTACTTCACCTCTACCGGTCCACTGTCCGCTCGAAATTGGATTACGGAAGCTTCATTTACTCTTCTGCACGGCCGTCCATTTTACGCCGCCTGAACTCGATTCATCATCGGGGGTTACGCCTGGCGATAGCTTTTTACACTAGCCTTGTTGACAGCCTCCACGCCGAAGCTGCGAAATTACCTTTACCCTATGGATGCGACATATTGCCGTGTCGGTATGCATGCCGTTTGCTTTCGATGCTCCATCATCCTTCCTATCCGTCATTCTTTAACGACTCCCTCGATAGCCAATACGAACTGTCAGAGATTGCCCTGCTCCCTCCTGGAGTCCGCTTTCATTGCTTGCTTCGGCAGCTCGATTGTACCCTCCCTTCTACATTTCAAATAGGTGAGAGCCCAGTGCCACCTTGGCTTCAGGCTCAAGTTCGCGTTCACCTCGAACTCACCTCACTCCCGAAGGAGAGTATTTTGGATGCTTTATACTGCTCGCGGTTTCTTGAACTTCGTGCACGGCTCGAAAATTCCGGTTTCATATACACGGATGGCTCAAAGACCAATGAAGGTGTGGGATGTGCGTTTGTTGTCGGGGATGACTGTTTTCAGTACAGGCTTAATGCCCACTGCTCGAATTCCACAGCTGAGCTTTTTGCCCTCTATCAGGCTGTACTATTTATCCACCGAGGCCGTTCTCCTTCCTATGTCATCTGCTCTGACTCCCTCAGCGCCATCCAGAGTCTGAGCTACCCCTTTTCGGCCCATCCTGTTGTGCACCGAATCAACCACTCCCTTTAGTTATTAGGTTCTGATGGCCCTCGCGTTCACCTCCTGTGGCCACGCCGGCGTGTCCGGTAACGAGGCTGCTGATGCCACGGCCAACGCTGCAACTCTCCTACCCCGGACAGCTACGTACTGTGTCCCATCGCACGATATTCGAGGGGCTCCTTCCCGTCGCCTTATATCGTCGCGGCATAGTGTGTGGTCCTCGCTTACAGATAATAAGCTCCGGACCGGACATAGCCGTTCAGCCACCGGCACTCGCTCACTGGTGACCGCACCGTCTCTTCCTGTGGCCACCTGCTGACGGTGCGCCGTCTTTTATTGTCTCGTCCAAATTTTAATCCTGTTCCGCTTGCACTACATCTGCCGGACACACTGGAAGAATTTTAGCTGATGACGCGCGGGCTGTTGCTCGAGTATTGGATTTTATCAACTTGAACAATTTGTCAAAGGACATCTAGCTCTTCCCTGTGTATTTATCCTATGTTTTAGCTGCCCATATAGGCTTATTTTCCTTGGGTATATTCCATTTTTAATTCGGCCGCTAATGACCTCATCAGCTGTGCGCCCTAAAACCACAAAAAGGTAGTTTTTCCGTAATAAAATTCCTAAACCTTTGTTTTTGGGGACGTTGATTCGAATTTAAAGTTTGTTTACTCGTAAGATGTCGGCTTTACAACGAAAAACCGCAAAAAACCTCAGTTTTCGCACTTTTTTCAGTTTCTTGCTTACGTCTCGAAAACTTTGCGTTTCTCGAAGATATCCATTCTACACAAAATTAAATTAGGGGGAAAAAATGCAACATTCAGGATTGATTTTTCTTACGATCGGTATCGGCGGTACTACTTGCTGAATAATAGCAATTTTTGGCCCTTTTGCGAAAATGCGTAAACGCCCATTCGTACTTTATACAATTACAGAAATATACACGATATCAACAGAACCCTTAGACCATGCAAATTGCCTAAAGAGAACGTCTCTAACGTTCCATAAGGGGGCAGCACCAAAACGAAAATGACGAGCAATGCCTCCTGCGCCCGACACCTGCCTCCATGTGTTGCACTAGACGGTGGTTGTTTTGAATCAATGAGGGTTGCGGCAAAAGTCTGCTCGTAGATACGTGAACAGATCACAGGCGTATATCATGCCGCTTACATGGGCTCCCAAAACCGGATTTCGTAAAAAATTCCCAAATCCGCTTTTGGTTGGCCATGTAAAACTACAAAATGGATTCTGGAAATCAACTTCTGTAAAGCGGTTTTCCAGTTCCACAATCCATTTTCGAGTCCATTTAAACGGAACCGTTTTTGAAGCTTTGTTGGCTTGTGTCAGTTTGTGTTTTCTTGTTAAGGATATTCGACTGATACGGACAAAGTGACTTTTATGCAGTGAAAGAGAAGTATTAATATTAGAGAGAGAGAGAGAGAGAGAGAGAGAGAGCGCAATGAGTCTGTGCAATTAAGTAAATAAAAATAACGATTGTGCTAACTTAAATCGGTAACTGAATCGGCTGTTTTCAGCCGCATTATCGAGTGGGCTAGGAAGTCCTCTTCAGGCTATGGCACGTGAACGCGACAGCGAAAACCGATTTACGAAATTCGGCTTTCGTCTTCCGGATGATGTGCTGCCTGTAAATGTAGTGTGTGTGTCATGTGGGAGTTGTGCAGCAGATGGCTGGCGTTAGGACTGCGCAGGTGGCGGGCAGTAAGGTAAGCCGTGCTGTGCTGGACTAGTGGAGGAGGCTGGCTGGGAATAGCGCCGCCTCTGGTGCTCCGCAGTGTGTGACGGCCGTATTGTATAAATTAGTCTGGTCCGGTATTTCAGTGCCGTTCGTTGTCCAACACGCAATTAACACATTGCCCTTTGGTCTGTATATTTCAGATTTTCCAGACTGACTGGTGTCTGCAATAAAAAAATTGTTGCCGTGACTTTTGCCCCGACCCTCGTATTTACAATATTTGACGCATATGACACTGACTAGAAGTAATGTAGTAATGGTTATGTATCGTGAAATTAGTGCATTACGAGGTCGGGATTGGGTCGTACCTTCCTATAGGTTATTGTTCTGGAGAAGAAAGAGTGCCTTTAGTGTTACAATATTGTTACAAAAGACAAATCAGTTGTGTGGTGAACCTCGTATGAGGAAATAACTGTACTTACATCTGCAGTTATCTTACTGATCTCCATTTGGCTGTTGTTGGCTCCCAGTCAATGTTTGTTGGGCACGCGGTGGTCCGGGTAAAGGCTCTAGAGCAAACCGTCAGGGCTACTAAGGTTGTAACGGTACGGACCCTTAAACTAACTTCGTCGTAGGGGATTTGCATTCCGTACACGTATACATTTGTAAAATTAAACTTTCAGTTTCAAAGTCAGGAAATTTTTTAACTAGGGCGGCATCTACTAAATGACTACAACACGAGGGTTGCGTTTTTACTAAAATTGTTTATTGCCCATTGCATAATTGTCTGGCGAGAGCCAATAAATTCGTTACACCTTCTGGTACGATTGGCGCGAGCCCGCAATATTCCTAACAAAGCAGCTGTATGAATGTTTAATCATTTGCCTAATGTTTCTAAAGTGATTGAGTGTGCTATTAAAAAAAGTGAGAAAGCGCTGAGTAATTTCAGAGTTGCGACTCCTGTTCAGAATCAGAGTCGACACTCGGCCAGCGCGGCGCTGAACACTGTCTATCGCCTCACTGGCTTCCACGGCACCCGCCTGCCGTCGAGATTCGATGACCCTCGGCCGGGTCTCCACCCATATTTTGTTTGAGCTCCAGCACTTGTCAGTGCTCCGTCTCCAGAAATAGCTACCTTAGTGTTTTGAGTTAGCGGGTTTCTGCAATTATTTGTGGGGCTCTTCCCCTGAAACTTTATTTGATATTATGGTGAATGTGTTTGAGCTTGTAGTGGGTGTCTGATTCGTGCGTTGATGGTGTGCGGAATAGTGAGATGATGGTGATAGTGATGGTTGTATTGACGACGTCCTCGGTTGAATTGACGTCGTCTTTCAGTGAAGATTTTTGTTACGGTTTTTACCGTCTAAATTGGCGGTTGATGGTTGTTATGGGTGTTTTGTAAGAGGGTTCTCTTTCTTCACCCAGGGAATTGATGAGATGAAATGTATATTTCTCACATGCCTCATAGAATTTTATCGGTTTGTCTTTGATCAACTGATAAATCGTCGGATGACCCAACGTGATTCCCACTTCTTCAGTGGTGGTGTACCGTGGTACATCTGCTATTAAGCGAAGTATTCTGTTTTGGAGGGTTGCGATTTTGCACAGGTTTGTGTCTGCCGCCACGCTGTGGACCTCCGAACCGTACAATACCGCTGGCAGAATCGTTCTCCATATTGTTAGTTTGGCTTCCGTGGAGAGGCCTCTGCCTTTTAGCAATGGATATAATTGAATCATCCTAGCCTTCCCTTTGTTTGTAGCTTCAGTGATGTGTTTGGAGAAGGTTAGGTTTTTGTCAATTGTTATCCCTAGAATAGTAGTTTGTTCTCCACGGTAGTTCATTGTCGTCTATATGGATGTTTCTGTACGGTGGTCTCCTTTTGTTGGTGAATAGTATGGCCTGGCACTTGTCGGGATTTAGTTTTGTCTTCCATCTATTGGACCATTTGTGCACTGCATTTATGGACGTTGCAGTCTCGCGACTGCATAATTGATGTTTCTGTCACTGTGATACAGGACAGTATCGTCTGCTTACAGTGCTATTTCACCTCCCGGCATTTTTGGGAAGTCATTCTTGTAAATTAGGTATAGGAGGGGGCCAAGCACCGATCCTTGAGGCACGCCTGCTTCTATTTCTCTAATAGGGCTGCTTTGTCCCTCGATATGTGAATAAAACTTCCTGTTTGTCACGAAGGATTTTATTATCCGAAGGATTTGGAGAGGGCAATTTATGGTGGACATGTTGTACAGTAAGCCGCCATGCCACACACGGTCGAACGCCTTTTCAATATCTAGGAAGACTGCGGCTGTGCTATTTCCTTGTTGTTTATGCGAGCATATGTGCTCCACCAGGCGAATGGCTTGCTGTATGGTACCATGACCGGTACGAAAACTAAACTGTTCTGGGGTAAGGATATTGTTTTCTGTAAGGAATTTCAATAAAGGAATTTGGATTAGGATTTCGAGAATTTTGGACAGATGGTTAAGGAGGGATATAGGTCTGTAATTTTGAGGGAACAGAAGATTTTTGTTAGGCTTTGGTATAGAAATGATTTTGGCAACCTTCCAGGCTGAAGGGAAATAATTTAGCTTAAGGCAATTATTGAGGATTGCGGTGAGGTGGGATATGGCGGGTTGGGGAAGGTTTTTCAGGAAGGGTGGCTGCGTCTGACAGCCACTTATACGTATAGATTGTGACCTTCCAGTACTGCGTTTTCCAACGGGCGAATGCGATTCTCGTAGTAGTGTACAAAACTTTTTAAATATCGATTGAAACGTTGATATGATGGCGCGCCAAGATTCTAATGCAAATTACTACTGATTATAACACCAAAATAGTAAGTTTAAACAAATGAATGTTTTCACCACGGCTCATAAATAAGTCTTTCGGCCGTCTCACAATGAATATTTAAGCAATTATTTAGGTAAACTGTTTTTCAGGTAGATTTTCCAGTCCTCTTTCTAATGCACTGTTCCGAATTAACTGTGGTCACAAATTTAAACAAATTACTGTCGATAAAATTTATTTACATAAAGACAACATATTAAAATAAACAAAGATAATGTTTTCTAAACAGGTCATAATGGCTGACACCTGCAACTTATCACTGCCTCGCTGTTTGTGTATTTCTCTTGTATTGACTGTTATTGACAAGTTATTGTTTTTCCTTAAAAGTGAATTATTATCCGCAATATTAAAGTTGTAGATAATATGGTTACACCAAACTTTGCGTCTCGATGAGACCTTTCATTTGAGCCCTCGCTCGTCACTGTACTTACATTAATTCAGCCTCTGGACTTTTTCCAAGTGAATTAATGTTATTTTTCTTAACAACTTTTGATATAAGATTAATATAATTGACAACACATCACCTGAATCGCGCTGTTCTACTGTATCATTTGCTCCTACATGCTTGTCTGTAACTGTAACAGTGTCAGGGTAGTATCGAAAAATAAGGACAATGCGGTTGTTCGGCGGGCGTGCTTTTCACGTGTTCTCCGCCCGCCGAAGCGAAGCTGGGCGAGATAGATAATAGTCCAATGAAGCGCTCCCAGCGTGCTAGTCCTGAACTACAATCTCGTGCAAGATCTTGTGGCAGCGTGATTAGACGATAAACGTAATTGAACAGTAATACCCGATATTGAAAGTCAGGTTATGACAGGCTATCTGTTATGTAGGAAGTCATAGTTTAATACTGAAATTGAGGAAACAACGCTAAATGTTATTGACGGGCAAAGAAAATCTTGCAATCTATGTTTTTGGTCCACTTAGTGTGGTAAAGTTCTGGGAAGAGAAACATATCAAAACATTCACATCTACTTTCAAGCGAAAAAAATAAACTTATGAACACTTAAAACAATATTTATAAGAGCATAAATAGACCTTCTTTATCTACTACGATTTGCCCACTGACATTGTTAATGACGTCATCACAACTGAATTGTTGTCCTTCATTTGGACTGACTTTTTCATTTAAAATGCTATTTAATGAAAATTGCATCATCAAATTACAATCTTATTCAAATAAACAATTGGCTTCAGTCTTTCCTGTTACAATATTGCAAAACATAAACTATTTTTCGCTTTCAGATGTACGACCTCGCTTTTTGGTGGACAATTGAGATAAATATTAAAGTCGTCGTGTAACATTTGCAATTACCGCTAAACCAAAGTATAATAAAAAAAGAAAGATTAATAACACACATTTGCGTGCAAACCGTGTAATTGTCGACTACAATATGAAAATCGTGTGACGAAAATAGGTTAACTTCCGATGTCAGCAGACGACCGTTCAATCAAAACAATCTTCTCGAGAAAGCTTAACGTGACATCGACGTTAGGTGACGGTCACTGTGAATACCGTCATTAGAACTATATTTTGGAATACATTCTGATCATAAACTTCGACATAACGAAAACATACGTAAATACGAAGGAAAATGGCGGACTAACTGGAGGGATGACTGCAGCTGACAGCTACTGTCTCGCGCATGCGCAGTGAACCCACTAGTACCGAATTTAGAAGTGGCCCTATTTCGTTATCGCTAAGATTATCCCGAGTCGATACTAGCGCGATCATACTAGTCGAGCCGTTCAGACGGCCGCCATTAACGCAACTCGTTGATCGCTGCCGCGGCAGATGCACCACCTGCTGGCAGTCTTCTCCACAATTTAAGCACCCCCCCCCCCCCCCCGAACCTGGTTTCCTACGATACCAATCGCAATGACTACATGAAAACCAAATGAATACGAACGACATAGTTGCGTTTCTATTGCAAAACACCTGGATCTACAGAATGGCACGTATTATGCTCTATTACTTCAGTTTTATTCACGTACATCGTGTTAAACATCAAAGCAATGTGCTTTCATGATTACAGGGAACTTCACTTTATAGCCATGACAAATTTGTCTATTCAAATTAGAGACGTGAAAATTTTCAGTTGTTTTCTCTAGTATTTCCCTTTGGAATGCTGTCTGTCTGCCGAGATGCTCTTCTAACTGTGTTAAGGTTGTCAGTAAACTTACCTACAGAATATGTAACTCAGTAGTTGAAAAATAATGAACCACTGGTTACTGGCTCCTTAACCAGTGTTTTCGTCGAGAGCTCCGATACAGTGTGGAAACTGTCATCGCTGTTCGAAACATTCTCCGTTTGTTTTCTGTGTCTGCTGTGGGTTGTGGTAAATATAGTGGTAGCATGGTGCTCCACATAGCATGCATTAACAGTATCTGACACAATTCGATCGCCCATTCTGTAGCTGTAGGCAATACTTTTCTCTCTCCTGTGGCTAAATACCTGTGGGGAAGAAATGTATTTAAGAAAAATGCGTGGAATGCTCTGTAGATGTTTTGTCATTCATTATCACGTTCAGTATTAAGTTTAAGTTTACACAGACTACAGAAAGAATACTAAGGTCTGGGAAAGGTGAGGGCATTGAGAATACATAAACTTTAAATTTATATATATATATATATAGCTGCGATTCAACCATTTGCTGACAATGACACGCTGACATTGGGCATTATATTATTCGGAAAATATATTTTTTTCTCATCAGCTCATGAACCTCGTGGAATTGACTCCGCCGCGCGGAAGTATCCGAGCGGTCTGGAGCGCCACGTTACGGATCGCGTGGCCTCCCGCATCAGAGGTTCGAATCCTCCATCGGGCATGGATGTGTGTGTTGTAGTTAGGTTAGTTTAACTTAAGTATTTTTTAAGACTGGGGAATGATGACCAACGTTCTTGGGTCCCTTAGAATTAGAAACATTTGAACATTTTTTTCTTCTTTTTTAAATTGACTCTGGTCTAAACGGAAGTAGTGCGGGAACTGTTTATCAGAAAACTCTGATGTCATAGCGAATTCCCTTAAGGTGCTGCTCTTGTTGATGTTACTGCTTTCCCATTCTGATTTCTCGCGATATGAAGCGTTATATAATGTCAGTATGTCCATTTTCTCATCAGAATCCGACTCTGAACGGAGGTTCACGAGTGCACCCGTAACTGTACAAGGAAACACGCTGCGCTGGTTCGACAAGGAGCGACGGTGTGACAATGGCTAAAAGCCTGCCTGGCAGTGTGCGCAGACCGCAGACGCTGTGCTGCCCTGACCATCAGCTGAGTGCTGGCCGTTCGACAGCGAGCGCGGAGAGCACGGGCTAGGTCATCGAGTTCGCTGCCTCTTGCTTCCTTTTTTCATATCTTGTAAGGCGTTCCTTCTTTTGACAGTGCTAGTTTTGTCATAAATAATTACAAATTTCACATACTGATTGCAGATTATACCACTATATGAAACAGAAGCACATTATGCCCCTGGCTGTTCCTTTAACCTTTTACAACTCGAGCAGTACTGAACGTATCGTCATGCGGTTTCTTTCAGTTTCTTCTTTAGAATCCTGCGATAAACTTAGACTATATTTAATGTCAGTAGTATAGAACTGCAGAAGTCACAAAGATCTAAAATAAATAAATAAATATAATACGCTGGAGCACTTGGCTAACGTTTACGAGTGAAGCACATTTGTCATTTTTTCTTCTGAAGCTGTGGCGCCAGATGGCTTCAGACTACAGATAGAGTGATTGTAGGAGATCTGTAAAAGTTAGACAAATTACCCCGAGTTCTATTGTTCTATACTGTGTACTTTCGCGCAGGTCTCATAGTTTAGGCTACAGTGGTCACTAAGGTGCGGAAGTGGTAAACCATTCAAAATGTTTGTAGAACTTTTGGGACTTAACTACGGGGTCATCAGTCCCTAAGCTTACAAACTACTTATGAACTAACAGTAAGGACGGCACAAATATCCATGCGCGAGGTGGATTCGAACCCCCGACCGTAGTGGCCGTGCGGACCGTGACTGGAGCGCCTCAGTCCCCTCGGCCACCGCGAACGGCTACAACTTTCTCGCTGGCGAAAATTTCCTGACCCCAAAACAAAAAAAAAGTGGCAGGCGACTAACTTCATGTCGTAATTTCATATAAAAGTAATAGTTTCAATTATTATTTTTACACAAACACAATACGTATCGTACTTACTAAGAACATCGTTGCATTCCTTCAGTATTGACTTGAGTGCGTGAAAAATTTGGTAATGTTTTCCTATCCTAAGGCGAGCGCGAGATGGCTGCCGTGACGTCACGGCGGTGCCTCTGCTGCTCTGTGCTCGCTGCCTCCGACGCTCTCCGCTGAACAGCGACAACAGCTGTAGTTGAGTGTAAGGTGCCTAATGCTGCAAAATATCGTGTCATTTGATACCTCGAGCTGCTTCGGACAGTGGTGCAGAAATGGTCTCGGTGTGTCGTATCCAGCTCAGCCGCGCGCCTTGCTGCGGTGCGCGCCAGTGGCTGTTGTCTTGTCCTTAGTTTAAGTAGTTTGTAAGTCCCATAGATTTACAAACACTTCAATCCGTCTTGCATTTGTTTCTCTGGAGCCGGGGTTCAGTGTGACGATGGGAACGAACACATTTCTTGCCAGCTCCCACCGATCCACTGCTGACCTGCAGCCGCAGCTGCCGACTTCACGTATTGTTGAGTGAGTAAAGGGCAAGCAAAAACTTCTCAACGGCAACCGTTATTTCCTATGGAGGATCAGTGAATTTAGTGAGATTTGGTGTAAGACGTCGATTTTTCGAGAGGGTCTTGAGAAATTTAACCGTGTCTCGGTTGAATAACGCAGATATAGAATCGCAACCACTCGTTGCACGGAGGAAGAACATGTGGTTGGCAAAACCGTTCTTTAGGGCACTTTCCGGATGGTAGAGGAGCTCGTAGGCTGTACCTCTCCCTGGTTTCAGGAAATATACAATGGAGAGTTGGAGATCCCTCACTAGGTCGACATCTTCCTCCACTGTTTAAGCCAGGGGTTCTGCTGTCTGCACGTGGTGCCACTTGAACTGAATTTTTCATCGGCACGGTGCTCAGTCTAACCTCGTTTTGCACGCGACAGGAAGTTTTCTCGACAAACTGTTGGTGTCATGCGGCTGCCTAAATTGCATATCCAAAGACTTTTCTTAGATGTCCTCGAGTGCTCCAGGGACTTGATAGTCGCTCCTGAGCACTTGCGTGCAGCGTGAGTTGTTAACTAGAACTGGGCGTGCTCTGCCGGAAACAATGTCGGAACGCTTGGCGGCGTACTTTACAGGAGCAGCAAGTGGTGGGGAGGGGCAGTGTGTGTGCTACAAACAGCGAGGCTTCTGAGGCGGCTACTGGGAGCGTTTAGTGTTAATAATCCGTGTAGTTAACTCCTCGATTTGCCGTGGGTTATTCGTAATCAAAACATTCTGAGAAAGAAGGGTCCATAGGATTTCAATAAAAGCAATGTATTACGCCCAGATGACTTTGTGAAGAGAGATTTCAGAAATAACGTACTGTAAAGCCAATGGTAAATGTAATTCGTTCTTTCCATTTCGTTTTAAAAAAAAATGGTGATAAATGTATTACAACAACAAATGTGTAACAGCGCAGACGAGACTTTAGAAGCATCAGACTGATACCTTGTCAGTTCTTTGTGTTCAGGCAAAAATTATACCATGTGAAACACAAGGCTAAACAGAAATTTAATGTCGTACACTTTCGTTGTTATTGCCAGTACTTGGTCTGATGCACTCACTGCCCTACGTTCTCAGTCAGCCTGGGGGGTGGGGACTTTATGAAACAATATACAGAACGTGAAATAAAGGATATTTAATCTAAACATTAAATGGCAGAACGGGAGGTGATATCTCGGCCAAGCTGGGGATGTCCGTTCTGCTGCCTAACTGCTTTCATGTATATCGTTAAAACTTTCGTCATTTATTGCGTTATTTTCGGTTCGGATTCCATCCAAATAAACTGCACGCATTATTAAAAGGTATTATTTGTCCATTTACGCAATTAAAATAAGTGCGATCGTTTTACACTTGACGCATTTCTTAGCACTGAATGTAAAACATCTTCAGTGGCCTGAAATGAGAGCTAGCTATATAATTTTTCATAGGTCGAAAACAGTTCGTTAAAAATATGTAGAATGTTGATTTTTTGACTTTGGGGAATTATTTGTTATACTTTCGCCTAAAGTGAAGACGCGCCGACCTGTTGTACAGTTCGTGGCAGAGACGACTGCTCCAGTTTCTTCTGCCCTACACTTTAATTAAAAACTGTCATCTAACACAGTATCTTAAATGGCGTAACAAATCTAAACCTTGCAAAGTAATTTTGGTACGTAGCGAAATAAAGTACGGAATCACATATATTAAGATCTTTCGAAACTTCCTTCACCGATAGTATGTGCAGCCACGTAACAGATTGCTTATCATTCCGACCTATTAGCGACGCCGGTATTCCAAACAGCACCAAAAAAGTAAACGTGAAAGAAGTGGCGAGGAAGTGTTGCATATTGTTGTGCAAATGTTTGCCAAGCTTATGGGACTAGACTATGGGGTCATCAGTCCCTAAACTTACAAACTACTTCTGAACTAGCTTATACTAAAGACGACACAAACATCCGTGCTGGACGGGGAACGGCCTCGCGCATCGCAGCATAGCGCCTCAGTGCGCTCGCCCGCTCCGCCGCGGCTGTCGAATATTGGTTTCGCGTAACAGGCTACTCCGGGTTCTCTCTCTTTTCAAAGAAACAAGTTTGTTTACTCCTCCCCCTGGTTACGATCACGTGGATGTTTTTCATTAACAATGGCTACGGCAGTCTTATCCGGCCACGAGGAAACGAACAGGCGACGACGACTCTGAGACAACCTGCGTGTGAGATGGCCTCAAATAGTTCTCAAATAACTCTGATCTCATTCTCTTATTTTTTAGTATGGCGTACCTTCCGATTTTTACTGCATCCTCCGAAATTTTTGAGCTTCATCTCCCGGAAGAAGAGAAAAATAAAAAAAATAATGGGACCCGGCACAGCGTTCAGAAGAGACACGGAGCTCGGGCGCTAGCAATGCCGCTGGAGCAAAGCTTACGCTAGCAGCCAGTTCCAGGGCACTCGCCCATTGTGCAGTCGGCGGCTGTGTAGCCGCGCCCTGGAGCCACACGTGGTACACGCGGTCTCGCGAAAGGGCAAATGTCAGGCCGATCTTTCTTTTACAGGGACATCATTTTGAACATGTGCTGTAAATAGAGGTAAGCTCAGATGGCAGTGGTTTTCAGACTTAAACTCAGTGTATGCGCCCGCGGCACAAGAGTCCGAGAATCGGGCGCTGCCGTGGCCGGCGGATGCGGCGGCGGCGGCCGCGAGCCGAACAGTACCGAACACAGCGGTCCAAGGACGCCTGGCGCGGTGGCCGAGGGGACTGCGGCGCGCCAGGCACGGTCTGCACGGCCGCTGCGGTCGGGGGTTCGAATCGCCCCTCGGACATGGATGTTTATGCCGTCCTTAGTTTTAGCTAGTTCGTAAGTACTTTGTAAGTTTAGGGACTGATTACTCCGTAGTCAAGCCCCATAAGCTATACAAACATTTGAAACATTTGCGGACGCCTGGCAGGCGTCTTTCGTGAGACACCCTGTAGCTTACTCACGGGAGTTTGCAGTATTTAATTTATGGCAAAAAACACTTTTCTGGGAATATATGTTCTTACAGAAATGTTTGCAGTGCCCGTTATCATACATTGGCCAAACTGGACGACCCTTCAAAACTAGGTTTCGAAAATATCTTTTAACGAAGAAAGGCGCTGCCAAAAATAATTCGGTCTTTTCCGGGCATCTCGAGAAAAGCAAACACACTCAACTCCTTCTAAACAAATTGCAAGTTCTTCACATTGCCCCCCAAACGGAAAAAAAACTCACTTCTGGAAGAATTAGAACTCACTAAGTTCGTGAGAGGGTTCCCAGAACACAGTCTCAACGAACAGCTTATTACAAAAAAATCAAACTTTTTACGATATCATGTTATCAATCTTTTTCCAAAATGATTCCACTTCTGACAATTCACATCAACCTTCCGCCCCACCGCCAGGCCTATAATAACTTTTTCATTCGTTCATTATTGTTTCACTACCACAATGTGTCATTTCACAAGATTCATTTCCCGCACGTCACAAACATCTCTGACACTACTAAGCTGCCGATGGGCAAGCCGCGCATTCTCGCACGCTGTTAACTCTGCCATACCGCTCCGCTCAACGGTCGCATCTGTGTCCCGCAGTTATACCGCGCACTCTATTATTATGTTCGTAAAAGGCGCGTGCGAATTTGCGATTCTTTAGGGGCCCATATCTCGGGTTCTATTCATCTCAGAGTGAAGGGGTTTACACACTTCACGGAGACCACACAAATTGAGCAAATCAGTCGGCTTTTGTACTTGACGTGTAGTCTATGTTGGGCTTTAAATGGTTTACAAAAGCACCATTCATTCATGGGCGGTTCCTGAGAAACAAAGAAACGAAATGTGGGGATGGTCACTTCGATATTTTCTATTCACTGCACGAAATTTTTGCCATATGTTCTTATGATGATATTCTCGAGGCCGTTTTTAAATTTTTTCGATATCGTTATTCGTTACCCTGATCCAGAGGTTCAAACTTATCATAGTTTTGCACAAAATCACAAAACCGATTTTAGCCGTTTTAGCACCGTAAATCGCAAATATCTAAATAACCATAGGAAATTGTTCAAATATTTACAATACATCCTGTAGACATTTTCCCTATAAACGGCATTTTTCAGTTTCCGTAAATCTTAGTCCATTACCAAGATACGGCCGAAAAACCGCGATATTTTGCTAGAAAAAGTGCGTATTGTGCTGAAAGACGGCGTTCGGGCAGCTCTGACTTACCATGCGATTTGAAAAAAGGTACTCGGCCAAAAAATTTGATTTTTGTAAATCTTTAAGATCGAAATCTTCGGTCGATGAAGGGGTGATTTTTGTTTTTATCTACTTTACAGTTAATATGCAGCATCTGGTTTAGTGAACTATTTCAACATATTTTAAAGAGTTTGCAGATGTAGAAACTCATTGCGTAGACTTCTCGTATGGTTGATTTTAGGTTACACATAGCTGCGTATGAAATGTAGATAACGTATCGAAATTTTATTTAAAGTTTAGAGCAGAATGATTTCTTATGTGGTTCTTGAAATATCGCTCCGTCAATGATACCACGCGACAGTAATAGGTTACTCCACAATAAACAGCGTTTTCGAACCTATCTTGAGAAATAAGAAATGACTAAAATATTGTGTGTCTGTTGTTCAGGTGTTTATCTGGAAAATACAGTTTCCCGTTTTTGGAACTGTGTATTCGTTATCGCGATACGCTACAAAAATAATAATTATTGGTATCAAAAGATCCAATTGTTTGCATTGGCAAATCTACACTTCTATTCATGGCAAATCGTCGAAATTTTTACGATGGGTTCTAATATTATGATTCCGGAATGCTTTGAAAGTTTTTCCGCTAATACTATCCATTACCGAGATCTGTAAATTCCAAGTTACCGCATATATTCATGAGAAATATGCAGTGTTAGTAATCCCTTGGTATTTCGTCAACATTCACGTCTTTCAGGCCACTGGACGTGTAAAATTCGTCATCGTAATGGTTGGTAATGGGAGTGAGACATGGACGATAAACAATGCGGACAGGAAGAGGATTGAGGCTTTTGAAATATGGTGCTACAGAAGAATGCTGAAAGTTAGGTGGGTGGATCGTGTAACTAATGAGGAGGTACTGAACAGAATTGGGGAGAAAAGAAATTTCTGGCATACCTTGACTAAAAGAAGGGATAGATTGGTAGGACACATTCTTAGACATCAAGGAATTGTGAATTTAACGTTGGAGGAAAGTGTGTGGGGTAAAAACCGCAGAGGAAGACCAAGAGATGGATACAGTAAGCAGATTCAGACAGATGTAGGTTGTCGCTCTTATGTGGAGATGAAGAGGCTGGCTCAGGATAGGGAATTGTGGAGAGCTGCATCAAACCAGTCTCCGGACTGAAGACCACAACAACAACAACAACGGTTGGATCAACGTGAACGACTTGAATGATCGCGAAGTAGCAACATCATATAAAACTAAATTCTCAGTTGGACTCGAAAATATTTAAGTGTTTTTTATGGAACGATATTGATAGTGTTTAACATTGTTCGTTGAGATAGTTAAGCGCGTTTAGCAATCATCTGAATGTGAAGCTCTTTCTAAAAAGTCAACTACTACAGAGTCAATTTGGTCTGACGTTTGTACAAATGTATCAAGGTATATAAAATACTATCAATTTTACTCGCCTTTGATTTCATGTACACTCTGATGTAACAGGAAAAAGACGGGAACCAACTGAAAAGTGGTCCTTCCGGAGCACAGTAAAGGCGAATATGTTCTCTTCTCTGACACAAAAGTGTGGAACCAGCTGCCTCAAACCTCATTCCGACTTCTTCAGCAAACATTTTGGCATGCGGACATATTCGCGGTTTTTTTCGGCTGGATGTGAGTAGGACAGAGACAGCACAATAAGCAGAGAGAGCCATATGTGATGGAACAGAGAAAGTGTCAGTTCAGGAGAAAGACATAGGCATGAAAACAGCAGTGGGAAGAGAAACAGATGTCAGAAATCAGGAACAGTGGCAACAACAAACTAGGACAGATGCAGATAGTAGCAATTGGAGCAAAAGAGAAAACAGTGGGAAACTGAGGCGAATGGAGACCACACACAAAGTACGAGCGTGTGACTCTCCATTACTATAGCACGAAACAATTTGTCCAATTTTTCCCATGCCCAGTACCCCGTGCTAAAGTTTTCCGGTCTACAGGTCAAACCCTAAGCAAACTATCCCCACGGATATATGTGTAAAGGAAACAATCGTGATTGAAGGCAATGAAAGCCAACTCGAAGTGAGTAAGAAAGGATACTGGCAACAGGACACGAAGTGAATGGGAGAACTTCAGTGAGGCAGAGAGATGATGAAAGTGGCAGAAACAGACAGAGGGAAACAGATGAAGTCATTGAAAGTTTGACACAGACGGAAAGCGGCAGTGGGAGAGACAGCAAAGAAACGGACAGACATATATAGACAGTGACAGTGAGACGACATTGCTGACTATGACGACTTTACTGGGCAAAAGTATTTACAAAGTTATGCGCTAAAAGTGGGAGAATATGTTCGCATGCCAAAAATTTTGGTAAGAAAGTCGGAATGAGGATTGAGGCAGCTGGTTCCACACTTTCAGCTGGTTAACAACACTACCAGTTGTAAACGCGCACCTGGCGCGACAGCGACTCCTCTGCTGCTGTGGTGAGTTTCACATGGAAAGCATTCTGTTAATTTCCTTACTGTACCTCTTTAGTCTCTGGGATTATAGATGGTTCAGTTTTTTATTAGACATTTTAGATTATTTAATGTTAACAATTAAAAATATTATACTCGTAATAACAAACGTTTGTTAACAAATAACATTGAACATTCAGTAAATGTCTATCCAACTACACGTATTTTTTCGTTCATATTACATTTGAAATGTAATATTTATGAAATAACATGATCAGTGTTCCAAGAAGAAGAGAAAAAGAAAAAACTTCGACCGTATAAGCTAGGATTGAAATGGCGATCCACCGCTTTGTCTTGCTTCTTGCGTACTTACAGCTGACACTATTCCTGCAGTCTTCCCGAAATTTTTTCAAGTATTGCACATGATGGTCTCCTAAAAGGATACAAAGATGGAAGTAAATTGGTGTGCCCCTCCCAATTTGTAGTGGGTGAGCGAACAGTTGCACTAGGTGGTCCTGGTTTCTAATTGTAACGAATACGTACGGGTACACTTGCTTTCGTTACTGCCCCAGCTCTAGGTACAGGCAAAGCAGCGCAACACTTGTTGAAACACCTGCTGACGCAGCGAATTCGTGTGATACAGTTGTGACAAACCAGGCCACGTCTAATATATAGTTAAGAGTGCTGGTTCGTGTTGATTTTTCTACGATGTTAAAGGGAAGATGGATAAGAAAATAATAATAATAAAAAAATTGCATTAATTCCCAACAACCTGAAAATTTCAAAAACGTTTGGGATATCATTGTAATGAATTGTGAAGAGTCATCATCATTCATCAAATTTACACAGCTCTCCCCGAGGGAGGACTCGAACCTCTAAAGGGGAGCAACCGTGCGCTCCACAGCGAAACGAGTTTAGAGCGCTCGGCCATTCCACCGCTGCAGTGGTTACTTTTATGTAGATTGTGTTTATCTACAAAAAACTGTTTAAATACTCTGTTCCCAAATACTTACCGTTTCTGAGGAAGCCATTTTAAAGTCGTACTCTCAATTTCTCCACCATTTACAAGTGACAAATAACTTTATCCAAATTGTCCACAAAGACTTTTAAAGTTTCTTTAAGTGACTCTGTTAACGCTTTTGCATCATTTTCACGAGAAGTAAGGAAAGTCCAAAATCTTTCTACAGGTTTACCTTCAGGCAAAGGTACCTGATAACAAGACAAGTTTGTTTCATTTTCAATGACTGACACGAAAACAGCTTCAGCGACTTCCTTTCTTATTCGATCATGATAAACTTCCAGCAGACAAGCACATTAATCGCTCTGAATGTGTTCAGAGGTGCCTCTGAAAACAGTAGCCTTCAAAATGTAGTCACTAAGCGCAACATAGAGTTCAGCAGTGAAATTTATAAGACAGTGGAATCACTGCGTTCGTCATTTTCACGAAATTGGAGCTCAAAAGCACCACAAAAGTTAATGCGATCCACAATTTTAGAGAGTACACAATGTTTTCCCCGAATCCGATCACTGAACTCACACAAACATTCAAGCTTTCGCAACCGTTGGTCGCTTCTTCAGGAAAAGAGGTAGGAAAGAGGAGAGAAAGGAAAGGATACGGGTTTTAAGGAAGTGGAAAAAGAGTCATTCCAATCCCAGGAGTGGAAGGTCTTACCTTAGGGGAAAAAAGTGAGGTACACACACACACACACACACACACACACACACACACACACACACACACACCACACACACACACACACACACACATTTACACAGACGCAAACATGCCTAGGCAGACATACTGTAGAAAGCAAAGAAGTTGAACAGAGATACCACTTGAGGCAGAGGCTCTGTCCACAGAAGCAAGGCAAAGATGTTAAAGATGGTAGGTGCGAATTTGAATTTAGCAGAGGTTGAAACCAGGTGGGCAACGGGAGGAGAGAATAAGCTGAATAGCAAGTTCCCATCTCCGGAGTTCTGAAAGGTTGGTGTCGGTGGGAAGTATCCAGATAACCCGTACAGTCTAACACTGCACTAAGATGTGCTGGCCATGCTCCAAGGCGTGTTTAGCCAGAGGGTGATCCTCATTATCAACAAATACTGTCTGCCTGTGACCGTTCATGCAAATGGACAGTTTGTTGCTGGTCATTCCCACATAGAACGCTTCACAGAGCAGGCATGTCAGTTGGTAAATCATGTGGGTGCTGTTGCAAGTGGCTCTGCCCTTGATCGTGTACACCTTCTGGGTTACTGGACTGGCGTAAGTGGTGGTTGAAGGGTGCATAGGGGAGGTTTTACAATGTGGACAGTTGCATCGGTAGGAGCCAGAGGATAGGGAATGTGGTTTGGGGATTTCATATGGTTGGACTAGGAGGTTACGAAGGTTAGGTGGGCGGTGGAAAGACACACTCGGTGGAGTGGGAAGGATGTCATGAAGAATGGATCTCATTTTGGGGCAGGATTTAAGGAAGTCGTATCCTTGCTGGAGAGCCACATTCAGAGTCCGCTCCAGTCCCGGAAAGTATCTGGTGACAAAAGGGGCACTTCTGGGGTTCTTCGGTGGAAGGTTCCGGATTTGGAGGGATCAGGAGGTGGCTCTGGTATGCTTCTGTACCAGATTAGGAGGATAGCTGCGGGATGTGAAAGCTGTTACCAGGTTATTGGTGTACTGGTTCAGGGATTCGGGACTGGAGCAGACTCTTATGCCATGAAGACCTAAGCTGTAGGGAAGGGAACGTTTGATGTGGAATGGATGGCAGCTGTCATAATGGAGGTACTGTTGTTTGTTGGTTGATTTGATGTGGACTGATGCGTGAAGTTGGCCATTGGACAGATGGAGGTCGACATCAAGGAAAGTGGCATGGGATTTGGAATAGGACCAGGTGAATTTGATGGGACCAAAGGAGTTGAGGTTGGAGAGGAAATTATGGAGTTCTTCTTCACTGTTGGTCCAGATCATGAAGATGTTATCAATGAATCTGTACCAAACTTTGGGTTGACAGGCTTGGGTGTCCAGGAAGGCTTCCTCTAAGCGTCCCATGAATAAGTTTGCGTAAGAGGGGGCCATCCTGGTTCCCATGGCTGTTCCCTTTAGTTGTTGGTATGTCTGGCCCCCAAAGGTGAAGAAGTTGTGGGTTAGGATGAAGCTGGCTAGGGTATTAAGGAAAGAGGTTTTAGGTAGTGTTGCAGGTGGTTGGCGTGAAAGGAAGTACTCTATCGCAGTGAGGCCCTGGGCGTACCGAATGGTAGTGTATAAGGAAGTAGCATCAATAGTTAAAAGGATGGTTTCCGGAGGTAACAGGTTAGGTAAGGATTGCAGGCGGTGCAGATAGTGATTGTTGTCTTTCATGAAGGGCGGGAGATTGCACATAATGGGTATATAGAATATATATATTCTAAGATTTGATACGCATGTGGTCTCACTGTGTGTGTTCGCTTACATCTGTGTTTGCCTGTAGCAATTTCTGTGGATCTTCAGTGTACAAACCTCTAATATCACAAACAACACTTACAACTCCTACTGGTTACTAAAAAATTAAAATAGGAACAAAATCAACAAATCATAAAATTAACTTTGTATCATTTTTCCGCAGTAACACGTTCCCTTATAAAATGCAGGTACTTAATTTCAGTACACTACATGACTTCTTAACACTGCTCAAATAACAAGTCTCTTATAAACTACATTGTCTTGTTTCTTATCCAGTTCCTCAGCATAGCCTAATTCATTAGAGAACGTTCCATACCGTTGATTTGGTCTTGCTAAGGAATGCGGTCTTAGAAAATCAGGCGATGCTGAAGGAATTAGATTAGGTAACGAAACAATGAAGGTGGTAGATGAGTTTTGTTACTTGGGTAGTAAAATAACATGCGATGGTCGCAGTACAGAGGATATAAAATGCAGAATGGCAATGGGAAGAAAAGCATTTTTGAAAAAGAGAAATTTGTTAACATCGAATATTAATTTAAGGGTAAGGAAGTCTTTTCTGAAGGCATTTGTGTGGAGTGTTGCCTTGTATGGGAGTGAAACATGGACGGTAAGCAGTGCGGACAGGAAGAGAATAGAGGCTTTTGAAATATGGTGCTACAGAAGAATGCTGAAGATTAGGTGGGTAGATCACATAACTGATGAAGAGGTACTGAACAGAATTGACGAGAAAAGAAATTTCTGGCATACCCTGACTAAAAGAAGGGATTGCTTGGTAGGACACCTTCTTAGACATCGGGGAACGTAAATTTAGCATTGGATGGAAGTGTGTGGGGTAAAAATCGCAGAGAGACCAAGAGACGCGTATAGTAAGCAGATTCAAGTGGATGTCGGTTGCCGTTCTTATGAGGAGATGAAAAGGCTTGCTCAGGATAGAGTAGGGTGGAGAGCTGCATCAAACCAGTCTCCGGACTGAAGACCATAACAACGACAATATCATCTTATAACCTCCTTTCAGGACTATTTCCATTTTGTTTAATCGTTCTTTCACGTCCTTCGCTGTCTGTGGTAGAATTACAATATTATCGGCAAACTTCAAATTTCTTATTTCTTCTCATTGAACTCCAATTCCCTTCCAATATTTAACTGTGCTTTCCTCACATTTTCCTCAGTTTACTAACGGATTAACGTAAGGGAAATATTACAAGCCAGATTGACTTTGTTCAGTCATTTTCGAAGAGAATTTTCAGAAACTTTTGTAACAAATTGGCAGCGAAGAAGCGGAAGGTTGAGTGTCGTGCAGGACCTTCTGAAGCAGTTTCCCAGCCTGTACAAAAGATACTGAGCTGAAATTTTAAAGGCAGCTAATGCAAAGACAGAGGAATTGGACAGAAAAGGGTGTAATAATGTTTGTACCCCTAGACAAGACAGATTCTCAATTAGAATCCTTCAGCTGATGCAAACACTAGGGTATGACAGGGTTACAAAGGAAATGTCCACACCGGTAATGGTGGTCCCAGGCTTCAGTTCATTGCTTTTAATACTGGGGAAGTGCAAACAGTCTAAAAGTGGCACAAATAGTCCCAAAGTGTGTCTGCCTGAACGAAACAGGATTCATTGAGGGAGGGAGGGAGGGGGGTAATTGAACGTGTACGAAGAAGGGACAGCATGCACAGCCTCAGGGTTTTGTCACCAACAGACTGTATAATACAATTGCACATTTACAAAATTTTGAGCACCGGCGTTGAGTCAAGAATTTAGGAGCGTCCCATAGGGACTTGGTAACAAGAGTAGGGCTATTGCAGTACGTGCAGAGGGGTGAAGGGAGCTATTCTTCCTGCATTACGTTCAAGAAGAAACTGCTATAGACACCTCCTACCGTACACTGAGCAAGTGTGTCTGTAGTTGCAGCACGTCGTGTTCTCACTACGAGTCCGTATTGTTAGATACTCTGTATGACATATAAAGAATTCCCCTCTTGGAAGTACAACTGTGATTGTCCTTTCAACTACTCACATTGTATATTTTGCACAGTACACTTGGTTTGAGCGATTTACTACTGTTAGATTCTAGCTGTGATTTGAGCAATTTTGTCAAAAGAAGACTGTGTCTGTAAACAATAACTTGTTGATAATGAAAGGAACCTGCGATTGCCCTGAGGGGATTTATTTACTGGTGCCACAGGCAGCTAGTATTTATGTAACTTCTGTGTACATGCTGTGTAACTTCAACTTTTTGTACACACTATTTTTAGCAGGGGAGCAATAACTAGAGTTAAAATAAGTAGATTGAATTGTTACGTGCCCTACAAACAATAAATGGCAACTAAATAGTTACTAGTGCTTATGTGCAAAATTAAAGTACAATCTCACATGAAAACTTTGCACTACATCCTTTGGTTTTGTTCGAAGGTCTGAAATACCTGCATTCTGCACGTATCTTGCACCGCGACATAAAACCGGGGAACCTTCTCGTCAACAGCAATTGTGTCCTCAAGGTAAGCTCCTAGTAGTTTCCAATTTATATGCAGTTTTCTCGTCGCGGCTGCACATTCGACCGACGTGTCCCCTGTCGACAGATCTGTGACTTCGGGTTGGCGCGCGTAGAGGAGCCGGACCAGTCGAAGCACATGACTCAGGAGGTAGTGACGCAGTACTACCGGGCGCCAGAAATACTGATGGGCGCGCGCCACTACTCCGCCGCCGTCGACGTCTGGAGCGTCGGCTGCATCTTCGGGGAGTTGCTCGGACGGCGCATCCTCTTCCAAG
This sequence comes from Locusta migratoria, assembly GCA_026315105.1. Classification (NCBI taxonomy): domain Eukaryota; kingdom Metazoa; phylum Arthropoda; class Insecta; order Orthoptera; family Acrididae; genus Locusta; species Locusta migratoria. Next base: position 4,985,036 of record CM048744.1, on the reverse strand, counting down.
CGCAGAGCCCGGTCCAACAGGTGAGCCTCGTTTTCATTTTTATTAATTGTTCGGCCACCTAGCTTTGTGCTTCTGCCGCTTGTTGTCAGCTACTCCCATTTTCTGCCGTGTCCTTGGGCACACACTGTCTTTTTCTCATCCGTTTAGTAGCTCTTGTACATAAGAAGTTCTGATATCTCTGGCACTTACTATTCCAAATAATATGTTTTACTGTTTGATAAAAATTGCCTCCCTTCTTTATCCTCCTATTAATTTCATTTGTTATCCTTCCATCACTAGATCTTTCGTTCTCTAAGTGAGTGAAACCGTTCACCACTTTAGGGGCTCTCTATTCAAAGTAATACTTCCATTCTCTCTTCCAAATATCATAACTTCATTCTTTTCTTTATTTACTTTTAATCCATACCTTTTCACCATTTCCTTCCGTGCATCAAGTTATAATTGCACATCTACCTCTTTATGACCCCATATTACTATAACATCTACAAAAATCATCTTTTTGTTGTTTTCTTTTACCGTGTCTTTTAATTTTGTCCTATTCGTTCCCTCCATCACAACATTAAAAAGTGCAGGGGATAGAATACTTCCTTGTTAGAGGCCTTGAGTTAATTTGAAGTATTCAGAATTTCCCAGTGGTATTCTAATTCTAAAACTATGTCCTCTGTACATTGCCTTTATTACTTCAATGCATCCATTCTCTATATCTATCTTCTTAATTCCTTCACAAAGTCTTTTTCTGTTAGCTGAGTCATATGCCTTTCCTGTGTCTATGAAAACCATTACCACCCTTCTGTTATTCTCTCAACTTTCTCCATCAATTTGACAGACACAGAGTATCAGGTCAGTTGTACTTCTTCCTTTTCTAAACCCATGCTGTTCCTCAATCAGTTCCTTTTCTATCTTTTCATTTAATTCATTTATTTGATACTTCTTTGCTTTCTGCAGTATGTCTTCCTAGGTGTACTTGCGTCTGTGTAAATTTGTGGGTGTGTGTGTATTTGTTTACCCTCCTTTTTCTCCCCCAAGGTAAGTCTTTCCTGTCCCGGGATTGGAATGACTCCTTACCCACTACCTTAACCCTCATCATTTCCTTTTCCCTCTCCTTCCCTTCTGCCTGACGAAGCAGCTAGGCTGCGAAAGCTAGCGTTTGTGTGTGTGTGTGTGTGTGTGTGTGTGTGTGTGTGTGTGTGTGTGTGTGTGTGTGTGTGTGTGTTATTTTTTTACTATCACTGCTTGTGCTCCTCCGCCTGGTAAGAAGACTTCATCTATTTTTTTTAAATATATTTTCATTTATTTGATTTACTACATTTCTTCCAAAAATTGTTGCTGTATAACTCACAAGTATTATTTTTCTGTAGTTTTTACAAAGTCTTCTATTTATTTATTTGATTTGATTTTTTAGAGATGGGAACAATGTCTCCCTTTCTCAAGTCATCAGGTATTGTACTATTTCTGCACACTCTTGACAATACTCTATACAGACATTGCATTCCCTCTGATCCCACTGCTCTTATCATATCTACCGAATTTTGATCAGATCCTGGAACATCATTTCCCTCTTTCATCTTCTTCACAGCTATTTCCTCTTCTTCCCATGAAATTTGTCATAACTTTGTTTCCCAACTTCTCTCTCTTTCTTCATTGCTTATTGTTTCCTCATGTTCCTGCGCCACGGTATTTAACAGATTCCTAAAATGTTCTTTCCAGGTACCATTTACACTCCCATGCTCTTCAGTCTCAGTACCATCCTCTGTTTCTGTCTTTACTGGTATTTCAGAAGACTTCTTTCTATTATCATTTTATAAAACATTTTCTTATTGCTGGTCACTTTCTTTCTTTCTTCTCTTTTGTGAACTTGGCCCGTGCCTTTTTTTTAGCTGTTTTCACTATTTATTTATTCATTTATTTTATTTTATTTTTTGCTCTTCTTTTTCACCATTTATCTTCTATGGTCCTTATCATTTTTAGTTTCCTACTACTTTCTGCCCATCCCCCTGAACCACAGACATAGCCGAGGTGAGGTGGGGTGGCTTGCATGCCTCAACGAAGCAGATAGCCGTACCAGAGATGAAACCACAGTGAAGGGGTATCTGTGGAGAGGCCAGACAAATGTGTGGTTCCTGAAGAGGGGCAACAATCTTTTCAGTAGTTACAGGAGCAACAGTCTGGATGATTGACTGAGCTTGCCTTGTAACATCAGTTAACATGGCTTTGCCATGCAGTTACTCCGAACGGCTGAGAAAGCAAGGGGAAACTACAGTCGTTACTTTTCCCGAGGACATTCAGCTCTACTATATGACTATATGATGGTGTCCTCTTGAGTAAAATATTTCGGAGGTAAAATAGTCCCCCATTTGGATCTCCAGGCAGGGACTAATCAGGAGGATGTTGTCATCAAGAAAACGAAACAGGCATTCTAAGGGTTAGAACATTCCACGCTCTGACCCGTAATCGCGTAGGTAAGCTAGAAAATTTTAAAAGAGAAATGGATAGGTTAAAGTTAGATACGGTAGAGACTAGTGAAGTTCTGTGGTGGGATGAACAGGACTTATGGTCAGGTGAGTACAGCGTTATCTATACAAAATCAGTTGGTGGTAACACAGGAGTAGGTCTGATAATGAATAAGAAAATAGGAATTGGGTAAGTTACTATGAACAGCAAAGTCAACACATTATCGTAGTAAAGATAGACACAAAGCCAACACCGACCACTGTGGTGCAAGTTTTATGCCTAGTTGGACTGGGAAAAAGGAATGAAAGAGGAAACCATTTGGTGGAATTTTGCGCAGAGCATAATTTAATTATCACCAACACTTGGTTCAAACATCATGAAAGAAGGCTGTATACGTGGAAGAGACCAGGAGACACTGGAAGGTACCAGATTGACTTTATAATGGTAAGGAATTGTTTTAGAAACCAGTTTTTAAACTGTAAGACATATCCAGGGGCAGATATAGACTCTGACCATAACTTATTAGTTATGAACTGCAGATTAAAACTTACAGAGACTGCAAAAAGGTAGAAAGTTTAGGAGATGGAACCTGGACAAATTGAAGGAACCAGAGGTGGTGGAGTGTTTCAGAGGGAGCATTAGGCAAGGATTGGCTGAAACTGGGGAAAGATAGAGGGTAGTGAAGGCTGCAGAGGACCATAAAGGCAGAACGACAAGGCCTAATAGAAAACACTGGATAACACAGGATATACTGAACTTAATTGATGAGAGGAGAAACTATAAAAATTAAGCAACTGAAACAGGAAAAAGTGAGTACAAACGTCTGAAAAATGAGATTGACAGGGAGTGCAGACTGGCTAAGCAGGAGTGGCTAGAGGACAAATGCAGAACCGTTGAAGAATGCATAACTAGGGGAAAGATAGATACCGCCTACAGGAAAGTAAAAGAGGTATTTGGAGACAAGAAAAACAGCTGTATGAATATCAAGAACTCAGGTGGCAAACCAGTACTAAGCAAAGAGGGAAAAGCTGAACTGTGGAAGGAATATATAGAGGGCCTATACTAAGGAAATAAACTTGAAGGCAGCATTATAGAAATGGAAGACAAAGTGGAGGAAGATGAGAAAGGAGATATGGTAGTGCGAGAAGAATTTGACAGAGAACTGAAATATTTGACTCGAAACAAGGCCCATGGAGTAGATGATGGTCCATCTGAACTGCTGATGTCATTAGGAGAGCCAGTCGTGGAAAAATTGTATCACCTGTTAAGCAAGATGTATGAGACACGGGAAATACCCTCCGACTTGCAAAGAAAGCCAGTGCAGACAAGTGTGAAAATTACAGAACTATCAGTTTAATAAGCCATGGGTGCAAATACTAACACGAATTATTTACAGACGAATGGAAAAACTTGTGGAATCCACCCTCGGGGAAGATCAGTTTGGATTTAGGAGAAATGTAGGAACACTAGAGCCAATACTCACATTATGACTTATCTTAGAAGATAGGCTAAGGAATGGGAAACCTATGTTTTTAGCGTTTGTCGATTTAGAGAAAGCTTTTGACAATGTCGACTGGAATACACTCTTCCAAATTCTGAAGGCATCAGGGGTGAAATATAGGGAGCAAAGAGTTATATTCAACCTATGCAAAAACCAGACAGCGGTTATTAGTCGAGGGGCAAGAAAGGGACACAGAGGTTGGGAAGGCAGTAAGACAGGGTTGTAGCGTTTCCCCAATGTTGTTCAATCTCTACATTGAGCAGGCATTGAAGGAATGGAAGGAGAAATTTGGAGAGGGAATTAAAGTTCAGGGAGAAGAAATAAAAAGTTTGTAGTTTGCTGATGACATAGTAATTCTGTCAGAGATCTCAAAAGATCTGGAAGAGCAGTTGAATGGTGTGGACAGTGTCTTGAAACGAAGGAAGAGGTAAGATGAACATTAACTAGAGTAAAACGAAGGTAATGGAACGCAATGTCAGAAAATCATGTGATGCTGAAGGATTTAGATTAGGTTATGAACCAATAAAAGTAGTAGATGAATGTTGTTATTTGGGTAGCAAGATAACTTCTGATGGCCGAAGTAAAGAAGATATAAAATGCAGAATGGCTATGGGAAGAAAAGCGTTTCTAAAGAAGCGAAACTTGTTAACATCCAATATTAATTTAAATGTTAGGAAGTCCTTTCTGAAACATTTGTCTGGAGTGTAGCATTGTATGGAAGTGAAACGTGGACGATAAGGAGTTCAGATAAAAAGATGATAGAAGCTTTTGAAATGTGGTGCTACAGACGAATGGTGAAAATTAGATTGGTAGATCACATAACTAATGAGGAGGTGCGTAACCGAATTGGGGAGAAATGGACTTTCTGGCATATTCTGACTAAGAGAAGGTATAGATTGGTTGGACACATTCTGAGACATCGAGTTGTCAACTTACCATTAGAAGGAAGCGTGTGGGGTAAAAATCGTAGAGGGAAACTGAGCAACGAATATAGTAAGCCGATTCAAAAGGATGTAGGTTACCGAGAGTGGCTTTCCCCCGTCCGCCTAACCTACGTAATCTCCTAGTCCATCCTTATGAAATCCCCAAACCACCTTCCCTACCTTCTGGCTCCTACCCTTGTAACCGCCCCCATTGTAAAACCTGGCCTATGCCCCTTCCACCACCAGTTACTCCACTCCCATAACCCGGAAGGTGTACACGATCAAGGGCAGCAGAGCCACTTGCGATAGCACCCACGTGATTTACCAACTGACATGCCTGCATTGTGAAGCGGTCTATGTGGGAATGGCCAGCTACAAACTGACTATTCGCATGAATGGTCACAGGCAGACAGTGTTTGTTGGTAATGAGGATCACCCTGTGGCTAAACACGTCTTGGTGCATGGCCAGCACATCTTGGCACAATGTTACACCGTCCGGGTTATCTGGATACGTCCCACTGACAAGAGCCTTTTAGAACTCCAGAGATAGTAACTTGCCCTTCAGCATATTCTCTCTTCCCATTGCCCACCTGGTCTCAACCTCCACTAAATTCAATTTCCCACCCACCATCTTGGACATCTTTGCCTCGATTCTCTGGACAGAGCCTTTGCCTCAAGTGGTATCTCTGTCCAACTTCTTTGGCTTCTACAGTATGTCTGCCTAGGTGTGCTTGCATTTGTGTGTGTGTGTGTGTGTGTGTGTGTGTGTGTGTGTGTGTGTGTGTGCGCGCGCGTGTGAATTTATTAATTTATTTGTGCTGCTACCACTTCCTGTGCTCCTTCGCCTGGTAAGTAATCTTCATCGATTTTTTTTATATATATTTTTCCTGCTAGTAATTTCTCTTCTATAATTAACATCAATTATCAAATAATTATAGTAAATTTTAGGTAATGCATCTATTATGTATGAAAATGCTGTACTTAAAATCCAGTTTTACATTACAGTGCACTACTTTGAAACAAAATAGTACTGAATTGAGTTCCGTCTCATTGTGGTAGCTTGTCTTTTATGTATCAACCTGTGGATTTCATGCAACACCGACTTGTTACAAAGAGGAGCATGTTCTTGCTGTTAAAGGTAATCCAGTAGCCCATCAACCCACTGAAGTGCTGCCGCATGACTGGTGCCTGTTTCTGGATTTAGAAGAGTGTGGTCATCGTTGCTGTCATTCGCCTCCTCAGATTTCTCTTGCAGTCACTCAACAATTGCACTCTCACTCAGCCTCCATGTTGTCCGTGTCAAACCATTCAGAAATATTTTCTTTGTCTACTGCTTCACACCCTGGAGTTGTTGTATTTTTTTTCTTCGAAATAGCAGCTAATGTTGGTAATGTGGAATCTTCGTCATTGGACTCATTGATATTTTCTATCTTTGGGTTTATGTTTTTCCACAACTTAGCTATGGTTGCTTGTTTTACCTTACACCAAGCCTTTGACACTTCATAAATTTTGTCTAGCGCAGTTAACTGTTTCCAAAATGTTTGGAGATTTCTGCCCTCATCAGTAAACTTTTGTAACTGACTACCTCTATAAATTTTCTACGTGGCAGCAATGACACCCTGATTCATTGGATAAATTAAGGATGTTAGATTTGGTGGTAAGTATTTAACAAATATCGTACCGTCGTCCGATCTCGGAACATGTTCATTGGAATGAGATAGTGCACTGACCAGTAACAAGACAGCCCTTGTAGGTAGAGCCTTCCACATTAAATTTTCTCACACCTGTGGTACAAAGCAGTTACGGAACCATGTTTGAAATATTGTGCGGTCCATCCAGGCCACTTTCTGATGAAAATAATTGACAGGTGAATTGTGCATTTCTTTTCCTTTGAAACGGTGGGGCTTTTTAACCTTACCTATTATGCTAAGCTTAATTTTGTATGATCCCATACCGTTCGCACAACACAACACAGGTATCCTTTCCTTGCTTGATTTTTAGCCAGGTGCATTATGCTCTGCTTAAAAAGCTAAAGTATTTGTTGGTAGACATGTCCAAAATAGTCCAGTTTCGTCCACATCATATATTTGCTCCAGTTCCAAAATTTTCTCATGCAATGAAATCTTTCAAAAATTCAAAAGCAGCCTTATTATCTCCACTTAACTTTTCTCCTGGGACTGAAATCTCTCAGATACCGTGACACTGTTTAAAACTTGTCAGCCAGTCTGAAAATGCATTGAAATCCTGAGGCTGTGAAGAAAATCTGGGTCTGTGTGGCACATATTGGGCCAGATGCTTGTGTGCCCTCTGCTCTTCTCTGCTGAAACCATTGCAGCCAGCACGGCTTCATCCAATTCTGCGACATTGTAAAACAGTGCCGGATTTCACCAGTACTGCCTTCTTCCATTTCGTGTATATTTCCAGTTTCTTCTGAACCGTCGAGGAGACATGTTTTTGGTTCACGCTCATTGTTTGACGCTAACAGCACTGTCTTCAACCTTTTGGGTGAGCAGGACTGTTGGTGGGGGGAAATGGGGTATCCCGGATTAGGCCAGTGGAGTGGTCCTGAGCAGTCCTATGTGAATAATAATAATTAAAAAAAAAGCTAAATTACGTCTGGGTTGTTTAGTTCTTAGAATCGTGAAGTAGTGTACTGTAATTAGCAAAATCAGAATCATATACACTACATACTGTAGTGTACTGTTCTGTACTGCGTTTCCTCTGAAAATGTTTGCGAAAAAATAAAAACTGGACACGGTTCTATCGATTTAAAAGTTGCACTTTAGAGATCTAACAAACATGTGACACAGCCTGTAGCGAGCTCTAGTGGCGTGTGACAGTGGGAAGGGTCAGGACTCGCATGCTCGCTCAGCGGGTCATCGACACACTGTTTGTACTCTGTCTTATGTTTTGCAGCAAATACTGTAGTGCAGCACTCGGTGTTTGAGCAGCCCATATTTTACTTAACTCGTATTGTACCCCAAAAATTATCTCTGACGGAGAGAATCCCACTCACAGGCAAAAGTAATTTTTTCTAAATAAATAAAAAATTACAAAAGGAGGCTGCAGATAATCCACTTGCGGATAATCGAGATTTGACTGTACATACATGTGGACTGTAAATTCACCTGCAAACTTGACTGAAAAAATTTTTACTACACGAGGAATGCGAAAAATCCCTCACATTACCTTGCAAATGGCGAAAATATTGACCGTGCATGCTGAAACAAGATTTAGGAGGATGAAGACTTATGACTGTTAAGCTTGTCGTCAACCAATCTTCTTGAGCAACGTATAAGTTTGGTGCCAAACTATGTTTCAGCAGTTGATTTGTGAGCCGCAGCATCAGCTTTTGGCTACAGACGCAACAAGAAAAAATGATTCCATGTCAGAATAGACTGACTGTCTTTTTAAAAAACACTTTATTACCTTTATGTATGTCTGTTCGACCAATTTTTAATACTCTTTGTGGAAAATTGGTAATTTTGGTTACTTTAGTTTAAGGTGAATTCTGTTCAATAAACCCTTTCTTATGCTTTTAGTTTGCTGCAATTCCTTCCTTTAGATCCTCTCGAAGCCTAGCCAACACACATTTTGAATTTGAATTAATATGACAGAGCTAGTCCACAAAATATGAGGGTGGCCTCTCGGGCCGGGTGCACGCGATTTTGTTTTAGCTGGAGCTGCACCCGATGGTGGGTTAAACTCATTGATCCAAAAGTAATTGGTCTTCAGTGTTGGTGCAGAACTCACATGGTCCTCATCCAACTCAAATTTAATCTGTGCAGCTGTCCAACCCTTCAAATGAAAATGTTTAATGCCAGCATGAAATTTATTTTTCTCCATTCTAAGGAACTAACTATGCAGTTACCACTTGAGCTGGCAACCAGCAAACAACTACTAGAGAAGTGAAAACAAGACCATTTCTTATCGATTGAATCTTTATTCATGCTCAGTTAATGTTGGCAAGGTCGTCTTCGATCAGCATTTCATTGACAGTACTTTCCGTGGCTATGCAGGTCTTGCAGTGATGGTCATTAATACTACAATGTTCCGTTCTGATAGGGGGTGGCTATGTGGTTGCAGCCCCCAGGTATGAACTTGCTGCTTAACTTTTTCTAAAATAAGAGAGAGAAAAGTCGCTACTGTTAAACGAAGACAATATTCAGTGCTCCCTCCCCCCCCCTTAAAGAAAGAAAGAAAAGAAAAATAAATGTGGTGCTGTTTGAAATGGTGGCATCGTTACTGGAACACACTTGTATGTTGTGTTATGTAGCACCATATACTATAATCTAAGGAAGTTTGGAAAATTTCTCAAGATTCACTCAAAATTTTAGGAAGATTTGGAAAATTTTCTAACATTGACTTGACATTTCATATTTTCTGTTGTAATTCAAAAAATTGGAGATCTTCTGATTTTTTGCAGGGCCTGCCAGCACTGATAAACACTGGCTCAGAAACAGTCACATCTAGCTGGCAAGCATTGGTCGATCATTTCTGAGATAATCCGTAGATGTAATATCGATACAGAATCAGTTGTCTCTGCTGTCGTAACGTTTCGACGAATTCTGACAGTGTGCGCAAAATTTAAATACTTGACAAATATTTGTACATACGTAAAACAGAAAAGAGAGAGAGAGAGAGAAATGAAGTTGGCTATTGAACCTAAAAATGTGGGAGCCGGGAGATTATGAAAAAATATGTTCAAATAAGGGAGATCATGGGAATTGCAGGAGAGTTGGTCAACCTAAGCTGTGATGCTGTCTCTAAGTAATTACTTACTTCGGCTTCTTGTTATTTGGGTGGAGCAGTTAATCTATGTATAAAACCATGCATTGTCTGGTGTGAGAACTTTATATGCTTAGAACTCCAAACATTTTTTTAAGAAATTGTTAATGTGCTTCAGTCACAAGTACTCTTGTAGAAATAAAATAAACTTGTATCTAAGAGAGGAGGGGATTAGAAACACATGACCAAAATGAAAATAAAGTTATTCTACACATGTCATGAAGGAAATGAAGAAAAATCCATATGCACTGCTAGTGTTTAGATTGACTATCCAGTGAATGTAAATGCGAAAGTTCAGTGATGTACATGCTTTGTATCTAAGTGTTGTTTCATACAGTGGGTATTACAGTGATTGAAAAATCTGTGAGAACTTGTTCCTGTAATAGGCATTCATTGTTGAAATTGTACAAAATACATTATCAAAAGTTGAAGGAGAGTTGATGAAGAATGCAGACCTTGCTGTCAGTACAGCCTGTGAGAGGTGATTTCTAAGCTTTAATTGTTCCTGCACCTTTACTTCTGAAATTAATTGCCTATGGACAGTGTGTTATGAGATTCGATTAATGATGAAAATTCTCCTCAGAGATGATAAATATTGTTGAAACGAGATAGAATGGCTGGCCAGTACTTACCTTTGTCCTGTACCGCTTATAGTAACGCAAATGAAGAAACAGAAAAAAAGGGGACAAAAGGGACAAGCTTTCGGAACACAGTTCCTTCATCAGGTGGGAGAGAAGGGAAGAAGAAAGGATGGGAAAGGAAGGGAAAGGTAATTCACGACCTAGGTCACGAAGGTGGCAAATTACCTTTCCCTTCTGTTCCCATCCTTTCTTCTTCCCTTCTCTTCCACCTGATGAAGGAACTGTGTTCCGAAAGCTTGTCCTTTTTGTCCCCTTTTTTTCTTTTTCTTCATTTGTGTTACTATCGGCGGTACAGCACAAAGGTAAGTACTGGCCAGCCATTCTATCTTATTTCAACAATATATTATAAGATATTAGCTTAAAGGAAACTTTAATGCTAAAGCATTCACTGAAGTCAATTTTTCTGTGCAACACTGGAGAACTGAAAGTGTTTTAGTCGGTGATTTTAAAATGTATTTTAATATTAATCCGTAAGTAGGATCTTCCTGTGATCAATATAATTTTCTGACTAAATGCTTAAATATGTGATACTGTGTAGGTTAAATCGGATACATAAAACACTTATTCCTCCTCCACAGCTGGAGTTAATAACGGAACTGCTGGGCACGCCGTCACTGGAAGACATGCGGTACGCGTGCGACGGGGCCCGAACCCACATGCTGCGGCGCGCGCCCAAGCCGCCCTCCATGGCGGCCCTGTACACGCTCTCCTCGCAGGCCACGCACGAGGCGGTGCACCTGCTCTGCCAGATGCTCGTCTTCGACCCTGTAAGTGACTGCGCACTCCACTTCCGAAAGAGGCTAGTACGTGACGAATTATTTTGTAGTAAGTGTTTAATTTGCCGCGGTGGTGTAGCCGAGCGGTCTGAGGCGTCTCACGCCGGGCGCGGTTGCTCGCCATCGGGGGTTTGAGTCCTCTCTCAGGCGTGGGTGTGTGTGTGTTGTCCTTAGGTTAGTTTACCTTATTTTAAGTAGTTTGTAAGCTACAGACTGATGACCACGCAGTTTGGTCTGATAAATTTACAAACATTTGAACTTTTTTTTTTTTTTTTTTTTTTAATTTGAGTGGTCACTTGTGTCTTCCATGATTAACTCCTGTAATTGCTTAAAACCATACGACACTCCAATCTAGAATCCAATCTAAGTGTGGCTTTGTTGCCTCACCTAGTAGTAGCAGGATGGAATACTGAACTGTACAGTGGTAATTCAATCAGTTATGGTCATTGTCCAATTCTCTCAGTAAAGTGCACGGTCCAAATTAGTTGTCATTACATTAATATTATAATTGTAGTAACAAGATTAATCCACTATTAAACTGATATTTATCTTTACTTCTGAAACACTGATTTTGAATAGAATAGCAGTTGTGAAAATAAAGTGAAACTGATACACTAAACAGAATTTTGGAATTTAATGAAAACAGAAATACACTGACTTAACAAACTCCATTGAATATTGGGGCACAGACAGTGAGGGCGTGTTATTTGCACAGCACTGTACACCCCACTCCCACCTCACCCACAGTCTGCACTCACATAGGAGATCTTCTGAAATTTGGTTGTTTAACTGATTTTTGTACATTCAATGTTGTAAGATGATGCCATTTGAATTGAGTACAATGTTCGGTGCCTGTCGGAAGGGTATTTAGGTGTCAACTGTGTCCAGGATGTGCTGTAAATGTTCGAACAAGGGTCAACGTTACAGTCCACGAGAGGCCAGCTGCCGGCCATCCGGCCTGCGTCGATGTCCTCAGCCCGTGACGTCGGAGACGGGTCCTCGATAGTGAAAGAAGAAAAATGTCGTAAAAAAATCAATTCGACACGGGATGTCTCCCAGAGGACTGTCGGACGGTACGGGAATTTCACCGTGTACGGGAGCCGATGCCATACGCAGGTGTGGTGTGGCTGATCGCAGAGGACTGACGATTGGAGATTTCGACTGCCCCGCGCCTACAGTAGGTGGAGACCGCACAGATTTGACAGATCCCACACGCCGTGCAGGTGCGGTCCGAGGTGTCGCCGCTTCTTTTACAGCCGGTGTGCGAGGGGCCGCAGTGTGTCGAGCTGCCCGGGAACTGGCCTTTCGCCACCCCGACAGTTCTGCAGTGTTCGCAGATAACTGCCGTTACGTCACTCTGACGTTTCCGGGGAGGCCCAGAGACTGAGATGGCCGTCCTGGATGTGAACTCGGCCATTCGTGTCCAGCACCTGACAGGAGGTCGGGTTCGTGCCGTGTATCCTACAGTCAGAAACTGGCTGCAGTTCTGCTAGACCTCATTTCTGCAGCACCTCACTGAAGAGAAGGCTACACAGTCCGAACGAGGAAATGATGTTGTAACAAAAGAATGATAGAAATATGAAAACAAAAATTTGTGGTGGTGGTGGCAGAGGTTGCAATGTTTGAGTATGGCAAACAGTAATGCTAATGCAACCTAATATGTATTAGTAGGGAGAGGGGGGGGGGATAGGAAGCGGTCGAAAGGAAATAAGTGTATAAGGAATCCTCAAAATTGTGAAAACAATTTCTGTAAGGTTGCAGTTGCAAATTACTACATCATTCTGTTGTGTACAGTGAGCAGGAGTAGCGGGGGCGGGGGGGGGGGGTTGAAGAACTTAAAAACTGATTATTTTCTTTGTCATAACCAAACATTTTACATTTTGTGATTTCCAGACTAAAACATTTGGTGTATTTACTCACCTATAGTATCCGCCTTTTTTCCAGTTCTTTTACACCAGAAATTGGGGACAGTATTATAAGCAGTAACTTAATAAATTCAATAGTGCATTTGGATGGCCCAGAATGGGCTAAATTTGTTAATCATTCTATCACACTTCATATGGAAGGCTTTTTATTTATTTATTTATTTATTTTAAAGACCTTTTTATATAGGCTAATAAATATACAACTAGGATGTTGTTCAATGTTCCCATTGCAAAAGTGTGCCTGTGTTATGCTCTTCTTACGTTGCAGTTTGTGGCTAGAATAAGACATGTGCCGTTAAAAGTAAACACCTAAAATATGAAAACTTCAGTTTCACGAGGTGCTGCACGGACACAGAAATTTGTTTCAAGCTCGACACCTTTGAAGTTAAACAATGCCATAAACGTAATTCTTTGATTGCCAGTACTAGCTTTC